>OZ023326.1:83577691-83620191 GCA_964007535.1 Brachyptera risi
CAAATATCAAATGTCATACTCATGTTTGCTATCTATGCTTATTCTCCTGTACGTTGCGTACAAGAAAATCGTTACGATTTGATGCATTTTTTGAATAGTTTTTCTAAAATTTTCCCGGTATTTTCAGCTTTTTCTTCAAGTCCACAAAAATGTCCACATTTTTAATATACTTTCTCAACATTGATGCATCAATTAATTAGATGAGAGTAGCAAAGTCTACATCCCACTCTTATAGAGCTTTGTTTGTGTTTTTTTTTTTTTTTTTTTTTTTTTTGTGGGCACTGCACATGTTGCAGGGTTTGACTGATCAACATGAAACTTTTTTTTTAAGACGCAAACTTATCCAAGTTAGAACTGTATAGTTTTTGGTATGAATCGGTTGGACAGATTTTGAAGAAATATCATCTCAAAGTTTCTAAAAACCCCATGAGATTGGGCTGAGTAAAAAAATATGAGAAATAAAATCTCTTCAATTGGGATGAAACTATCTGTAAATGTGTAAACATGATTGATACACATCATCACAATTTTGTATGCAATTCGGATCAGCCGTTTTGAGAAAATAATTAAATTATCTGTTTTCATTCATCAAATAATATTATAGAAATTATAGCAGATTCAGGTTGCCGAGATTCACTGCTTTCTAGATTCGATATTCGCCCAACAATGAAGTCTTCTTTATATGCATCAAGGTGTGTAAAATACAAGATTCGATAATATAGCAAGGGTAAAACTACTTTAACTACTATTATACCTGATCAGATATCTCGCTCATCTTACAATACATATTTCGCGTTCGCCTAATAACAAAACATTGATATATTTCTGTGAGTAATTTCCCTCGAAACGATTCAAGTTTTTAGTTATAGTATTTCTTTTATTTAGGCCTATATGTCTTCGAGAGTATCCAGGATGTGGACCTGATCAAAAACCAAAGTATGCACAATAGTTTTCTGATATGCACATTTTATCAGATCGATCCGAGACCGTTTGAATATGTTCAGTTGATATTGATATATTATATTGTTGATATAAACCGATGTGCTCATGATTGCGTACAAGCACGGAACACAATAAATCATTACACAATTACTGTAAGTAATTAGATACGGTGACCTGTTGTCATCCATTTTATGGCTATAAATCTAAGAATAATCCAATTTAAATAGACTAATGTTTTACCTGATATCATTAGTATTCACTCTAATTAACATTGTGTACGTATATACGTGATTCATTATTGTACTTTGAGAGTGGTATTTCCATAATTTGAATACTTGTTGAACAGAAACTAACTAAGGGTTAATTTCTGATCCATTTGTCATCAGTTATGTGAAAGAGGACTTCGTTAATTAGGAATGATTGAATGGCATATCATTCTATTAAGCTCAAAATTCATGATTCATCAGAAATTAAATATACATGATACAAAATCAATGGATAATGATCATTGAATTCATGTTTTTTTCTCAATTTTTTTAATATACTCAATGATTGGTTCCAGTTAGACATTCTTCTAAGATATGACAGGAACTAGTTTCCAAAAAAAAATTAGGACATTGGACAGAAATGTGCTGTCCACAGGGTGGACGTGTTTTTGATATTCAAGAAATTTCAATATATATTTGTTCTACTTCAAAACTACCCTCACACTCATTCTTCCAACAACTTGTCAAGTTGGATCGAAATCAATTAAGGGTTAACTCTGCATTGTAAGAATGCACGTTTTGCGGTTTTAATTCAAAAGAACAGAAAGAAATCCACTTTATACTTTGTAGTTGCGTGGTATATGGATAAGGGAATCCTGTGGTCGGTGGGGAGGGGGGGGGGGTGAGGAAGGGGGAGAAAAAAGCAAGGATAGAGGAGAGGAAAGGGGAACGAGGAATTTTCTCACTTTTGTTTCGACTGCAAACCATAACTGCTTCACTCATTCGCCACGCACGGAAACTCCATTTATCTTCCTAGATCGAGCATTAATTTCCGTGTTGATACGAGACCTAAATATTTACTCGTTCTTTTGATGGCTGTGATTTCGGAATTTGAAATGCTTATTGTTCTTCGCGGGTGTTTCTGACACAGAACCACAAATAAGTACGGTTTTCAGTTTTTGTCGGTAACAGTGTTTTACATATCATTAGAAAAGTGTAAACATATTCCTATAAGAAAAATATATATTCTATAGAGTTGAACCGATCAATTTCACACACGACGATTGTAAAAGTCGTGGACTATGTCACATTACGGATGGTTATATGTAAAAGTAAAAAGATTTTCAAACTCTTCATAGTGAAAAGAGGGGGGAAGATCACCGACAAAGTAAAAGATGATATCGGTATTTTTAAACATGACTTCAAATGAGACCTTATGAGGACGAGAACGTTGTTAATGATGAATTCACTCGACGATTTCTGGATAAATAGCTCGACGATACAAATTTATTGTGAGACAAAAATCCAGTATCAAGTGGAGAATGGTGTGGCCGAACCAACTTGATTGCCTTATTGGACGAGCTTCAGCGAGGATTCAATTTGACATACTGAAAAAAATTGGTGTTCGTTTTTATGTTTTTTTTTTTTGTTTTTTTGTCGGTTCTCACATGTCAAACGGCTACAGCTATCAACTTCAAACTTTGTTTCATCATGAATCGTCATCTAACTTAGTACTGTAGAGTTTTGTGGCATTATCGGGTGGTAACTTTTATTCTTATGAATTTTAGAAATTTCAAAAATACTCATTAGAATAACACGACAGGAAAAAAAAAATATTTCCAAAAAGAATTAAATTTTATGAGAAGTTGAATTGAATCTTGATACACATTTCTAAGAATTCTCAGCTTGATCGGGTCAGCCATTTTGAAGAAAAAACATGAAATATGCTAAATTGGTACTACTCAAAGCAGTTTTTACCCATCTTAAATGTCACCCAATTGGTGAATTTAGACAAAAGTTTGACGAAGAAGTCGACATACTATTACTTCCCACCCGTCTAACAACGCGTATATAGCGTTTTCCTAGTGGTTTATAACACCGACTTGATGTGAAGGTTAGAGAATATCGCGTAAACATAATATCTCATATCGTAGTGACAGCAAAAAATGCAATCAAAATCATTGCAAAAGTATTTGAAGCACGTCTCCCGGCTCTGTAATAAAACCTCCAAGTGGAGATCTGAAGAAATATCCATCTTCAACACTCACACATTAATGTTATAATGATATACTTGTATCCAAGAAAGAAGTGGGTCATCTACCAACTGGAAGAAGACAAGTATTACTACCGAGACAATTGTGGCTGGTTGGTTAATACACTGGACCGTCATTCAGGAGACCAGGGTTTTATTCCCGCCATGGTCGACCATCCTGACAAGTTTTTTTTTGTGATTGCCTCTGTCTTTCACGTTGATACTGAGATTGTTTCTCAACAACAGGCCACGGCCGCTTCCTTTCCGCCATCCAGATACACGTGATATAATAACCATCCATCTCATCATCCCATCATCTCATATATCATCGACCGACGTCAATGAAACGTAGTCGTCGAAACGGTGCGTCAATATGAATTGGAATAAAAAAATAAGAAGAAATAAATAAACATATTATATATATATAAATATACATATTATATATATATACATATATATATATATATATATATATATATATATATATATATATATATATATATATATATATATATATTCTATTATTTCTATATTTCCATATTATATATATATCTAGCTACCATATATATATATATATATATATATATATTTATATATATATATATATATATATATATATATATATATATATATATATATATATATTTATATATATATATATATATGAATATATTTATATATATATATATATATATATATATATATATATATATATATATATATATATATTTATATATATATATATATATATATATATATATATATATATATATGTATATATATATATATATATATGTATATATATATATATATATATATATATATATATATGAATATATTTATATATATATATATATATATATATATATATATATATATATATATTTACATATATATATATATATATATATATATATATATATATATATATATATATATATATATATATATATATTATATATATATGTATATATATGTATATTTATATATATATATGTATATATATATATATATATATATATATATATATATATATATATATATATATATATATATATATATATATATATATATATTTATATCTGTATAGCTCATAACTGTTACAATCATAAAATCTCAGTCGTTCTATGTGTGGTTCGAGGTTCACTGTAAAATACGCGACTGTGCAGTCTTCCGTATGACATTGATGTTGCACCCTTATTCCACGTAGGCCTATTCCTCGTTTTCTGTATGATTCCCAGTTTTCTCGCGACCTTCCACTGTCGCGGCTTTAAGCGCATTCCAAGCTGGTTGTGAGGAAAGAAACCCTCATTTTTAGCAAGTCACGATTGTGTGAATAAATATCATGTTCATTTTATTATATTGGGTTTAGCGACGCACTGTAATGATGACCAAGATCTATTGGCGTCGGATTATTGAATGATTCTGTTTTCCAATATTGGGTTTAACGACGCTGATACTGACATTGAACGATACTGTTATGATGACTGAAATCTATTGGCGTCGGATGGAAGAATTCATTTTGTTTTTCTACATTGGGTTTAACGACGCACTGAAATTGGCGCCGGATGGATGATTAGTGAGATGATGGGATGATGATATGAAGGTTTTTATGTTTAATGGTAAGGATAGTGGGAAGGAAACTGTCGTGACCTATATTGTAGGAACCATCCCGGCATTAGCCTAGACTACAGATGGCACGAAAAACCCCTTCAAAGATGGACGGTAGCGGGGATCGAACCGGGTCCGACATGCTCACTACCTGCCGGGTCACATGAAGCAAATGCGTCAACCACTCAGCTACATGTGCCGGCATTTTCATTCCACTTTATTATTTCAGCGATGGAATGAAAATACGATGTTAAAAAACTAGTCCACATATACAATAGCAATTAATGCAATTGGCATATGGACAGTGGATTCGATTTGAACAAAGCTATTATTTTCTTAATTATCTAATGTCATTAATTGTGTGCACTGCTGAGGCTGAGGCTCTGTTATTGATGAGGTACACTGCGAGACAGAACGTTGTTGGTCTCAATACCGCTTAGGAACATTGTAAAAACAGGGAATGAACTATTGTTGCTTTTATTCAATTAGACTTGATGGTATTCATGCTCTTATAGTCTTGTCTTAATGGAGCGCTCTGGTAATTACAATTATCTATGATCTAGTTACTCTTCAATGTGCAGTTTTGGTTCATTGTGATGTATCCTTCATTGATAATTTCTATCATTATGTGAAAAAGTGAGCCGACAGTAAAATAGCAATGCAGTGGTGTATTCGTGAAAATAAAAGTACCGAGGCGGTGATAACTGAAAAAAAACATCATTCATCCCAACTTGGCGGGGGGGGGGGACTTGTGAGCCGTAACATTCCACAATGTCGGTTTCAGGAGATTCCGATTCAAATGTACTAGGAAAACGCCATAAACGCATTGTAAGACGAGCGGAAAGTAATAGTATGTCGACTTTTTTGCCAAATTTTTGCCTACATTTGCCAAGTGGGTGACATTTAAGTTAGAAATGGGTAAAAACTGCTTCGAGTGGTACCAATCAAGCAAATATTATGGTTTATCTTCGAAATGGCTCACCCGATCAAGCTGAAAAATATCAGAAATGTGTATCAAAATGTGAATCAACTTCATGCGAAATTTCATTCTTTTTTTTTTTAAAAAATATTCTCTTTTTTTCCGCCGTGTTATTTCAATGGGCATTTTCGAAATTTCTTAAATTCACCCCCCAAAAAAAGTTACCATCCTATAATGCCGCAAAACTATACAGATGTAAGTTAGATGAGGAACCATTATTAGAAAAAGTTTGAAGTTGATAGCTGTAGCTGTTTGACCTGTGGAGAACCAACAATAAAACATAAAAACAAACAAAACAAAAAAAAACATAAAAACGAACACCAATTTTTTTCAGTATGTCAAATTGAATCCTCGCTAAAGCTCGTCTAATAATGAAGAAAATCATGTGGTTTTTCACCTTTGCATCTAAAATAATCGCCACAGAGAATCTCTCGCAGTTTGATCCTCCGCGGGTGCATCATAGTCTACATGTTGCGATTGTGCGTCGCCAGCTGATCGATGACTAAGGAGCCAAGTCTTTACACTAGGCATACGCTATATACGCGTTTTTAGACGAGCGAAAAGTAATAGTATGTCGACTTCATTGCCAAACTTTTGCCTAAATTCGCCAATTGGGTAACATTTTAGTTATAAATGGGTTAAAACTGCTTCGAGTGGTACTAATTTAGCACATTTCATGTTTTTTCTTCAAAATGGCTGACCCGATCAAGCTGAGAATTTCCAGAAATGTTTATCAAGATGTTATTCAACTTCACACACAATTTCAATATTTTGGAAAAAAAATTAAATTTACTTTCCGCCGTGTTATTCTAACAGGTATTTTTGAAATGTCTAAAATTCATAAAAATAAAAGTTACCACTCTATAATGCCACAAAACATCAAAGATCTCAGATAGATGAGGAACCATGACGAAAAAAAGTTTGAAGTTGATAGCTGTGGCCGTTTGACCTGTGGAAAACCGACAAAAAAACATAAAAAAAGCAAAGAAACGAACACCAATTTTTTTCAGTATGTCAAATTGAATCCTCGCTAAAGCTCGTCCAATAAGGTGTAGGATCAAACGTGACTAGAGGTGGTCCATTTAGTTTGATAAACAAAAGCGAGGCAATATTCTTAACAATCAGTTTAGTGCGAAGATCAGTTACTATCAAGTTCATTGCGCTAAATCCCAGTAAATACATTCCTTTCCAAGGTAGTAAAAAAAATGTTACAAACTGACTCTACACTACATCACAAGATTCTGTTATTTTTGTGAAGACTGACGTTGCAAATTAATATTGGCAGATTTCATCTATCAGGGTGCATCATTTTTAACATTGTGCGTTTACAATTTACTGGTTAAAGTTAGCTTATTTCTTCAAATATAGTTTTCAAGAAAAAAGGTACCGAGGCGCGCCCTGTCCAAAAATTGGAGTACCAGGGCGCCGCCCCGGCCCGCCCTGGCCCGAATACACCACTGTAGCAATGTCGAAGAATCAATTACTGAGCAGAAATCACTCTGAGTGAGTAAGAGTTTGATTAAAATGTGGAGCTGTTCATGCTATGATATTATAATATGATTGTTGCAGGCCCATTCTTGCCTCCATTCATTTCATCAGCTTCAATTTTCATTCTCATGTTCATTTCCATCATTTACCTTGAGTTTACTTGTAGAAATTGTCACCCCCCATTTTTAAGACGGTACTTTTCACATGGAGTCGGGATTTTTTTTCACTCTCGACAAAAACTCGATTTCTGAAAATAATTAGATGAGCGTAGCGAAGTCTCCATCCCACTCTTAAATAGGGCTTTGTCTGTGTTTTTTTTTTTTTTTTTTTTTTTTTGTTTGTTTGTGGGCACTGCACAGGTCGCAGGGTTTGACTGATCAACATGAAACTTTTTTTTTTACGGACCAACTTTCATAACTTAGAACTGTATAGTTTTTGGAATGAATCGGTTAATTAGATTTTGAGAAATATTATGTCAAAGTTTTTAAAAACCTCATAAGATTAGGCTGGGTGAGAAAATTGGAAAAAATGAAACCTCTCCGAAAAAAAGAAAATTTTCTCCGAGTGTTCAAACATGAATGATACACATAACCATCATTTTGTAAGCAATTCGAATCAGCCGTTTCGAATAAAAAAATTCAAATAACTGTTTTCATACGTCAAATATATGGAGATGAGCCAATATTCACTGCTTCCTAGATTCGATATTTGCCCAAGCATTAAATATTCTTCATATTCGTCAAGGTGTGTAGAATACCAGAGAAGATAAAGTAGTAATTAAATGAAGGACATAGTGTGTAGAATACCAGAGTCGATAAAGTAGCAAATGTAGGACTGTTATTAAACCTTATTCATATATCTCGCTCATCTTACAACGCATATTTCGCGTTTGCCCACTAGATTTAATGAGAAGCATTCTTGAAAAAACATCAGTGTGTGGAACATTAGACCAAGAATGAAAAGATATCCCGTCAGTTCGCAGATAACTGATCGTGGAATTTGCCTCACAATTTTCAAGTGATTCAATCTCTAACAAGATTTGCTCCACAAGATCTAGGTAACAACAAATAAATACGTATAAAATGCAGAGAATGTACAATAAGAAGGAATAGACGCATCGCAGAATGCAGTCATGTATGAATTCTATCGGTTTCAAATACACTGAATAAGTACATCATGGAAGAATAGAATTCTTCAGCATAGAAAATGTCCGATTCACATTTTCTTGTTTCTCATTTCCATACTAACAACTACTTGATATCGTTTTTCTGTATTACAAATTGTGTTCCAGTTCATTTAATCACGATCAAAACGAATCATTATACCATTCATTTTGAGACGAGCTTTAGCGAGGATTCAATTTGACATACTGACAAAAATTGGTGTTCCTTTATATGTTTTTTTCTATTTTAATATTTTTTTGTCGGTTCTTCACAGGTCAAACGGCTACATCTATCAATTTCAAACTTTTTTCCATCATGGTCCCTCATCTAAGTCAGATCTGTATAGTTTTGTGGCATTATCGAATATCAAATTTCTTGTTATGAATTTTAGAAATTTAAAAAATACTCGTTAGAATAACACGGCGGAAAAAAAATTAGAACATTCTTATTTTCAAAAATTTGAAGAAAAAAAATTTGAAAATGTGTGAAATTTGGAAATTTTGTGTGAAGTTGAATAACATCTTGATACACGTTTTTGGAAATTCTCAGCTTGATCGGGTCAGCAATTTCGGAGAAAAAACATGAAATGTGCTAAATTGGTACCACTCGAAGCCGTTTTTACCGATTTATAACTAAAATGTTACCCAATTGGCGAATGCAGGCAAAAGATTGGCAATGGAGTCGACATACTATTACTTTCCGCTCGTCCAACAACGCGTAGGCCTATATAGCGTTTTCCTAGTTTAATTACCAATCGAATGCTTGATCATATCGAACAATTGAACACTGATGACATACCTCAAACCAGGAGAGGCAATTAATGATCCACGTCAACTTTTATACCTAGACAGACAGTGTTTCCTAGACAGTGTTTCCTAGACAGTGTTTCCTAGACAGTGTTTCCTAGACAGTGTTTCCTAGACAGTGTTTCCTAGACAGTGTTTCCTAGACAGTGTTTCCTAGACAGTGTTTCCTAGACAGTGTTCCTACTATACACAGGATGAACGTTGATCTTTCCATCATATTTATTAATACCATATCATATTCGTACTTTTTGCCTCTCTTATATATTTGTTATATTCGTGTATTATTTTACCCATTCAGTGTGTGTTTTGTTCTTTTCATTCTGTGTTTTTCTTGTTCTTTCATTGTTATTATATTCAGGTTTATATTCAAAGCATGTCCTATAAAGAGTTGATAACTCATGGAATTTTCATGCTGAACCCAATAAATAAACAATAATAAATACCTCAATATGGTTTGGGGTCATGCCACATCATCCAGCTTATCCGATTCATCTAATATACAAACTAGAGCATTAAGAGAAACCTTTGGCTACCCTTTTCAAATCCATCGCTATGATATGTATCATGATCAAAAAATTATATCTTCAGGCCTTATTAAAAAACAGCAAACTGCTACTTTCATTTATAATGTTATTCACAAAATCACGTTAACCCAAAATCTTCAATTTGTAAAAAAATTGCGATATTCACAATCATAATACCTGTAGTTCGGGAAAATTCCATCTTGAAATTATTGACACTTCCAGATTTGGTGAAAAGAGCCTTAGGCATTAGGGATATGACGTTTATAATAAACTTGCACTTGAAATAATATGCAGTAGGAAAAATAAATTCAAAATCAACTAACGAAAATCACATTCTAGAAACTGACCTCCTTACTTGTTTTAGTAACCTCTATCCCTCATGTCCTTGTATTTCCCGACCTTTTCCTTCTAACTGCGGCCTGTACTCAAATATTTGCTATTGCTCTTCTAGACCTTCTCCTAAAAGATGCATACTATCAGGAAACTGTTATTAGCTTGCATTATATTTTATCCATTGCATATTTTTTTTTTTTGGAATTACCATATCATTATATAAGAACCAATACTGTGGAGAGTTATGAAAAAACTCATTGTAGTGACGATCAATAAATGAATGAATAAATGTATCGACATGCATAAGAATAATATCTTCGAGAAAAGAGCCATATATATTCAGTGACAAAATATCAGATGCCCTTCCCTTGAAATGGAAACGTGTACACGGCTCGCAGTTCCAGTATATATTAAAAGCCTGGTTAATTGATAAATCTTTTCAAAGTTTTGACGAATTTTTCAACAGTGACTAATTATTATTTTTTCATTTTTTTTAATAACATCGAAATTCGATACAAAATCATAGTTTTCCAATTGAGGCTATGGATGAAAGATAGGATCGTTTGGACGGGGTACCACAAGGGCGATCTTACCAACCCATTTTGATTTTTTATACTAATGAGCTTCAACACCAGGACTGCGCTGTCTGTCACCATAATTTTTCGCCGTAGATAATAGTATTTCAGTATAAACACACGAATGTTGATATCTTCCACTTTGAACTAAGTCTCCTGGGCAATGATCCCTTCTTTCCATTGCCAGCAGATGTAAAGTTTATCTCTATACAAAGTAGACAAAATAACTAATTATGAAAGTATTTCATACTTCAACATGTAACAATACAATGTGTGTTGAAAGATATGCCCATGAAACTGTATGCATTTGTATTTTTACTATGCACATTGAACAGCATTGAACAACTTATCTTATTGATTCATCAACGCAGTAAAGTAGTCTAGCTTTATGTCTTTCTATCTAATATCGACTAATTAATGCTTGGTAATCATTATTAAAGTATAAATATGTTTCCACTCATTATGTTGTTTACTATAGTATCATAACCATTCACACTATTTATGACTATTATTGACTTTGTCATTAAGTATTATTAGTATCATGGTATAATGAATTATTTCATACTTTTTTTCTCCAATTCTAATTCATATCCTCTATTTTATATTATCCTGAGTGCAAACATAAGGTTACTTTCTTGCACTCAGTATCGCATTTCCTATTCCACTGGTATATTATTAGAACTGTATAGTGGTGTTATCATAATTGTGTTGTTATACAAAATATGTACCGTATTTATAACATTGTGTAGAAACATGGAGATGAAATAAATGAATAAATAGATAAATGTAAGTAGGGCCAATATAGCTGACATGTCCAAGATCACCATCCGATCAATTCGATGAAAAAATAGTATAATTATAATAATGGAGAAAAAAAAATCGAATTAAATAATGTCGGAAAGCACATACGATCTTTTGTTTCAATTTTCAACCACCATTGTGAAATAATGATGACCTTCGGAATGAATGGCTACATGAAACTCTGACTTCAATTCACAAATATCACATCCACAAATTTCAAAAATCATAATCTCCCCACTCTCTCTTTCTTTCTCTCTTCTCCTATCTCGCTCTCTCCCACTCCATCTCGCACACACTCCCCCTAGCTCTCTCCTCATTGCCCGTCCCTCTCGTACCAATATTATAACACATATTTTCACCATAATAAAGACAGAGACAGCTGGTATGACGTATGTACTTAATAACGACGCCATCGTATAATACCGTGAGTATCCGTCGTTTCCCCCCCCCCACACGCCCCCCCCCCTCCTCCTGCCACCAACCCTTCTTTCACCACCCTTTCTCCTCACCCACTCCACAACGTCTACACTTGGTCGCCTCATACATAAATAATGAGCAGATAATTACATTTTCTGCATAGCTTTGCCTCATGTAAACTGTACAAGCCTACCACTAGTAGACCCTTGCTGTTGAATATACTCTCTAGCAGCTTCTTTACTTATTAACTATACATGACTACATCATCACTTCATTATTATACCTTACTAATTCATCCATTTCGAACGTAATATACGTTTCTATAGTGGTATGTTTCATTGCCGGCCACAAACCCCGGGTAAATATCAACTGATATATATATATATATATATATATATATATATATATATATATATATATATATATATATATATATATATATATATATATATATATATGTTTCTGTAGGATCCGGTTTCGAACTTGCCTTTATTATACATTTATTAAAATCTCATAAATTCCTGGTATAGATTATCGATAATAATATCTTAATTCCACAGGTATACGTGTTCAAGATTGGATTTTAAGTGGTTTCATATCATATTGATTCTGCTCGCCGCTTATTAATGTGTTTCAAAATCGTCTTGAAAGCATCTCTATGTTCCGTTGATATGAGACTGTGGTCTTTCAGAACCAAATTGAGTTATTTTAAATCAACTTAAGTTGAACAAGGTGAAGCGAAATATCCGATTTACATGGTAATCACTTGACAATAAGGTTAGCAGTAAATTGATGGAGTGGCGCTGTTTCTAGATGGGTACTAGATATAGTATATATAACGATGATAATATGAAGGAATGAAGTATTTAAATGAAATGAAATCACCCTTGTATAGAAAAGTATGATGGAGTAAAGAACAAAGGGTAACACCCTGAACGAGATATGAGATTAAAACTTTTTTTTTTTTAATGTTTCTCGTTGTGAAATTGATATCCCATAGACATGAGATGATACTAACGCCCTGTTGGTAATTGATCTGGTCTTGTAGTTGTACAGATACGTCTTACAACTGTACAAGTTGAATATCGTAACTGTCAAAATCAAATCTACATCCATCGTTGACATATAATAATGAGAAATTGATTGAAGAAAACGTTATACTCTACCCAGAGTACTTCTTTGGACAACTCATGTTGAAACACAGAATGAGTTTGTATTTTATGTATATATATATATATATATATATATATATATATATATATATATATATATATATATATATATATATATATATATATATATATATATATATTTATATATATATATATATATATATATATATATATATATATATTTATATATATATATATATATATATATATATATATATATATATATATATATATATATATATATATATATATATATATATATAAATATGATAAAATGTCACTTCTCGGAGATTTGCCCTACCTTGAAACAACTGGTAGCTCTGAAAAGAACGTGAGGTTTCGAAGTTTCGGCTGAAAACGTTCCGCCATCTTCAAGAGTCGATGGAGAGAGAGAGAGATAGAGAGAGAGAGAGAGAGAGAGAGAGAGAGAGAGAGAGAGAGGGAGAGAGGAGATATATATATATATATATATATATATATATATATATATATATATATATATATATATATATATATATATATATATATATATATATATATATATAAATATATATATATATATATTCATATATATATATATATATATATATATATATATATTTATATATATATATATATATATATATATATTTATATATATATATATATATATATATATATATATATATATATATATATATATATATATATATTCATATATATATCTATTTATATATATATATATATATATATATATTCATATATATATATATATATATATATATATTTATATAAATTGATATATATATATATATATATATATATATTTATATATATATATATATATATATATATATATATAAATATATATATATATATATATATATATATATATATATATATATTTATATATATATATATATATATATATATATATATATATATATATATATATATATATATATATACACAGCTTGAAATTCAGAGGAGAAATTCCAACTTCTTTTCATATCTGTTCTGCATTATACCATCTATGTTCACCTTGACGACTGTAAACAAATGTTTCACTTTGAAAGTTCTCCTTTGAAATTCTGATAATTGTTTGCGTTTTTAGACGAATTCCTCTCGCCGTCAATATTTGCGTTCAATTACCTTGAATATTCTCATTCGTCGAGTAACATGAATTCAACACAACTTGCCGAGGTCCTGATTCCTTCTCACAAACGGACCACACTGAAATGTTTCCACTCTTCGTGATATAGAAGATGTGAAACGCCTTTGTCGAGGAACCAAATCAAGTTTTGAGAGCAACAAAATTCCTCACCGAACCGCATCTTGAGCTATGAACTCGAAATACCGCAACAGAAAACAACATATTTAGGAGAATAAAATTCGCTACTATTTTGATTCGCAGTGCAGCCTCCTAATAGAAACATGTAAAATTCATTTCCAGAATATTCAATTATGTATTTTCCGTAGTCAAGAGTTTTACACCAAGGAATTTCATTATCAAAGTCAGAATGTATAAGAATATATATATATATATATATATATGTATATATATATATATATATATATATATATATATATATATATATAACAATCTTGCCGCTTCAATACTTTGATCTCAGTTTTTTAATTTCATTCCTAAACTTCACAGCGCATTTTTTTCCCGACGCTAAACAGAAATTATAATGGAATGCGTGTTATCACAGTGATATGTGTTTTCAAATAATCAAAAGGAAGGTTGAAACCGAGACGCGTTGCCGACGCATGTTGCCGATGTAACACACTGAACCGTCATTCGGGAGACCGGGGTTCGATTTCCGCCATGGTCGACCATCCTGACAAGGGTATTTCGTGGTTTCCCTCTGTCGTTCAGGTTGATACTGGGATGGTTCCTCAACAACAGGCCACGAACGACTCCTTCCCACCATCCAAAACATCTAAAAGAATAACCTTCCATCTCATCATCCCATCATCTCATTCATCATCCACCGACGCCAATAGATCGTAGCCATCAGTACAGTGCGTCTTTAAATCCCAATTGAAAAAAAAAACAAGGTTGAAATATTTCTTTTTTTCATACGGAAAACGAGACGGAATTAATGTTCGAATACAGACTCGGTAACAAATATACGATGGTGTCACCATGTGAAGCAGAATGAGTTCCGGTTGAATTGACTGTTCGATTGAGGTAATTAAAAACATTTTCAGATTACAGAAATACAAACTGGTCACAAGACACGCATAATTATATGTCGATGAAATTATTCTAACAAGAAATAGAATGAATATATGAGAATACACATAAGAGAATGTGAACCGATGGTGAAATATTGTTCAAATCATCTCTGAAATGAATAATAATTTCCTCATAACATCGGATGAGAACAGTAAATATCAGGAAAATCACTTGATCAGTTCTATATATTTGTAATAGAGTGAGAGTACTTTCAATATCTTGTTCATTAATTTCAAAATCCATAACTATACAAATTTTCTAATTGTACGACATTTTGTCTGTATATGATACTCGAAAGTTAATGAGTCGTGTGACCGAGTGGTTAGCACACTGAACAGTCATTCAGGAGACCGGGGTTCGATTATGCCATGATCGATCATCCTGAGGGGTTATTCGTAGTTTTCCTCTGTCGTTCATGTCAATACTGAGATGGTTCCTTAAGGGGACCCAGACCTGAAATTTCATTTTTTTTCATATTTTATTTGTCATTATTATTATTTTTAGTGTGATCAATACTGCAATATAATTTGTTTGTACATGCTGTTGATACTTCAGGTACAGGAATTATTATCAATTACGTCGGCGCTGTTTTTTCTGTAGAAACTTCTTCTTTGTGGTTCAGTCGAGTTGAATTTGCATTGGAATAAAAAAATGCATAACTTTTCCAATATTCCAAATTTTGTGGTTTTATAAAAAGAAAGATACACTTCTTGAATCGGTGCAACTGGACAAGAGTTTTGCATTGAGATTTCAGAAATGTCGAAGCCTGTCAATTCAGAAGTGTTTGAATATTCTTGTGAATTTTCTCCTCAATAATGATACAGAATTCAAAGTCTAGGCGAATAGCATCTCTTTTTTGAATTGCATTTATTTCAGAATGTTGTTTCCAAACATGCAATTATCTTCTTCAAAGATTGGTCCCATGAAAAAAAAAATCACAGCATGTTCATATATACATATTTCACAAACTTCAACACGGGGAAATGTTGATAAAAAATTTATTGAATTTTTCAGAATTATTTTCAAGTTACAAAATGTAGTAAATCCTAAAAAAATGTCGTAAATATTTCCAAAAATCATAATATCAAGAGAAAAAATTTAAAAGAAAAATCCTCGTGTAACTGGAGTGTCTGTTGATGAGTGCAATTGACAAGTTGAAAAAAACAGCAGATTTGAATAAACCATAGCTGAGAAAAAGATACCTGAAGCTGAGTGAATTAACATTGTCAAGCATACAAGAACTCCTCCTTATACTATCCGAAACACTTAATAAAATAACCTCTCATCTCAACATTCCATCATCCCACGCATAATTCACCGAGGCGAATAGATCTTGGTCATTTGTAGAGTACGTCGTTAAACGCGATATGAATAAATAATTATATCGGAATGTCCATAACTCCAGTTACACTTGAGGGTTGATTGATTACGATGATGAAAACGTGTCAACTTACTCATAGTTCATATGAATGCAGCTTTATATTATAACATAGATTATACGACAAATGCAATGACAAACTTCAATGAAGTAGAATGTAAATAGAGCTGGGAGAGAAAGAGGCTAAATAGAGGCTAGAGCTGGGAGTGAATGGAATGAGTTGAATGGAAAAGTGTTTGAGGGCGTGAATGTCAGAGGTTTTAGAAAATGGTTAGAGAATTTGTGTCCAGTCTGAATTATTGCTATTGTTTTTTGTAAATTGTTTATGTGTTTTGTAGTGTTCTTTTTAGAAAAAAATGTTTTTTCAATGTAACCTAGTTTTAAGATCTTTGCCACCAATAATTTGTATTAATTGCAAAGTAATTGAATAAATAAAGTATATGTGCAGTAGAAGTAGCTCTCCGGGTACCAGGGCTGTCAGAAATTAGAAACAATAGTGAAAAATTGAAGTCAATTCGGATAATATTTTACAATATAGTGGGATTTTTCATCAAATTAAGCTAGATCGCAGTTTTGAAATGACGTCGACTCAGGAATTGTGATCATCACCACCATTGTTATCATCAGTAATGATATTTCATCCATCTGGCTTTATGAATACTGTGCAATCAGGAATGATCCAATTGGGTTATTGCACCAAGTATACACATCGAGTCGGAATAGTTTCGTGAAACAAAAATACCAAAAGTCTTCATATCTTGAATAGTTTACTCAGTATCCGTGGTATGACACTGATTATGAAGTCTCCTCATGCCGGTAGGAGAGTATTAGCAAGAAACTTATCGGTTACAAGCAGTTAGAGGAGATAGTTTCTTGACGATCAAGTTTCAAACCGTGAATATATTGAAACTTGAGTGCAGCTCACGTGTACATAAAAGATCATGTTATAGAAGTTGAGAATATTCAGTCAGATGCGGTGGAAGATCTGAAGAAGAGTGACCTCTTAAAGTTCAAACTCAATCTATATATCTATCTACGAAATTCAGTCTCTTTACTCTAGCCTCTGGCTGTATAAGACTCGTAGATGTATATAGATAGCTCATTCGGGAAATCAAACATGAACTGAGTTATTGAGATTGAACAGTTATCGAAAATTTGAAAACATGAAATAAAATTACTAGGCAAATGCAATATAAGCGTTGTAAGATGAGCGAGATATCTGATCAGGTATAATAGTCGTTAAAGTAGTTTCACCCTTGTTATTTTATCAACTATGGTATTCTACACACCTTGATGCGTATAGAGAAGACTTCATTGTTGGGCAAATATCGTATTCAGAAAGCAGTGAATCTCGGCAACCTAAATCTGCTTTAATTTCTATGACAATATTTGATGAATAAAAACAGATGATTCAATTATTTTCTTCAGAACGACTGATTCGAATCAGATACAAAGTCGTGATAATGTGTATCAATCATGTATACACATTCACATAGAATTTCATTTCATTTGAAGAGATTTCATTCATCAAATTTTCTTGCCTAGTCTAATCTTATGAGGTTTTTAGAAATTTTGAGATGATATTTCTCGAAATTGGTCTGACCGATTCACACCAAAAACTTCACAGTTCTAAGTTGAATAAGTTTGCGTGTACAAAAAAAGTTTCATGTCGATCAGTCAATCCCTGCGACCTGTGCAGTGCCAAAAAACAAACAAACAAACAAAAAACACACAGACAAAGCCCTATAAGAGTGGGATGGAATCTTCGCTTACGCTCATCTAATGATTTATGTTAAGGAAGTGAAGAGCACAATGTCACTGTGGAATAATCAAAAATTATAATATTGGCCGGAAAAAGGTCGATCCTATATTTTGGTATTGTCAAATTGTGCAGCACATTTTCGTTTTCACAAAACTCATTATTTTATCTGATCTTGGCAAATTACTCACACTGATAGTTTATTGTTCAATAGTTTATTATGGTTGAATAGTGTAATGGTTCAATGGATAGTTTAATAACTTTATCAACTTCAATAACTTAGCGCAACTATATGAAGTTAGTTTTAAACTTCCACCATGATTTTGATTGGAATGATTTTTCAAACTTTAATGTCATTCATAACATCAGGATTCAAGACACTTTCTTTATTGAAGGTGAAATACCAATACTCTAATCGAATATTCGATATACTCATATTAATTGGGATGCATGATAGATTCCCAGCTTCAGCTCAGGTATTTGAAGAAACAGTTGTGATTGGTTGGAAATAATTAGAAGAATACATACGCCGTATAAGAACATATCACAAAAAATGTATCCGGCTCTTAAATACATAATGACTCCGAATTGTCTAGGTGACCATAGCTATGCGTGCGTACTATTTGAGTGACCAACAACACAAACTGGAATAATACGACCTGCACGGTTTGGACGCAGACTGAAAAGTAATTACGTCACCTGTATTGGATATTCCAGCAAACACATAACAGAAAAAGTTGATGCAATAGACTATGTATATCAATATTGATATGAATAGTATAAAATCATTTCAAAAATACTGAAACACCGTTTAAGTTCGTTAAAAAATTATTGCTGCATATTCTGATGAGAGATATTTCCTTATATTCTACAATATATATTCGATAAATACTTACGTTCTTATGAACATATAAATATTCATATATATATATATATATATATATATATATATATATATATATATATATATATATATATATATATATATATATATATATATATGTATATATATATATGTATATATATATATATATATAAATATATATATATATATATATATATATATATATATATATATATATATATATATATATATATAATATATATATAAATATATGAATGTATATATATATATGAATATAAATGTATATATATATATATATATATATATATATATATATATATATATATATATATATATATATATACATATATATATATATATATATATATAAATATATATATATATATATATATATATATATATATATATACATATATATATATATATATATATATATATATATATATATATATATATATATATATATATACATATATATATATATATATACATATATATATATATATATATATATATATATATATATATATATATATATATATATATATATATATGTCATACAGGTTTTTCAATCCATGTATTGATTTTGAGAATAAATTCTGTTATGATTTTATTTTTGGAATATGGATTATTGAAAACAAAAGCTTGAAAATGTACAGGATATCTCATGAATAATCTAACAAACAATTCTTGAACTGATGATCGACATGTTTAATTAGCTTGGATTGAGTCTTGCGTGTATTGAATTTTGATGTATTCTGTATTTAATACTCGATAATTATCTCTTAATGTTTTCGCATAATTACATATACGATATTCGTACAAACACCGCAGGCATTCAAATGAAAAAAAAAATAATGAAATGAATGGACGACGAACCGAATATCAATGAAGCGTTTTAACGGGACGTTTGTCGGCTTCTAATGGTCGAGTGGCCAAAATGGTATAGTTTTTTCTTGACATTAAATTGTGGTCAGGAATAAAATGAAACTTTAAAATACACGAATTAACATAAAGTGAGCGTGAAAGAGCGAAGCAATCATTAATCGAGTGGCATATTCTCTATTTTGTTTGCCGGGATCATTCGGGAACCCCCCTGGGTTTATAGTTTAGCCATGCATTAACTCATGTTACCCGCATGCATCTTGGTATGAAATTGGCGTTCAAAAGTGCATTTAAACTGAGAAAACGCTATATACGCGTTGTTAGACTAGCGGAAAGTAATGGTATGTCGACTTCTTTGCCAAACTTTCTCCTAAATTCGCCAATTGGGTGACATTTTAGTTATAAATGGGTAAAAACAGCTTCGAGTGTTACCAATTTAGCACATTTCATGTTTTTTCTTCAAAATGGCTGACTCGATCAAGCTGAGAATCACCAGAAATGTGTAGCAAGATGTTATTCAACTACACACAAAATTTCAATTTTTTGGAAAATAAAATTCTTCCAATTTTTTTCCGCCGTGTTATTCTAATAGGTATTTTTGAAATTTCTAAAATTCATAAAAAAAGTTGATATCCGATAATGCCACAAAACTCTACAGATCTAAGTTGGATGAGGAACCAAGATGAAAAAAAGTTCCAGATTGATAGCTGTAGCCGTTTGACCTGTGGAGAACCTACAAAAAAACATAAAAAAAACATAAAAAACGAACACCAGTTTTTTTAAGTATGTCAAATTGAATCCTCGCTAAAGCTCGTCTAATGAATTCATGAATTCAACCACATATTGCACACACTAGCCTAATGGGCCCACTTCCATTCCTACACAGTGGAGTTCGGAATGTGAGATGAAGTCAATTAATGCAAACGAAATGCATCTATCATATGGTGACCTCCATAGATGGAAATATTTGTAGCCCATCTATCAGTCGAGAATGATATTTATAAAACTTGGTAAACGCCGTATATGCATTGTTAGACTAGCGGATTGTAATAGTATGTCGATTTTTTTGTCAAACTTTTGCCTACATTAGCCAATTGGGTGACATTCAAGTTATAAATGCGTAACAACTGCTTCGAATGGTACCAATTTTGCATATTTTATGTTTTTTCTTCAATATGGCTGACCCGATCAAGCTGATAATTCCGAAAAATGTGTATTAGAATGTAATCAAACTTCACACACAATTTCATTGTTTTCGAAAATAAATATATATTTTTTTTTCCGGAGTGTTATTTTAACAGGTATTCTCAAAAATTATAAAATTCATAAAAATGAAAGTTACCACCCGATAATGCCACAAAACTAAACAGATCCAAGTTAGATGAGGAACCACAATGAAACAAAGTTTTAAGTTGATAGCTGTAGCCGTTTGACCTGTGGAGAACCGACAAAAAAACATTTAAAAAAACATAAAAACGAACACCAATTTTTTTCAGTATGTCAAATTGAATCCTCGCTAAAGCTCGTCTAAAAATGTTCCGTCAATTGAAGGCTACCGATTACATCCCTATGTAATAATAGAACTCATTTTGAAGTTGTGTTATCAATTCAGTTTGTATTTCATTGTAGGAACAATTCACACTTACATTCTGATACACGGCAATGTAGACAATACAAATTGTCATAGTATGCACAGCTTGAAGCATTATTGAGAGTCTCTTTTCCACTCAATCAAACCAGTCGGCCATGTTATATTGCATAGGATTTAACATGAATCAGACGACAGAAACAGACTTTTACTCATGCTTCATGCCCTTCATCATTCAAGAGTGTGTGAGTGAGCATTCGTGTCGTCAGCGAGGTCATTTTGCGCCCATGTTCATGTCCGTACACTTCGACATAGTTGTCAACGCTTGTGGATGCTCCCAGCGAATACATTGATCAGGGAAGAATAAGAATAGTGAGTGAAATTGATGTGAAATAAAATGGAAGGAGAAGAACAACAAAGTTAAAAGTGACAGTGAAATCATGAGAAATAGAATACAAAGGCAATATTCAGTACTGTCTTCATATATTTTATCAACAAAAGACTTTCACTGGACAGTCCAAACTTGGTCTGAACCCTCACTCGCAGAACCGTATTGCCATGGATGATATTTTTGGGAGCAAATAAATTGCTCCCAACGACGGCTCCAAGCTGGAGATCACGGGGCCGTTTGAGGGTGTACATCATTCGATATATGCGATTGATGAGCATGACTTCCACACAGAATAACAAAAACACAAAACACAAATACAATAATTAGTATTTTCACCGGTGAAACGAACTGATTAAGGCCCGGTATTACCGAGTCTAGTTAGCCTTTATCTGACAGTTCAAACTTGTTATCACCATGGTTACCTATGCTATTTGTTTTCACCAACTCTCAGATAAATACTAACTGGCCGTGGTAATACCGGTGTGGCAGTAGGCCTATTTCTTTACTGTGGTATAACATTATGTACAGTGATAATATCCCAGAAGGAGATTATGTACAGTAAACTTATCTCGGGATATTATTACTGTACAGTACAAAAATCCCGGTAGATTATTATGGGAGCTGGTATATTATTATAGCATTGAAAAACATATCAGTCATAAAATACTGTTGAAAAATCAGAGAGTAAAAAAGTACCTGTTGTGCACCTTTTAGTATAATCTTATCCCAGTGTGTTTTATTTTAGTCAGCCTATGTAGTAGTTGCGCATTATTGGTTATGTAAAAATCCCCTTCTTGGTATTGTGGAAATTTTTCTCTCTGATTTTTCCCCAGTATTTTATTACTGACATGTTTTTCAATAATATATTATATTAAATATAATATACATATATTATGGTATTTTTAAAATATCAAAAAGAATTCTATTTTCGATCTGTCGCTTTTTTAACTCTTTACCTGTCAGTTTGAAGACAGATGATGTTTTTGGTACATTTTGTAGACAACTTAGAACATTTTCACTTAATTAGATACTTAAAACTACACACATGTCAGATCAGGCATTATATTAGGCATTTGTATTTCATATTTAGTCATCTTATTTTCGATTCGTTTGCTAGCATTAATTTTTCATTTTTTTTCTACTGATCTAATTTATGATTTTCAATTTATATTATTATACAGGTAGTGGGTAGCACACATGTTGTTACGGGGCTCCTGCTCTATTCTCACTACCTGTGTACAGTGTATAACACTGTATGAAAACAATGATAAATGAATAAATAATAAATGCTATAATAATATTTCAGCTCCCATAATAATCTACCGGGATTTTTGTACTGTACAGTAAAGTTTTCCCGGGATAAGTTTACTGTACAGTAAAGTAATCCCGCGGTAAAATGATTCCTTTACACCGGGCCAAAGCATCAGTTGAAAATTATATAAAAAATATAGTGTCCATCATAATGCTATTATGATCACATTATGCAATTACGTTATGACTAAGAATTGGGTGTGGTTTTATTATAGCCGACTGAAAGTTAATCATTCATAAACATTGCAATGCAATAATGGTTTCCCGGGACCTCTATACATACTGTCCGTGTGCGTTTCATGTTTTTTAAACAGGCCTATAGACGCTAATAATTAGTCCAAAGTGAGGTTAAAAGATGGACACGCAACTTTTAGGGATCACCGCACATACATAAAACAACTGAAACACACAACTGATGTGCCCGGCGACGTATTAATTGAAGACAGAATCATTTAGAAGGCGGTGGTTTCGGCGTCGGAGTGTAAAGAGAAGGCACGGTATAATTACATTTTGCTTTATTATATACACAAACAGGTGTGAACAACAAGGAGCGTTATTAATTATTTTTCCTACACATGGTGACAAAGTTACTGTTTTGTTAACAAAGGGTTATATACAAGAGGAAAGTGCTATACAAGCAGTGCGAATGCTAATGCAGAAACCAAAGAGATTTTTGATAATTATAGTCACGCTTGGGAGTAGAGGTCTCATTAAAGAAACGACGTCGTGTGAAGATCAGTTTTGAAACTTCATGTTCCTGTTTCCCACATATATATATATATATATATATATATATATATATATATATATATATATATATATATATATATATATTTATATACATATATATATATATATATATATATATATATATATATATATATATATATATATATATATATATATATATATATATATATATATATATATATTTATATATATATATATATATATATATGTATGTGTTTATAAAGGTTTCATTAGAGGGATATGTTCTTTGGAAGTATTGAATGAAAAGGTTTTTAATCATGGTTGAACTTTTATCTTCCGGACTTGTAAGAAAAGGAATGTAAATAATAAGAAAATGAGTGAATTCATTTTTCATGATGGTATATGATCATATTTTGCCATTTCAAAGAGCTGCCTGAAATTGGCTCTGGGCTTCAGGGAAATATGTCAGTTCTTTTTTCCCATCAAGACATTTGATAAATAATTTCAAAGTAGGGTTGAGTTTTATACGAACGCTATCTTGTACATCTGTACCACCAAAAAACATGATAATTGTGGTGGCGTATAGTGACATCAAGAGTGAGAAAATGGTTTGATTTATTTTTAACTCATATATCCAGAGTGTTAAGAGGCCTCTTTACATGTTGCCTACCGGCTTGATTGCAGACGTTCGGGGCCCAAGTTGGCAACGGAAAAACAATCATCGTATTGACTCACAGTTTTCGGTTAGATGATCACTAGTATTCAACGCGTGGTATTTTTTCAACCCTTCGAAACGATTGTCAAAAATCAACATGTTTTTAACTGTTTTTCGTTGTTTTTATGGTTTTTAGAGTAATCAATAGAAAATTATGATTTTCAGTGAGAGTATAGAGGCACAGATATACTCATTTTTGTTTCATTGCAAAAAGAATTAGACCGATTGGTACCACCGTTTACCCACCACGTGTTGGGAGCTAAAGGCCTGTATTGACGCTTTTTGTCCTGTTTTGTTCGATCCCTATATAGGTTTTACTCGTGAGTTTTTAGATGTAAAGTAGCGTTGGTACTGTCGTAAATTGTGCATGGATACAAATTCCATATTTTTTTTTCTCGAGAACGGATCGATTGGACTGAAATATTCGACCAGAGAAAATTATCGATCTTTATATCTCTCCCAGTCTATTGCATGGCTGCAACGAGGCCAACGCATCACATGCTTAAGCGGGTGAGTGTACACGTATACACTATATTTATATAGTTTATGTTTTAGTAATATAGGTATGTAGTTTGTTGACATATTGTGGCTGTGAATTTTTCCGAATTGAAGATGCTTTTTGAAGTATCACTCAATTACGATTGGTACTTTTATTGGATGAGCGATAGCGAGGACTTCTATCCAACTCTTATGGAGCTTTGTCTGTGTGTGGTGAGGAGGAGGGGGGGGGGGGAAGGGAAAGGGCTGCTTTTTATTTCATTGTAAGCACTGCACAGGTCACAGCTAGGGTTTAACTGATCGTCATGAAACTTTTTCTCCACAAGTATATAGACTGATTCAACTTGAAACTGTATAGTTTTGGAGGCAAATAATTCGGTCCATTTTTGAGTGAAAACATCTCAAATTCTCTGATAACTTCATAGGACTAGGCTTGAGAAAATTTGAGAAATGGAATATCTCCGAAAAGGTTCAAATTCTCACTGAATTTGAACATTTTATTCAATATTAGCAATTAATATTCAATTAATTCATTAATTTCACTTATTAATATTTATTTGAACATCAATAAGAATTTGCACGCAATTCGAACCAAGCGCTCTGAAGAAAATAATTCATACATAATTGACGACTGGTGATTGACCCGCCCATAAACGTCACAAAACAGAACATCCAATCAAATGGGCTTATGTGGGAAATTCCACATTTACCTATCAGAGTATCTCTAAATTCCCACATGAAGTATCGATCAAGGTGGCCTTTGCGATTAGCCACGCCTATCACTAGTGGTCAATTCCGCAGAACTATAGGCTTCTATCACGTAACAAATGACAAACAATAGTTACCATAGCACTACATCGAACTGGTGGACTACCAAATATTGTGATTGGTCAATTCGAACTGGTGGACATTGTTGTCTGTCAATCTCAACAATGAGTGACGTCACTTGACAGAAGCCTATTGCTGAGATTCACGGCTTTCTAGATTCTATATTTAACTAATGAAGTGAATTTTGTAGGAGTCAAGGCGTGTAGAGTTTCCCATGATAGTTCATATAGGCCCAGGGCCCAGATTCACAAAATGTCATAACTTTGATCCGGCTTAAAGTTACGACAATTTCCGGACATAATACCATATTTCATCCATTATTTCTGATTTCTTACTCTTGATTTTTTATTAAATCCACTTTTATTATCATTCTAATATTTATTAAAATTTGAAAATCAAAAATATTGGATCAAATATGGTATTATTTCTAGAAATTGTCGTAACTTTGAGCCGGATCAAAGTGATGACTTTTTGTGAATTCGGCCCCAGATGTATAGCATTAACCACAATTCTATCTTTAGACACGTTCGGACAAGAAATGTCCGAAAACGGTCTTCTTGATTATAATACATCATTGAAATTTACAATTAAGAATCTTAAAACTCGATGTGGCTCTGATATTTGACGTCACCAAGTGGGTAATTGTGGTTAATACTATTGCTCGTATCACAATTCCTATCATATTTCTAAGTTCGCTTAGTATGAAACTGTGTCAAACTTGCACAAATCAAATCCAATCTAATCAAATCAAATCGAAGCTATGGTGTTCAAATTTGAGAGATGTTGATACTTGCCAGAAAACTATTGATAATATTATCATAACCAAGCGAGATTCATACATGGAATGGAGTAATCGATAAATCTAAACCGATTCTGATGCATATCACCGTACGGAATACATTATTTATCTGAAACCTGTGATCGAGCTCAATTATTACAGCACGCACATGAACGACATGAACATAGAATGTGTTCATAGAGACAAAGATTGATTCATTCAACATAACGAGTCTCTGCTATGAATACCTATTGTCATAATGATGATTGGACTGAACGTATGGAGGTCTGGAAATGAGGCTATTTTGTTTCACTCTGAATTATGAAGATTTTGTTTAGTAAACATGCACACGTTCATCAATAATCACAATCGAAAACTGTTTTCTTGTTCAGTATCTTGTTGTGACATTCGATTACATTTTCTTTCAGTTTTTCATATCTCCATCATGTGACCGATCATCTTTCAAATCGACTGGAAAGGGCAGGAGCCTATTTTAGTAGTATATATTCTCAATGGGCGATATTTTAATAATTTTTCATGGTATATTTTTAATTTTTGGTGAAGTGTATATTTTGGAGTGAATTTTTTTCTCTATTGGCGATATTTTCACCAGACTCAGTATCAAGGAGCAAATCATGAGCATTTTATTCATCCGCTGATTCGAAGATCCTGGAGGTCAACAATTGACCTGTGTCACGAGCTACCATTAACGTCGATTGGTTAAGCTGAACTGTGAATATGAAACCAAATTCCTACTTTTTTCTCCAACCTCATTACATGATTTTTTAGAATAAATTCAAATACTCACATTCGAATTCCATTCATATTGGCATATGTCACTTTGAAAAAAAAATTGAATACAATTTTATTGACTGAATGGAATGATCATATACAATGCATAAATTCTTCATTTCAATTCATTTCATTATTCAATTGATAGTGATATTAAACTGTAGTCTATGAGAGATGATATTGTGATTGATTAGGCCTACTCATTTTAGAAAAAAAAGATACGTATGAAAAATGAATAGAATAAAAGCGATATATCCAGGCCCACACACTTGATTCATTCGATCTATGATAACTAGGCAAACGCGTTATGTGTTTCCGCGTTGATGGATGAGCTGGAACATATCAACTTATCTTTGGATCGGTTATTATATATATATATATATATATATATATATATATATATATATATATATATATATATATATATATATTTATATATATATATATATATATATATATATATATATATATATATATATATATATGAATATATATATATATATATATATATATATATATATATATATAAATATATATAATATATACACCTTGAGATCCAAACCATTACATCACTGCCATCTTATTTTCCATTGATAATTTATATGATAATAAATGAGGTTTCATTTTAATCGCTTACAATCAAGTGGCGACACTTGTTGCTTTGATATAATAGGTATCATAATAGCTTTGAATAATCAACACAAATAACATTATATATTTTTTTAAATCGAAGCGGCTCATCTGATTTGAGTGAAAGTTCGGAATAATGTGTATCATCATCGGATTGAAATTCCCTGAGAATTTGAATCCTCTCAGATGAAATATTTTTCACGAATGTTTTCCTCTGGGTAATTCTAACGGGATTTTTGAAAACTTTGGAATGAGTTTTTTCGGAAGTGGTTCAACCTATCACGCCTTAAAACTATACAGCATCAAGTGAGATAGGGGTTCATGTGTGTGCCCAAGTTTCATCATGATCTGAATTTCTGTTTGACCTGTAGAGCGCGAAAAGAAAAAAAAAACACATTCGATTTTTCAAGCACAGTGAATTTGAGTCTTCGCTACGCTCATCCAATTAACTATAAATGAGTTATACTAGTCAAACGCGAAATATGCGTTGTAAGATGAGCGAGATATCTCAATAAGGTATAAAAGTCCTTGAAATAGTTTTACCCATGCTACTTTATCGACTTTGGTATTCTACACACCTTGATATCTGAATGAGCTATAAAAGTCGTTAAAGAAGTTCTACTCTTGCCACTTCATTGACTCTGGTATTCTGCACACCTTGACGCATATAAAAAATACTTCATTGTTGGTCAACTCTTGAATCTAGAAAGCAGTGAATCTCGACAACTTAATTCTGTCATAATTTTTATGATATATTTTATGAATATTATCAGTCATTTTATTTTTTTTCTCCAAAACGACTGATCAGAATTGCTTTAAAAATCGTAATAATGTGTAAAATCCGTGTATACACATTTAGAGAAAATTTCATCCCATTTGGAGAGATTTTATTTTTCAACATTTTCCGCCCAGCCAAATCTTATGGGGTTTTTAGAAACTTTGAGATGATGATTCTCAAAATCGATCCGACCGATTCATCCCAAAAACTGTTCAGTTCTAAGTTGGATGAGTTTGCGTGTACTAAAAAAGTTTCATGTTGATCAGTCAACCCTTGCGACCTGTGGAGTGCTTACAAAAAAAAACACAGACAAAGCCCTATAAGAGTGGGATGGAGACTTCGCTACGCTCATCAATAATTCAAATTACTAGTCAAACGCGAAATATGCGTTGTAAGATGAGCGAGATATCTGAATAAGGTATAAAAGTCCTTGAAGGAGTTCTACCCTTGCTACTTTATCGACTCTGGTATTCTACACACGTTGATATCTGAATAAGCTATTAAAGTCGTTAAAGTAGTTCTACTCTTGCCACTTCATTGACTCTGGTATTCTACACACCTTGACGCATATAAAAAATACTTCATTGTTGGTCAACTCTTGAATCTAGAAAGCAGTGAATCTTGACAACTTAATTCTGTCACAATTTTTATGATAATATATTTTATGAATATTATCAGTCATTTTATTCTTTTCTTCAAAATGACTGATCAGAATTGCTCAAAAAATCGTAATAATGTGTAGAATCCATGTATACACATTTAGCGAAAATTTCATCCCATTTGGAGAGATTTTATTTTTCAACATTTTCCGCCCAGCCAAATCTTATGGGGTTTTTAGAAACTTTGAGATGATGATTCTCAAAATCGGTCCAACCGATTCATCTCAAAAACTATAAAGTTCTAAGTTGGATGAGTTTGCGTGTACAAAAAAAGTTTCATGTTGATCAGTCAACCCTTGCAACCTGTGGAGTGCTTACAAAAAAAAAAAAAAAAAAAAAAAAAAAACACAGACAAAGCCCTATAAGAGTGGGATGGAGACTTCGCTACGCTCATCAAAAATTCTCTTCACAATATTTGTTCTTCAAACTAATAGTTTCAAGTTTCGATTACTTCAACTCACCTAATAATGACTAACAATTGACTGTTGGTTGACTTGACAATTGAATGACCAACTGGTTACAACTTGTCTCACAATCACCAACTGCTGGTTGTTAATCAAGATAACAGAAACTATATATTTATTCTCATCAGAATAAAGGTATGCTAATGCAATCCAGTTGATTCGATGGAGGCAGGTTCACTTGACCAATGTATCAATTTTTATCTCCAGGCTAACCTTTCCACTGGTTTTCTTGTATATGTATAGGTTCAACGTATTTTCCAATTAACTTTTCCAATCCTTCTCGGAATTTTAAACTCTAAATTTTCAATTTTCAATTTCCAATATACTGTTCCAACATCGATTCATCAATGAATAACAACAAATTTTATGAATTTAATCAACAAATTTAATGGTCAACTACTGTTATTCTTTCCATGATGGAATCGAGATGAACTGAAAGTGTCCAGACTGATCGTATTGACATGAACATAGATAACATTTCCACATATTTGCGTGCAAAAGAGTTATTAGATTTCACATCGAGTCTGAAAAAAGAAACCCTACCGACCATGCACGCCACTGCTGCCCATACATGCCCACTCGTGCATGTGTAGGTGCCATATCAAACCTACCGCAGCCTGAAATATTATTATAAACCAATTATAATTGAATGCTTTTCAAAGAAAACATCATACATTAACCCTATATGAATTCCCGAGAAAGGTGAAATATCTCCACGTATAGGCTACAATAACACTTTACAGGGTGTTTTAAATTGTTATCTAGATGTTATTTGATCCCAACAATTCGTGTATACAGTATACAGTATCGAAACTATCAATGGCATTTCGTGACTTACGATCATCAATCCTCGCCAAATCTTAACACTTTTACATTTTGATCTGAATTCTAGTGAGAATTTCGTCCTTCTTCCGCCGCATTACACGTGATAAGTATGATAAGAGCAGGTAATGCCATATAAAATATCATACTCGTGTAAGCTTAACTTGATAACTCTATTAGTACGGTGCATTTTCGAATAGTATTACCATTCGGGATGTGTTGGAGAGACTTGGAGAATCGGACGGTTTCGTAACACGCACGTGCATTCAAATCACTACTCACTAACAGTAGGCCTACAGTAATAATTATAAGATTTGTAACATCGGTTCTAAATATAGTAAGGTAATAGAAAGATTATATATGTGAATGAATAAATAAATGTGGAATAAACTGAGACGTGTGGCGTGATGGTTGACACACTGAATCGTCATTCAGGAGAACAAGGTTCGATTCCCGCCATGGTCGACCATTCTGACGTTTGTTTTTGTGGTTTCTTTCTGTCATTCAGGTCAATATTGAGATGGTTCCATAACAAAAGGCCGCGATCGACACATGACCACTATCCAGGAACACATGATAAAATAACCTTTCATCTCATCGTCCCATCATCTCATATATCATTCACCAACGCCAATAGATCGTAGTCGTCAGTACAGTGGGTCGTTGAACCCAATGCAAATGAAATAAATTAATGAAAGAAAGATCATAGTCTGGTAGTACTGTCCACTCAATGACCCCACCACCAGCTGCGTTAATTGAGGGTACGAATGAGCGGGTAATAGAGGGATCATCCACCGACGCCAATAGGTCGTGGTCGTCAGTACAGTGAGTCGTTGAACCCAATGCAAATGTAATAAATTAATGAAAGAATGATCACAGTCTGGTAGTACTGTCCACTCAATGACCCCACCACCAGCTGCGTTAATTGAGGGTACGAATGAGCGGGTAATAGAGGGATCATCCACCGACGCCAATAGGTCGTGGTCGTCAGTACAGTGGGTCGTTGAACCCAATGCAAATGAAATAAATTAATGAAAGAAAGATCATAGTCTGGTAGTACTGTCCACTCAATGACCCCACCACCAGCTGCGTTAATTGAGGGTACGAATGAGCGGGTAATAGAGGGATCATCCACCGACGCCAATAGATCGTAGTCGTCAGTACAGTGAGTCGTTGAACCCAATGCAAATGGAATAAATTATTGGAAGAAAGATCATAGTCTGGTAGTACTGTCCACTTAATGACCCCACCACCAGCTGCGTTAATTGAGGGTACGAATTTGCGGGTAATAGAGGGATCATCCACCGACGTCAATAGATCGTAGTCGTCAGTACAGTGAGCCATTGAACCCAATGCAAATGAAATAAATTAATGAAAGAATGATCATAGTCTGGTAGTACTGTCCACTCAATGACCCCACCACCAGCTGCGTTAATTGAGGGAACGAAATAAGCGGGTAATAGAGGGATCATCCACCGACGCCAATAGATCGTAGTCGTCAGTTCAGTGAGTCGTTGAACCCAATGCAAATGAAATAAAATAATGGAAGAAAGATCATATTCTGGTGAAATTGTCCACTCAATGACCCCACCACCAGCTGCGTTAATTGAAGGTACGAATGAGCGGGTATTGGAGGGATCATCCACCGACGCCAATAGATCGTAGTAGTCAGTACAGTGAGTCGTTGAACCCAATGCAAATGAAATAAATCAATGGAAGAAAGATCATAGTCTGGTGATATTGTCCACTCAATGACCCCACCACCAGCTGCGTTAATTGAGGGTACGAATGAGCGGGTATTAGAGGGATCATCCACCACGCCAATAGATCGTAGTCGTCAGTACAGTGAGTCGTTGAACCCAATGCAAATGAAATAAATTAATGGAGGAAAGATCATAGTCTGGTGATATTGTCCACTCAATGACCCCACCACCAGCTGCGTTAATTGAGGGTACGAATGAGCGGGTATTAGAGGGATCATCCACCGACGCCAATAGATCGTAGTCGTCAGTACAGTGAGTCGTTGCACCCAATGCAAATGAAATAAATTAATGGAAGAAAGATCATAGTCTGGTGATATTGTCCACTCAATGACCCCACCACCAGCTGCGTTAATTGAGGGTACGAATGAGCGAGTAATAGAGGGATCATCCACCACGCCAATAGATCGTAGTCGTCAGTACAGTGAGTCGTTGAACCCAATGCAAATGAAATAAATTAATGAAAGAAAGATCATAGTCTGGTGATATTGTCCACTCAATGAGCCCACCACCAGCTGCGTTAATTGAGGGTACGAATGAGCGGGTATTAGAGGGATCATCCACCGACGCCAATAGATCGTAGTCGTCAGTACAGTGAGTCGTTATACCCAATGCAAATGAAATAAATTAATGGAAGAAAGATCATATTCCGGTGATATTGTCCACTTAATGACCCCACCACCAGCTGCGTTAATTGAGGGTACGAATGAGCGGGTAATAGAGGGATCATCCATCGACGCCAATAGGTCGTGGTCGTCAGTACAGTGAGTCGTTGAACCCAATGCAAATGAAATAAATCAATGGAAGACAGATCATAGTCCGGTGATATTGTCCACTTAATGACCCCACCACCAGCTGCGTTAATTGAGGGTACGAATTAGCGGGTAATAGAGGGTGAAAATGTTCATTTAAAAACGTGTTTGACGTGGAATTCCCCACATATCCAATCACATTAATAACATTTTAATGTTTAGTCTATCGAAATATCGATCAGTCTCCATGACATTTCAAACATTTAATGATGGAACGATAAAAAAAATTGTTTTGATAATCAATTAATTCGTGTTTTACTTCGTTTATATACGTATACGTTCATTTGATTGTCATATACTTTTATTGTTACTAAATGAATAACTAAATGTGTTTGTTGATTATTTCTGCTGACACGATGGATGAATAATTGAAGTGTGTATGCTCAGCTTGCATGTCCGTTTATTCAGACCTGCAATACGTAGGTTTAGCATATTAACATCAATAAAAATACTGTATTGATCATACTTGATTGGTTAACAATGCCATAGGAGAATGTGGAGACTCGAAACGAAAAGAAAGCATTCGGAAATGTTTGGAAGGTTATAAAAATGTGGAAATATTTCATTTTTCGAGCCTATTTCGAGAAATTTTATTTATTCTATTTCGAGAATATTTTATTTTTATAGGCCTATCATTAATTTGATTTGTCCATTTTGTATAATGATGAACTTTACATATGCTGATAATGGAAATAAGTGATCATTGCCCGAGAGACTCAGTTCAAAGTGGAAGATATCAACATTTGTGTGTTCATACTGAAAGACTTTTATCTACGGCGAAAAATTATGGTCACAGACAGCGTAGTCCAGCACTGCGATTCCCGTTCTCGATCCTTAACTTAACAATCTTTAACTTTTAACAATTCATATCGTTAGAGTTAAAGACTAGATCTCTAAAGATCGAGTCCCGTTCTCCAATCTTTAATGTTATAGATTGTTAACATTGCTTGTTGAAATGATGACGTATTTTCCAGTCGACGTCATCGATGGCACATAATTAGCCAATAGAAAAAAAGTATGCATCATTCGAATCTAGAGAGCGTATACAGGATTAATAGAACCTCTCGATCTAGAAGGCACTGGAGCTCTTGTCAATTTCAACTTCTCTCATTTCATTGTTGCGACTTTGATTTTCTTCAAAATAATCTGAATGGGAATCATTCATGGGTATTTATTCATTCAGTTTGAAAAGTGTTTGTTAGCCCAAACATATTCCAAAGAGGGTGAATGACTATCGTCACAATCAACTGACAGAAGGAAGGAGAAACGGTTTCGTCCCCATCCCACTTTTGGCATCAAAAAAGGAGGTGAAAAACTAAATGATTCTGTAAGTGATGACTATACTTTTCACTCTTCAATTTACGCATATACAACAATTCAAAATCATTCGCCAAGCTGTAAAATGTTCATGTTATTTAATATTAATTGATAATATTTTCGAATTATTAGATGAACGCCATTTTATGCATTCTTTAAAAACTTAACGATAGGGATCTTATAGATCTATAAGGAGATGTCAATTAACGATCACCCTAAAGACCGTCATCTTTAAAAGTGGAAATGGAATCACACTTTAGATATTACCAATCTTTAGTGATGTACAGATCTTTAAATCAGTAGTTACAGATTGTTAAGTTAAGGATTGGAGAACGGGAATCGCACTGCTGGTGTTGAAGTTCATTAGTTTTGAATAATCAAAATGGGGTGGTAAGATCGCCCTTTTGGTGCCCCGTCCAAACGATCCTATTTTTCATCCATAGCCTTAATTGGGGAATAATGATTTTGTATCAAGTTTCCATGTTATTGAAAAATTAAAAAATGTTGATGTAATATTTTGAAGTGTGGCTTTAAATCCAGATTACGATCTTACCGTTGAGGGAAACGAATTGGGATTTGTATTATTATGAAGTTGTTTGTTTTCGAAAACAATCACAATTGAATATATGATATTGGTTATAAGATTCAGAGAGTTGATGTGATCAAGTATCCACTGACTCTTGACAGAATCATTTGATGATTGATAATGATTGAAATACGCACATGAATTCCACAAACACACCCGGAGTTAAACGTGTATTAGACTAGGCAAACGCAGAACATGCGTTGTAAGATGAGCGAGATATCTGTATAAGGGATAGAAGTCATTGAAGTAGTTCTACCCTTGCTACTCCATCGACTCTGGTATTCTACACACCTTGACGCATAAGAAAAATACTTTATTGTTGGGCAAATATCGAATCTAGAAAGTAGTGAATCTTGGTAACATAATTCTGCTATTATTTCTATAAGTATTTGATGAATAGAAACAGGTAATTGAATTTTTTTTCAGAACGGCTGATTTGAGCTACATACAGAATTTTGATAGTGTGTATCATTCATGTGTACACATTCAGAGAAGAAAAAATTCCGGAGATAATTTATTTTCCAAATTTTCTTGCTCAGCCTATAATCTTATGAGATGATATTTCTCAAAATCGCTCCAACCGATTCATTTGAGAAACTATACAATTCTAATTTGTATGAGTTCGCCCGTACGACAAAAGTTTCATGTTGATCAGTGAAACCCTGCGACCTCTGCAGTGCTCACAAACAAACAAAGAGAAAAAAACACAGACAAAAGCTCTATGAGAGTAAGATGGAGTCTTCGCTACGCTCATCTAATCAAAATTCTTCCAGAAATGAGAATTCATGAGATATTCCCACATGACAGAATAATGTGAAAGAGGAAATGAAATGAAGATATTCATCCTCAAATTTGATTACCATCGGTAATTTATACATAACTATACAAAACATACATTCTTTATTGGTAAGAAATAAAGACTCTGCTTCTCAAAAGGTTACCCATAATACATGTGGAATTACAATGCAGACAACTAATCCACGAGGAAAGCAGTGAGTGTTCGGTGAAAAAATGATATTGATCTATAGTCCATGAGAGATAAGATTTTGATTGATTAACTTACTCATTTGGGAAGAAAAAGAAGACAAATGAAAAAATTCATTGAATAAAAGCGATACACCTAGGCCTACACACTTGATTCATTCGAACTATATAGTTCAATGAACTATATATATTAGATAGAATAATAAAGTATGGTAGGCTATATTATAATATATATATACTATAATATACTATATACTAAGATATATGTATATATATATATATATATATATATATATATATTTATATATATATATATATATATATATATATATAAATATATATATATATATATATATATATATATATATATATATATATATATATATGTAAATAAATATATATATATATATATATATATATATATATTATGTATATATTTTCATATATATATATATATATATATATATATATATATATATATATATATATATATATTCATATATATATATATATATATATATATATATATATATATATATATTCATATATATATATATATATATATATATATATATATATATATATATATATATATATATGAATATATATATATATACATATATATATATATATATATACATATATATATTTGTATATATATATATATATATATATATATATATATATATATATATATATATATATTATATATATATATATATATATATATATATATATATATATATATATATATATATATATATATATATATATATATATATATATATATATATATATATATATATATATATATATATATATATATATATATATATATATATATATATATATATATGAATATGAAGTTATATCAGTTCCATAGATGATTATCCCTCCACAATATTTGTTCTTCTAACTGATGATTCCAAGTTTCAACTGAACTTCAACTAACCTACCGAGACGCGTGACCGAGTGGTAACACACTGAACCGTCATTCGGGAGACCAGGGTTCGATTCCCGCCATGGTCGACCATCCTGACAGGGGTTTTTCGTGGTTTCCCTCTATCGTTCAGGTTGATACTGGGATGGTTCCTCAACAACAGGCCTCGACCGACTCCTTTCCACTATCCAAAACACCTAGTAAAATAACCTTTCATCTCATAATCCCATCATCTCATTCATCATCCACCGACGTCAATAGATCGTAGCCATCAGTATAGTGCGTCGTTAGAACCCAATATGATAATTGAACATTTATTTTTCTTTGCTCATCATTACTGTTACCTTCTTCGTATACTGTTCATTTCTTCTAAAATTGATTACTTCTGCATTTAAGTATTGAATGTCAAGTATTTATTTTCAACCGTTTTCATTGTGCCCTTCAAGAGGCCTATAACAATGCATGTGCAATATAATTCTGTACGGAATAAAATGAGCTTTAAATTTGGATTTGAACTCACCTAATAATGTAACTATCAGCACGATGAAAAAACGCGAAAACCTCCAGAAAACTGAATTAATAGAAACCAGTTTTTGAAATTGTCAAGATCTTCTCTGTGTGGCTCTATATAGTGATGGAGTATAGTGGATAATGATGAGCAGGCAGCACATGGTCGGAACGTGCTTGCCGCATTAGGATAGAAACGTGCTCAGTCATTACGGCCATTATTCACCGTGCCAAACCCAGATCTGCGCCGATATGATGACTTGTATTCGGGCCTGAATCACCTGCACGCTCTAATCTGTTTGTTTCTTCACACTCACACACACACCGTTCAAACAAGTCATCCAATCTTTGGAACGTTTAAAATCGAATTAAACGTTTAAGGAAATATTGACAGCTATTTATCAATGATTCCGATTGGTTTTCAGAATATATATATATGCATAGTCTAATTGGATGAGCGTGGCGAATATTCCCTTTCAATATACCGAAACAAAATTGAGCTTCGTGTTTTTCATGTGATTTTTTACGTGGCATACAGGTCATGGGGAAAGAATAATCAACTTGAAATTTTTTGTACTTATTGATGTCTCTTTGGAATAGGTTAGAATTGTTCTTCTGTGAAATTCATCCAATAGGTTTTGTGGAAAAATCAGAAAGTTCGGAAAATCCCCTTAAGAATAAGCCGAATAGAAAATAATTGAGATACGAACAATTTTGAAATCTTCAAAATTTCCACTGAATATTAAAACCAACATCATGCATATTTTTAGTCACTTTAGCAACAATCGGATGGGAAATAACAAAGAAAACACAATAAAACTATGGATTTAATATTGGGATCGATTGGTTTTGCAAAGTGTATATGCGACAAGTAGCAGCACTTTGAATATCAACAAATTGCAGGTGAAGTTTTTGAACGTTCGAAGTAATCCAAGGTCTGTGAATGTAGATCAAGCTGACAGAATATTCAACATTCTAGATTTACATACTTCTAAGGCCCGGTTTTACCAATCTCAGTTAGGCCCGGAATTACCAAGTCCAGTTAGCCTTTATCTGACAGTTCAAACTTGTTATCACCATGGTTACCCATGCTATTTGTTTTCATCAACTCCCAGATAAATACTAACTGGACTTGGTAATACCGGGCCTTAGGGTACTAATCCACCAACTATTAATTAAAGGTACGTAAATAACGTATGTAACCAATGGTGATAACAAGTTAATCCGCTAACTATTGCTCGATCCAGTTTCGTAAAACCGGGCCTAAGCTGATCTCACGACGCATTTTCTTAGTATGTTATCAATTTGATACTGCTAGTAGCATCAGATCATACGGAGTGTTTTATTTCGATCGGGCACTCTGTGATCTCACTTATCATAACTCAGTGCAATCCACCGTTGTGACCATCCACAAATACAGTCATTTTAAAATGTTATCTTTTCGATTCTCGGTATAGTCTATCTCACCACTCTAGAGTAAGTGTCGGAGATCTCTGTGGTTTGCTCATCTATTGTCCGGCGAATAGGTAGGTATATAAAAAATGTCAATCATCTCTACAGACTTCATCGGACTCATACAGTGTTACATTTTAGTCACATTATATTGAAAAAACACTTACAATACATAGTTTCGTCTTCAATAAGATTTCTGAAGCGATGTAGCAACGTTGCACCACAACCCTTACCTGGTCACAAACTTGTCCTCAAAATGCACGTGAGGAGAGTTCTATTTGTTACTGTTGGAGTTATGATTGACATGTTTACCTATTCGGCAGTTAGGCAGATCGATGAGATAGCAACAGTTACTCTAGAGTGGTGAGACAGACTATAGATGACTCTCTGAAATCATTGAAGATCATCAACCACAACATGTGGATATGAGAATGTCAAAATTGTGTGGGTATAGGCTTCTGTCAAGTGACGTCACTCATTGTTGAAAGAGAGAGACAACAATGTTCACCAGTTGGAATTGACCAATCAGAATGTTTGGTAGTCCACCAGTTCGCTGTGTTGCTATAGTAACTATTGTTTGACATTTGTTACTTGACAGAAGCCTATATTTTGTGTTCACGTGATAGAACATTGAGTGTGAAAAGTTGTTTACCTGGAAATGTAGTATTTTTTGGACAATTTCTAAGGAAAATTAGAATACGATCGAGGTTTTTTTTTTCCTCTTTGTTCAGTCCATGTGAACAAAATTCTTATAAAACAACAGCAAGACATTTTTCATTTGACTTCCATAGTTAGTGAGAAACAGTGCCGTGAGAGTGCATATTTCTCACTGTCGGTACAACTAGGACTGTCTAAGTACTCTTGACCAATTTCATATGGAAAAACGTATGTGAATAAGTCTTGAATCGTCTACCATACCAACTTCATGATCAGACAAAAATATTAGTACATTGTGAATTGGAAAATATTGTGGTAATTGGTCAAATAATCACGCATAATTTGCACACATGAGAGGAAAATAATACAGACGATTTGGTGTTTCATTGTTCACTTCGATTGCCTTCGAAACTCTCTTCTCTGTAGCTGTCTCAACAATAGAGCTGAAAGATTGTTCAGTGTTGCACGGTACTTGGAAGAGATTGGATACCCTCCACAAATTTCGAAAAGAGGGGTAATTAAGAAAATAAAAATTACATATATATTCAAAAATGTATGTGTATGAGAAGAAATTATATATTTATATAGGATATATACATATATATATATATATATATATATATATATATATATATATATATATATATATATATATATATATATATATATGTATATATATATATATATATATGTATATATATATATATATATATATATATATATATATATATATATATATATATATATACATACATATATATATATATATATATATATATATATATATATATATATATATATATATATATATATATATATATATATATATATATATATATATATATATATATATATATGGGTGTGTGTGTGTGTGTGTGTGTTTCTGGATGATGACGTTTGCCACCCTACTTCATCATTGATTTTCCTCGTGGGAAGGAAGTATGATCCTCTATTTAAATATGAAGTGTTACCAACCTCAAATTATTAAATTAGTTATAAGATTATAGCGGAAAGCTATCCGTAACCAATAATCAGATATGTAAGTATATACCCCTACCATAGCTCTGAGGCCATTGATTATTTGTAGATTTGATTACATGCCTTCATAGTTTCAACGATACCATATAAAGACTGTTCACAATAATAATCTAGAATTTAAAGTAAGAAGTGAAAGCCCAATAAGTATTAATGACTCTGGTAATTACATTACCTCCCGGTCCAAAGGCATGGAAAAAGTATGAGAGCGGAATTCTAAATGGAACATCTTTGATGTATTTAAATGCATTGATTAAAGGCTATTCCTCTCATTGCCGGTTATGTATAAGGCCAGTTAGTCCCACTCTTTAATAACTAGCGTTAATCATGTTAGCGCGCAGTGCCGGAGGGAGTTAAATATTAGTCGGGGGTATTTCAGTAGGAGAGATTTTTTTCTTCACTAATTATGAACTTATATCCACACTAACTCTGTGCAGCACTCGCAATGCTTCCATTCCATTATAACTTGATTAAATTGATTAATCTAACAGCATTTTTCCGAAAGATATTTATCTTGTGATTAGTAAAAGCGACATTACGAGTATACGATTTCAAAATTGAATTAGTTTCTCTATTTTCGTTTGACAATTTCATATACATGGTTTCTCCGGGAATGTTGAAGAAGTTTGGCGGTACGGAAAAAAATTGATGAAGATTCATCATTGATGCAATTAGTTGTTTTCAAATCCAACAAAAAAGCACATTAGAGATGCTTCTTAATTCTGAAAATAGAAGGATATTATGATGGTGCAAATTCGAAAATATCAGTATGAATTTGATGAGTTATGATATGGATTGTTTTGAATATCGACTGTTCTCATATTTCAATGATGAGCAGTTTTCAGGGTTCCACTCATTCTGTATATTCATTTATTTATCTATTGATATTGGGTTTACCGACGCACTGTACTGATGCCCACAAGCTATTGGCGTCGGTGAATGATATATTAGATGTTGGGATGATGAGATGAAAAGTTATTTTATTAGGTGTTTTTGGATAGTGGGGAGGAGTCAGTCGTGGCCTGTTAAAAAAGAACCATCCCAGTATTGACTTGAACGACAGAGGATAACCACGAGAAAAAAACTGTCAGGATGGTCGACCATGGTGGGAATCGAATCCCGGTCTCCTGAGTGACGGTCCAGTATGTAAACCACTCGGCTACTCGTCTCAGTTCATTCTATATGAAGCTATATAGAGTGTCAACGCATATAAGGGTGGAATTCGTCCTCAAAATGAGAATCATTCATCTAGAATATATAAGAGACATTGTTCAAACTAAAACTGCATTCTCCTTTTTCGCATTGTATCCTCATATCACTTAATA
>OZ023326.1:83625191-83635191 GCA_964007535.1 Brachyptera risi
TACATTATCCTCATTTTTACTCCAATCTTTCTCTTTTAGTTTTTCTATATAATTTTTCTGCCTATCTTTATCTCCTAATAATTTATTATAATTTATTGAATTTATCACTTTTGATCGATTTTTACTCCTCTTTGTAGCATAACCATCCTTGATGCTAATGATGCAGTGATCTGAAATAATTGCATCTAATACTTCTACTATTAATCCCTGCCTATCTACAAAATGAGTTATTATATAATCTATTGTTGTCCTTGAAATTTTTATGGTATTATCTATCTTATTAGTTATCTGAGCTATTCTAGTAAAATCTTCAAGAAGTTGGCTCACTCCTGCACTTTCGAACATTCTTTTCATTTGTTTGGAGTAAACTGTATCTTTGCTCAGGTCGATGTTGAAGTCTCCACTGATAATAATTCTAGAATTTAGATCTGACAGCCTTTCTATATTGTCTTCTAATAAGTTAACAACTTCCGCTTTTTTCATTTTTGGCGAAGCGTAAGTAACGTTGTATACTAATCCTATTAATTTCCCATTTAATATTTTTATATTGAGCTCCCACCATTTTTTATCCTTTATTACTGAGCTAATTACGTTAAATTTTAGAGTTTTCATAATATAAATGAGTACTCCACCAGTGTGCCTACTAGTAGAGTCTATCCTAATCATATTATATCCATTAATACTGATCTCCCAGTCATTAATGTCATTTGTCAGTCTGGTTTCAGATAGACCTATTATCAATGGCTTTCTTCTTATGACTAGATCTTCTATATGAGGAAAATTTGAGGTAAGACTTTGAACATTCATATAGAGTATAGTATCCATGCCATGTGTTGTTAATTGCCTACAAGCAACGTTCATGTTATTCATGTTTGTATTGATATCTAGAACTAATGGCGCAATTTCTATTTCTGATGGGGTTCTACCATCAGTCATCTCAACTCCATCACTTAAAATTACACCATTTTCTATGTTATCACTTCTGATGATACTATTATCTATTTCAACACTTCTGATTCTAGTTATTCTGTCATCCACTCTATCCTGTATTAGTTTTTTGGATTTTTTAGTACACTATTGATTCGCCTTGACAGACCAATCAGTATGTTTGTCAATATTCCCGTCCCTTTTCTGTTTAGATGGAGCCCATCCCTGCTAATACATTCCCACGTAATCCAAATATTAGGGTCTACGGAGGTCATCCCCATCTCTTCAGCAATCCATTCGAGTCTGTCGTTGAATGCATTGATAATATGTGTTTCCACATCTCTCCGCTGTACTAACCCCATAACTCCTACAGCTGCTAAAACACCTCCTTGTTCTTTAACATGTCTCAGCATTTCCATCATTTCTTCAATCATATTGTCATTCTTTATCCATCCCTTAACACTATTAGTCCCCACGTTCACTATTATTATATCATTATCGTCATTAGGTTTGAGAATATTTGAATGGCTAAGAACTTGACCAACTTGATCAGCCCTTATTCCCCTCAAACAGTTGACACGAGCGCCAAGCTTTGAAAGTTCTGTTCGCGTGTATGAAACCATGGAGTCCCCTACTATCGTTACATTTTCCAATTCAAGAGATTTTTCTTGTTTAGTACCTGTATCTTTCTTCTTCGTGTCAGTATCTTCTTCGTGGCCTAGGCCAGTCTTCGTTTCTTCTCTCTTCTTCGAATATTCTTCTGATGTCTTCATTCTACTTCTTAATACTTCATTTATGATTTTTGATTGTTTTATTTCGTTGTCTTTTCTTTGTATTTCTTCAGACATTTGTTGAACTGTTATGTGCTCCCGTTGGAGCCCCTTCCTCAAATTTTTACAAATATCTTCCATCTCTTGTAACTTCTCTTCAATTGTATGGATATTCTTCTCTAACCTATATTTGTCTTCCTTCCATTTAGTCTCCCTCTCACCCATACTTAGGTTTAGGCCACTACTCGCATCTACTTTTTCTTTTAATTCTTTGATTGTGTTTTCATTTATCTTTGCCTTTTTTTCAAGATCTCTTATGTATCTTACTCCTAGGGTTATTGTGTATTGTAGACCTGGAGTATCTCGTTTGCGTAATGTTTTGCTTTTCTTCTTATTTATCTTGCTCAACTCTGTCCCCTTAATCTCATTTTTACAATCCATACACACGATTCCCTTAGAATTGACTTCATTCCTCTTTCTGACTGATTGTTCGTCACATTTATTCACATCAATTTCCGATATTTCAAACACTTTTCCATCCTGTTTTAATTCAATATTCTCTTCTTGTATTAAACATTGTAGTCTTTCTCTCAACACTCTAATTTTCCCCACTTTGTTAGCTCCTCTACGTTCCAGCTCAACCCTTAATTCATTGACGCTTAGTTCTTTGTTTTTCTTTTTCTTATCCCGTTGTGAGTTCGACATCCTAGTAGGTCTGCCTATAAATTCTGTGCGTTATGATATAAGGACCTTGTTTCAGTTCACTTTTTTCAGTCAACAATGTTCTGGTCAAATAGAATAAATTCTAGATTCTAGATGGCCGTGACCAAAAAAAAAAAAATTCAGAAAAGTGATTCACAAGGAATATATGAATTGTCTGTAGAACTTGCCACAACACACGGATTTTTGAGTTTTATGGATCAAAATGATCTTCACTTCTACACTTTCACTTGGTATGTTATTCTCAACACTCACCTGAACTAATCCACTTTAAAATCAATTTAAAATAGGAGAGAGAAAACTTATCAACTGCTTGTTATTCTGGTTGCTATGGTTATTTTATTTTATTGTATTTTGTATGTTATTGCTATGGTAAAACGTCAACATGGGCTTCATATCGGAAAGAAAAATGTCCATATTGATTCACTTCTTTTCAGTGATCATTCTTAGATCTCTTCATGGAATAATAAAAATGTGAGAAGGCGTCTAATGAATGTTATCTCCTTGAATTTCAACAAGTTACTTCGTAATTTTCAGAATCTTGACAACTATAGTTCTGTTGAAAGATGTGTTAAACTTAAAGAGTGGCTCATCTCTACTATTAATGACATTTATACTTTGTATTGGTATATGGCTGGAAAAACAAATCCCTACTTCAATTCAATATGTTTACTTCTTAGTTTTTCAATTCTATGTCTTGTATTACCATTATGTTATTTGTAACTTTAGTTTTAATAAGGTTCAATATTCAGTTTGAGTTTTCAGAAAAAAATAATTTAAGATACATGGCTGTTCATTATCTAATTCACTTTATGTGTATCTATCCCACAGTTAAACCCTCTAATGGTTTTGTGGATTTATGTTCAGTGTCAATTATATTTTGTTATCCAATAAAGAGCCTTGAAAAAAAAATTGTATATAGGATCATTAAATATTTTCGAATCATAGAGGTGCATAATGTATACAGTTGAAATGCGGAATGATCTCCTGATATCGTGAGAAACCATATGGAATTAGATTTGGAACAGAAATGATTCGTCAAAATCGTTGAGACCAGTTGATTTATCGCCCATTTCTAGTAACAATGTTCAGCCTATGCTGACAGCAGAGCGCAGATACGCATCATACGACCTTGGATTTCAAATCAGCTTGCACTTCCACTAGTAACTTCTTTGGCTCAACAAACGACTGTGAGATTCGTCGTGTTCAAGTACCAAGTCGTAATGCACTCTGAAATTGCATTCATCATTAAAAAGTCATTGAAAAGTCAGTAAAATTCTCAGGACTATTCATATCGTCATATATAAAACAACTTTGAGCTTTTTTTTTTTTTAGACGAGCTTTAGCGAGGATTCAATTTGATATACTGAAAAAAATTGGTGTTCGTTTTTATGTTTTTTTTTTTTTTTTTTTTTTTTTTTTTTTTTTTTTTTTTTTATGTTTTTTTGTCGGTTCTCCACAAGTCAAACGGCTACAGCTATCAACTTCAAACTTTTTTTCGTCATGGTTCCTCATCTAACTTAGATCTGTATAGTTTTGTGGCATTATCGGGTGGTAACTTTTTTTTTATGAATTTTAGAAATTTCAAAAATCCCCATTAGAATAACCCGGAGGAAAATACTTGAAAAATCAAAATTTTTCAAGACCTCTCAAATTTTCGCCGAATATAAAGGAAACTATTAAGCACATTTTGAGAGATTTTTTGCATCAATCGGATGAGAAATAACGAAGAAAACGCATTTATAAAGCATTTTCCCATCAATTTAGGCTATTACGGGAACCAATTAAATCTATAGCAACAAGTGTCACCAATTAATTCAAAACGATTGAAATGAATGAAGAGGAAGGCCGTGACATAACTGATTCTCGTAAGGTTTCTGAACGTTTGGAGTGATCCAAGGTCTGTAGATGTAGATTGGGTTGAAAAATTATTTTTCATTCTAGATTTCTATACCCCTAAGCTCGTCTAACAACGCGCATCCCGCGTTTTCCTAGTTAATAACATCGAAACTTGATACAAAATCATTGTTCCCCTATTAAGTCTGTGGATGAAAGATAGGATCGTTTGGACGGGACACCACAAGGGCGATCTTACCACCCCATTTTAAATGTTTATAACCAATGAACTAAAACACCAGGACTGTGCTGTTGGTGACCATGAATTTCCGCCGCAGATAACAGTATTTCAGTTTCCGAAAGTCCGGAACACAACTTTAGGTGAGGCAAATCTCAGAGATAATTTGAAAGAATCATATTTGATTCAATTCCAATTTACTAACTATTTCTGTTATATTTCCTTTTTCATTTCTGAATTGAAGTTCATTTCATTCAATTCTGATTATTATTCTTGATATGAGGTTAGGTGTAAGAGCAGATGCTCATGTATCTGAACCTTAGCCGTTCGATTTTTACATAATAAATCTTCATCCTTCTTGTTGAATTCTAATGTCAATTGTCATTCCTATGATTTTATGTTTCCACTGCTCTATACATACAGATGAATGAATAAAATCGAATAATAATCACTCAAATTCGAATATTGATCATTGAACATGATATTCCGAACAAGCTTTCATCAAAAAAGTGATCTTTCACAGTGCTATTAATTTGGAGCAAATGTATTATTATTATTATGATATTAAAGAGTTATCAATATAACATCTTTGGTCCTCTTGAATTTCATACAAAATATCGTGAGTTTGATATGCATATTTTATATTTTATTCCATTTTATATCTTGTATATTCTCATGAGTATATTTATTTCCCCTGGGAATTTCTGCTCGCTGATTATAGATCATTGAATATTTTATTGGAGTCCGAATTAATTTTCGCACACTAGTTCTTCAGTTTTTCGAAAAGTAGGCCTACTTATAAAGAAGGTGAATGATTTCAAAATAGTTTTGATTTGACGCTTCGCATTATTTTTCCTTCTCCACACATCAGAATATTCATAGTCCACATATCTTCAATTACATCTTCTCATCGTTTATTAATTTAATCATCTGAATATTCATGTTTGTATTTGTTTATATATAATTAGAAATAGAAATATGAATAAAATGAATTGAAATTTGAATCGAATTGAAACGTATGAATGGATGAAATGAATATTTGAAGGTCTGAAAATATTGAAAGAATTGTGTATTAGTTGAACTCTTGCCTGATTGATAATTGTGAATCATCATTCGGTTTGCCTTGCTTAGATTCTATCAGAGTTCATCAGTTTTAAATAATCAAAATGGGGTGGTAAGATCGCCCTTGTGATGCCCCGTCCAAACGATCATATCTTGCATCCATAGCCTTAATTGGGGAACAATGATTTTGTATCAAGTTTCGATGTTATTAAGAGAAAAAAAAAATTGTATTTTTAAATATCCAATATGGCCGCCAAGATTGGAACGAGCATATGTCGCTATCGGTTGCAGGAGTAACGTATCTCGGTGAGGTAAGATAATATATATTGTTATACAAACATCCTTCACCACGAAATAGCAACACTTCGGCTCCGAATATCACCGAATGCCATTTCGGGCATTAAAGTCACGTGTCATTAAAACACAACTTGAACAATTCAAGGTCAAACAATTTACACCATTGCAAATACATCTTTACAACGCGGTTCGAACCTGCAGCATAAAACACAGGTATTCTCGTTCAGTTAGAGAAACAGTAGAATCCAATTAGACTGCCCTTATCCAACTGCTGGCAATACATCCAATTAAACATAATAACAGCTCCCAGAAAGTCATTCTCAATAAAGTATTTATCTTTCTGTACTTCCGGTGTTTGAAGTCCGTGTACCGCCATTAATCATTTATTTTCAAGAGTTTCGTGTTCTCGTACTAATTATTGTGTTGAAAATACCTGAAGCACACTCATAATGGCTAATTACGTATCACTCAAGTGTCTTATAGACTGTATTCTCTGTCTACTGAGGCTTACATTCTCCAAACAATCACTAATACGAGGTATTTATAAGAATGGTACTCTTGACAATAGAAGATATCAGTAACTATGATAATTCAATTCGTTGGAGGCATTTTGCTGAGTCATGGAAAAAGTTATTCAATTTGAATATTGGTAAACTTGTTTACACAAGAGTTGAAGATAGTCTACCAATACAACAAACACAAATATTACCATGGTACCTGATTTTAGAAGGAGAATCGCGATTACTATGAAAACACGGGTTGCGCGTTGTGAGATGAGTTTAGAAGTATGGAAATCTGGAATGGAAAATATTCTGTCAGCTCAATCCACATTTATGGACCTTGGATTACTTCAAACGTTCAAAAACCTTACCTGCAACTTGTTGATATTCATAGTGCTGCAACCTGTCGCATATACACTTTGCAAAACCAATTGATCAAAATATACAATAAAATGTATACTTTTATTGCGTTTTCTTCGTTATTTCTCATTCGATTGTTGCAAAAATCTCTGAAAAGGTGTAGAATAGTATTGTTCATATCCGGTGAGAATTTGAGAGCTTCTGAAGAATTCTTGTTTTTCAAAGTATTTTTCCTTCAGGTTATTCTTATGAGGATTTTTCAAACTTTACCTTTTTTTTCGGAAACAAATTTTGACCGATTTTCCTGGAAAACAATCCCAGTCTATTCTGGTATGACAGACATATGTAGAAAAAGTTACAGATCGATGGGTATTTTTTCCTGACCTGTATGACGCGCACAAAATTACAAAAAAAAGCATGAAAACCAAGCCAATTTTTTTTCGGTATGTGAAATGGAATCTTCGCTACGCTCATCTAATGAGATCCAAAATTTAAAAAATTCAAAAATGAATTCTAAAATCATCCAAAACTAGAAATCATCATCTCTGTTTCGGAAATAATTATCAATTTATTTGAAATGCCGGATCCGGCTTTTTTATGAGTCGTGACGTAGACATAGCTCGATTCTGTCTACTTCTCTATACAATAGGTAGTGCCTACCATAGTCCAAATATATTCTTGGCATATATTTATACCATGAGTGCCTACGACAGAATAGTTACTGGAGGACAAGAAAAATGATTTTAATTTCAGAAATTAGGATAATGATTCTTTATTTTTCTCTAAAATGAGGGGAATATATAGATCAAGTTATTAATAATTGAAATCTGGTTTCAGTTTTGAGGTGGTAATATCGCCCTTGTGGTGCCCCGTCCAAACAATCCCATCTTCCTTTTTTTTATTGGGTTTTAACGACGCACTATACTGATGGCTACGACCTATTGGCGTCGGTAGATGATGAATGAGATGATGGAATAATGAGGTGGAAAGTGATTTTATTAGGTGTTTTGGATGGTGGAAAGGAGCCGGTCGTGGCCTGTTGTTGAAGAACCATACCAGTATCAACCTGAACGACAGAGGGAAACCAGGAAAAAACACGGTCAGGATGGTCGGCCATGGCGGGAATCGAACTCCGGTCTCCCGAATGACGGTTCAGTGTGTTACCACTCGGCCACGCGTCTCGGTATTCCCATATTTCATCTATAGTCTCAATTGGGGAATAATAATTTTGTATCAAGTTTCGATGTTATTAAAAAAAAATGAAAATAAAAAAAATATAAAAAGTATTTTGACAAGTCCTTCCAGTATTTAGAGCATCATGACGAATTTATTCATACAAATCAGAAGTTGTACGATGAGTCAGTTGGTGGACCACACACCTTCATTCATCTCTTCTGAATACAAGCATAAAGTAAAGTGACATCTCGGTTCCAGCTGGTATATAAAGTACACACACTTTTTCTGCTATTGGACTTAATCATTGCTCACGAATAGAATCTCCCTTTGGCGGTTGGAAGACTTTAATCTACATTGAGAATCACGGCTAAGATATTTGAGTGTGGAATAATTATAACATTCGTTTCATCTTCTCGGAGAGTCAGATGAGATGGAATAAATGGAAGAATATAATAATGAGGCTGATAATTTATTCATCTCATTATTGTAAAATGTAAATGAACCGTAATGCCCTCGTGTGCACATTGATTCATGAAATAAATATGGACGTGTATTAAAATTCGTCAATGTTACATATTTTGAAATTGGTCAAATTAGTTCAAAAATTAAAATTAGATGAATACTTCAGGTTACCATAATTTTATGGAATTAATACAGCTCAGTTGAAATATCAGTAGGAATAGTGCTTGTGTTGACATACAAATGGAATGCATGGGTTACTGGAAAGCGTTGGGATAGTCTTCGATAAAAGTTACACATTATGAAATAGAAACAAGAGATGAATTTTTAATGGTTGTGAAATAAATAAACCAGGAAAACGCGGCCGGGATGCGCGTTGCGAGATGAGCTCAGAAGTATGGAAATCTAGAATGAGAAATATTGTGTCAGTTCAATCCACATTTAGAGACCTTGGATTAGTTCAGAAGTTTAAAGACCTTATCTGCAACTTGTTGATATTTATAGTGCTGCAACCTGTCGCATATACACTTTGCAAAACCGAATGATCCAAATATTCAATAAAATGGACACTTTTATTGCATTTTCTTTGTTATTTCTTATTCGATTCAAGTGTTGCAAAAATCTCTGAAAAGGTATATAATTCGGTGGAAATTTGAGAGCTTTTGAAGATTATTCTTTCAAGTATTAGTCCTCCGGGTTATTCCTTCGAGGATATTTCAAAATTTACGATTTTTTTCCGAGAAAACATTTCAGCCGATTTTTCTGATAAACAATCCCAGCCTATTATGTTATGATAGAAATATGTAGAAGAAGTTTGAAGTCGATAGGTATTTTTTCCTGACCTGTATGCCGCGCAGAAAATTGAAAAAAAAAAAAAAAACGAAGCCCATTTTTTTTGGTAGGCCAATGTGGAATGGAATCTTCGCTACGCTCATCTAATCATACAGGGTGTCATGTTGATGAGGAATTCATTGAAGATGCTGAGAGTATTTGAAGATCAAGAGTAATTGCGAGACTGGTACATAATATGTGGGTGCCGAGAAAAAAACACCCAGGGCCTAATATGAAACAAAAATCTATTTTCCTACATTTATGTTATGTTAACGTTATCGTATTATCGTATTGTTTGAAAAAATATCGATCTATATCAATATATCGATTATTGTTGGCAACAGCTATGTTCCTACAGCATAGATGAGTTTAAAAATGGGAGAAATTGCAAATGTAGCCTCTGTTTCACTCAGTTCTCGTCATTTACATTATGTGGAGGTATTCATCTGTAGAACCTAACATATTTAGATTCTCTCTCTTACTTTACTCATATTCTATTGTTATGTTCCAAAACTTGTGTGATCCTCTCATCACACACATGAGTGTAATTACGTCATCGATATTATGTATTATTTGTATGTCGATTAATGGAACAAATATCTATCTATCTACCCGCAACATTTCAAATCGAACGGTCTTTTCATAGGCGCTGGGGGCACAATTACATTTTTTTTCGTAGAATCTCGTGGAAAGTTCAGTTTGAACAGCGATTCCATAAATTTGGTAGGGACTAGCTTTGAAAGGGTTTATTGCCATTATTTAGAAATCATCCATATATATATATACACATTCATAGCATCCTATTGTTCATCATTTTTATATCA
>OZ023326.1:83642691-83747691 GCA_964007535.1 Brachyptera risi
TCTAATTTTTTCGTTACTTGATGATGTAACTTGATTGCTTACAATCAATAGTAATCAAAGAAACCTTACACTTCGTAAGAAGAATGTAACAAATCACTCAATGTTTTTCTTTTTCTCTTTTTACTTCAAGTACCTCATTATTATTAATGTTTGAGAAATACGTCCGAATTTGAATTGTGCTTATAATTCACTATTTTAACCCACAGTTAAGCCTTTTTAGAAGGGCTTTGTGGATATTTTTTTGTTGTGATTGTGTTTTTCTTTCTGTATCAGTGTATGTGACCAATACAAAAAAAGAAAAAAAAGTCCTTCGTATAACATTGTAAAAACACTTGTTAAAATATGTGTGTTTGTTCTGGCTCATGTAATAAGTTACTTGATTTTGCCGATTGCCTTCGGAACCGAACTCAAATCGATAGCGGGTTCGAGTCCCGAAAGAGGGCTTAGGATTTCGTCACATCATTCATCATTTCTTCATCAATAACCCTAAACTAGGAAAACGCGGGATGCGCGTTGTGAGATGAGCTTAGAAGTATGGAAATCTAGAATGAAAAATGACTTGTCAGCTCAATTTACATCTACAAAACTTGACTTACTTCAAACGTTCAAAAACCTCACCTGCAACTTGTTGATATTTATAGTAACCTGCAACCTGTCGCATAAACACTTTGCAAAACCAATTTATCCAAATATTCAATAAAATGTACACGTTTATTGCGTTTTCTTCATTATTTCTCATTCGATTGTTGTAAAAATCTCTGAAAAGGTGTATAATAGTATTTTTCATATTCTTTAGGAATTTGAGAGCTTTTGAAAAATTCTTGTTTCACAAGTATTTTTCCTCCGGGTTATTCCCATGAGGATTTTCCAAATTTTCCGATTATTTTCCGGAAAAACCATCCTACCGATTCCTCTGAATAACAATCCCAACCTATTCTGGTATGACACCAACGTTCAGAAAAAGTTTCAAGTTGATTGATTCATGTCTCTGACCTGTATGCCGCGTACATAATTACAATAAAAAAAACATAAAAACGAAGCCCATTTTTTTCAGGGTGTGAAATGGAAAGCTTCGCTACGCTCATCTAAATAACATATCACCATTAGTGCAATCGTTACATGAAAAATAATCTTCAACACTTCACAAATAAACGGAAGACACGCCCTTTCGAACCACAAATCTCAATGCAATCATGATGAAAATTGCCGCTGTTATGTTGCACTAATGTGTCGCACGTAAATATATATACTCAACAAGTTCGGCAAATTCCCGTTCAATCAACAATTTGCATGATCATATTTAAATGCCACGAAGGTCACGATGAGGTGAACGTAATGTGTTGATTCCTCAAAGTTGTTAGTTGTTAGAACGCCGTCACATCGACTTAAACTAGACATATTCGTTGAAATATTCATCAACCATAGATGGTTATTGAAAGAATATAGCCCTCGGAAACAACAGTATTTTTTTTTTGGTATGGTTTCAAATAATAACTTTGTTCCAAAAAAAAAAAAAAAAAAAGAGCTTACCTTATTAGGTAACTTCCTAAGATCATTACTCAGAACTCTCTATTTAACATAATCACCCAAGAGCTGAGGTTCATGAATTATGCTCGGTAGCCTAGACAAACCCAACGACCACAGAAGTGATTCTCATGTACAGTAAAACGACCGCATCGGTGAACTATACGTGACGAATTGGATTGCTTTTTTATGGTGTATATTTAGAATTATAATGAAACTTTGTTCCACTGAAATGTGAATCATTTATTCGACTCGCTGGTTTAATAATCCTGAATGAAGGTATTATAAATTATAGTATTTATATTTACCTTTTAGAGATAAAAGTGATTATAATTCGAATTAGGTAACTATGGAAAGGTGATAAAAAAAAGAGTTTTACTTCGTTTAATTCCTACATGGAAAACAGACATCACTCGCTATATGCAGATACATTTATGTGGGCTTACACTATTATTATCATTCGAAAAATGAAAGACCTCACAATATTTTAGATCACAATAAGTTTTCGTCTCATTTGGTATACAAATATTTTGTCGTAACTCGTAGGCTTTCTTCCTCCTTTATATTACACAAAAGGATTAAACTGGATGGTATTTGCAATATTTGATAATAGGCCCCATCTTTAATTCATAAGATTTATATTTCGAACGCCAAATGTGAATTTAATTTCTTTTCTCCTTTTATAGATTTGAATACAGTAGGAGGATGATGATGTTATACAATTATTGGAACATACCTTAGTGAGTAATATGTAATTAGTTTCTCTGATTGATTGATTCGAATTAAATGAAGCAATATTTACCGGCACAGTAGCTGAGTGGTTAGCTCACTTGCTTCGTGTGACCCGGGAGGTGAAGGGACATATCAAACCCAGGTTCGATTCCCGCCACCGTCAATCTTTACAGGGGTTTTTCGTGGCTTCCCTCTGTAGTCCAGGCTAATGCCGGGATGGTTCACACAATATAGGCCACGACCGCTTCCTTCCCACTATCGTTCCCATTACCCATAAAACCTTCATCTCATCATCCCATCATCTCATTAATCATTCATCCGACGCCAATAGATTTCAGTCATCATTACAGTGCGTCGTTAAAACTCAATATATAAAAAAATCAATATTTGCCATTGGCAGTAGCTAGCTCACACGAGTTCGAAAATGTTCACAAGAAACGCCGTATAAAATGTAATATCTCAAAACCCTGTGAATTAACAGGCCAAAATATGTTACGATCAGTTACGAATCGTAGCCCGGAGTTGGTATTACAGGAAAATTATTCGCTAGTAGAGAGAAACTGGAAGTTTTGCTTTGTTATAAAATATAATTGCTTTATAAATCACAGTACGTAGGTAATAGAAACAAAGCTTAAGTATGTTAATTAAGAAGCTTACTCATTGTATCAAAGCCAATGCCATGGTAACCATTCAATACTTGAGAGCTCGCAGAAAGTTGACTACATATTTACCTGATAACCTGGTACGATTAGGCAATGAAGATGTGCTGATCTGAAAATAATTAACTACATTATTGCAGATTGTTGACTATATTCAAAGCTTCTTTAATCGCAGACGAAATTGCTCTCAGGAATGGTAAAGAATTTACACGTTGTTCAATATTAACATTCTCAAAAGCTGTACTTTGTAAGTTGAATTTGATAGGTCGATGTGTATAGGCCTACACGCACGTTAATCCCATGAGAATATAGCCCAATAACTATGGGTAGTAGAATTATGTACAGTAAAACATGATCCGTCACATATTTTTCTCCTAATTGTGACTAAACATTTCGACTTTTTCCCACGCATTAACCATAAAATGTGTACTCACCCGTTTTATATTTGTGTGGCTGTGGTGATGTTTTTGTTCGCCATCAATTCCACTAGATTCGAAGGTATGAAACGGTTGTACTTGTACATAACTGAGTCGTGTGGTCTTATCGCTGTGGCAAGGCATGAGTCAAGGAATATTACATATTCATGCAGTATGTGGCAAATATATCGGATACTTTTCGACAAACTCGAGTGAATTTATGAACGATAAATCTTTCACTGGCACATTTTGTACGTCCCTAGAATACACATTTGAATGTTGTGGTTCGGACAAGCGGTCGGGTGCATCTTTCCTTGACGGTGATCGTGTATTCTCCCGATCATGATATTATGTTGATATGATCGACTTCTGCATTTCTCAGTATGTAAATCAAGAATTACCTTTTTTATCGAATAATTTTTTTCTACAATAAATTCAGTTTTATAAAAATGTGGCTCATACTTCGATCTGATTGAGGGATCTGAACCTCACGAACCATGGAAACCCAAAACACGGGCCCTTACATTGGGATGGGTTTATTGCATTGTGCAATTGACCAACGTAGATGGGCTGACTTATACGAAGCAGGGGGAATTTTAGACACCTTGATTGGTTATTTCCTTATTTTCTCTTGTTTCACTGTCCACTTGATTGGTTTTTATATTTTCACGAGGGTTTTGCGAGTGACATCACAAGGGCGGACGATCTACAATGGTCAATTCTAGCGCAATATTGACGCCGCTAGTCGAAGTTACACGAAGAACAGTCGAACACACTCGAACGCGTGAAGGCGAGAGGCATATCAGACCACGACCCCTATTCCTGAGATAGATGAGATGTGAGAAAAATAAAAGTGAGTGAGAAAACGATCACCTCACTTAATATGGCCGATTTACCTTTACCAATCGGCCATTTTAAGTGAGATAATCGTTTTCTCACTCACTTTTATTTTTCTCACATCTCATTTATCTCAGGAATAGGGGTCCAGCTTGTTATTGTTCCGTCCGAACAAAATCATGTGTGAACAAATTATTGCCACACTTTCTTTAAAATTGTGAGGAACGGAATTTGATCTATTCGAAGCAGGGATGATGTCGTGGATGTGATCCATAATAATAATATCGAGATTGGATACGTGAGAGCTTTACGGTATAGGGAAGTGTTTATTTCGCAAAAAATTTTATTCTTGGTACAAAACAATCTTGAGTAATCCACTGTCTATTCATTTCATATTGGGTTTAACGACGTACTGTACTGATGACTACGATCTATTGGCGTCGGTGAATGATATATGAGATAGTGTGATGATGAGATGAGAGGTTATTTCGTCAGGTGTTTCTGATAGTGGAAAGGAGTCGGTCGTGGCCTGTTCCAGTATTGATCTGAACGATAGTGGGCAACCACGGAAAAACCTTATTAGTATGGTCGACGATGGTTGGAATCGAACCCCGGTCTCTTGGATGATGGTTCAGTTATCACTCGGCCAGTCGTTTCAGTAAAATCCACTGTCATAACTGTGAATTCTGCATCAACAAAATATACCCTCCTTTTTTGGAACTGATCGGTGTTAAATTATTTCACACTCCGATGGAATGTGAAGAAAGGTTCGGAGGATGGTGGTGTGGAGATGATATCAGACCTCCATTCATATATCTATATGTTCAAACTTGCACTTCATGTAGTTACGGTATCACTCATATAACATCATCCTATATTGCGTTCTTTATACTATAGTACAATATCGATCTATACCACTTCACTTCATAAACCACTTCAATTTACTTCTTTCACTTCTTCAGTCACTTCATAAATCGGTAATCGAAACTGAAGATCTGATAAAATATTGGATCTTTTAATCTTATAAATCTGAAATGGACCAGTCCAGAACATGAGACCCAGATCATTATCGATGTTGAAAATCGTAAATGAATAAAAGTCAACTGGGAGTGTCCTTTGTAACTGTTTAGTGGCGAATCAACAGGTGAAATGGATACAAAATGAAACATCAAATATATTCTTACCGCCTTAATTGAGACTAATTGAAGTTTCAGCTCAACCCACTCTAAACTAGAAGCTTCAAGTCCATATTATCCCATTCTATAAACAAACTAAATAGCAGTGGTGCAATAAAACGTGAGTATTGAGACAAGGGCGTACGCTACGATAGAGATCATAAGATATTCCATTGTGCTGATTATTGGAAAAGAGATGTGAGCAGACTAATCAAGTTGGAAAATAGTGGAAATTGGAACCAAAAGAAAAATTCGACAAACTACCAGAAACAGCTCATAAAAACAATAATAGAAGAGGCTCGTTTCAAAATACTAGGGAAATGCCATATATGCGTTGTTAGACGAGCGGATATAGTATGTCGACTTTTCTGCCAAACTTTTGCCTACATTCGCCAATTGGGTGACATTCAAGTTGGAAATGGAAAAAAACTGCTTCGAGTGGTACCAATTCAGCACATTTTATGGTTTTTCTTCGAAATGGCTCACCCGATCAAGCTGAAAGTTTTCAGAAATGTGTATCATATTGTAACTCGACTCCACGCGAAATATCATTTTTTTTTGAAAATGAAAATATTTTCTTTTTTTCTGCCGTGTTATTCTAATGGGTATTTTTGAAATTTCTAAAATTCATAAAAAAAAGTTAACATCCGATATTGCCACAAAACTATACAAATCTGAGTCAGATGAGGAAGCATGATGCAAAAAAGTTTGATGTTGATAGCTGTGGCCGTTTGACCTGTGGTGAACCGAAAAAAAAACATGAAAAAAAACAAAACAACAAACACCAATTTTTTCAAGTGTGTCAAATTGAATCCTCGCTAAAGCTCGTCTAAAAATGAGAATATCATAATATCTGTACGTTTTGGATATGAATAATTCGATATATGAAGATACAAGCCGCCCTCGGTAGCTTGGTCAGCCAAGTCACGGCTTCAGAAACTGAAGTCACCGTTGGACGTGGGTTCGAGTCCCGCATTAAGGCATGGGTTTTTGTAAACTTCCTTTCACTTATAATCAATTCATAAGTTTCATGATCACCTGGTAATTCGTACCCCCGTATAACCTAGCTGTTGGTGGGGTCGTTGAGCAAACAATAATCATCATTATCATGAAGATACAAAAGCTAGATAACATATGGAAGCTTGGTGTGACCGATTACTGGGAAAACGATATATAAGCGTTGTTAGACGAGCGGAAAGTAATAGTATGTCGACTTCATTGCCAAACTTTTGCCTAAATTCGCCAATTGGGTAACATTTTAGTTATAAATGGGTAAAAACGGCTTCGAGTGGTACCAATTTAGTACATTTCATGTTTTTTCTTCAGAATGTCTGACCCGATCAAGCTGAGAATTCCCAGAAATGTGTATCAAGATGTTATTCAACTTCACACAAAATTTCAATTTTTTCAAAATTTGATTTTTTTTTCCGCCGTGTTATTCTAACGAGTATTTTTGAAAAGTCTAGAATTCATAAAAATAAAAGTTATCACCCGATAATGCCACAAAACTCTACAGATCTAAGCTAGATGAGGAATCATAATGAAAAAAAGTTTGAAGTTGATAGCTGTAGCCGTTCGACCTGTGGAGAACCGACAAAAAAACATAAAAAAATCATAAAAACGAACACCAATTTTTTTCAGTATGTCAAATTGAATCCTCGCTAAAGCTCGTCTAATTACCCATGCAGCGGATTCGAGAGCAGAATAGCATGAACCAAGAGACTATGTGGAATTCACGGAAATGAAAAATCTACGCAAAATTACAAGCAATACACTTCCGGATGGAGTTCGTAGTGACAACATAAGAACAGTATGTAATAACTCCAATATGTGATTGGGCGGAAGAAAGAAGTCTAATTTGAAATGGTCATAGGCCTATCGATCGCATGCGAGATAATCGAATTGTAAAATAAGCTGGGAACAAATTTCCGAGAGGTCAGCGAAGTGTGGGGAGGTCAAGAAGAAGATGGCGAGACAAGCATATTCAGTCAAGATAAATGAACGAGCCGAAAAATTAGGGAGGAAGGAAGGAAGGAGAAAGATAGAGAGAAAGAGAGAGAGAGAGAGAAAGAGAAAGAGAAAGGCTCAAAGAAAGAAAGAAAGAAAGAAAGGAAGGAAGAAAGAAAGAAAGAAAGAAAGAAAGGAAGGAAGAAATGAAGAAATAGAGAAAGAAAGAAGGGAAGGAAGAAAGAAAGAAAGGAAGAAAGGAAGAAAGGGAGAAAAGAAGGAGAAGAAGAAGAAGAAGAAAAAGAAGAAGAAGAAGAAGAAGAAAAAGAAGAAGAAGAAGAAGGAGCAGAAGAAGAAGAAGAAGAAGAAGAAAAAGAAGAAGGAGAAGAAAACGTTCATGAGTATTCAAGTTCAAGATTATTAGCTCTGAATCATCATGTTTTACACCAACAATTTGAAGAACCAGACGTTTCTTTTCCTTCACTGTGAAGGTAGATTTCTGAACTGTATAGTGAACATCAAAAATACATAACCTCAACTTCTCATTTCACCATCATACATAACCCCAAATCCAATTAAAACAATCGTAAAGGAATCCGATAATTATAGACAGCATGAATCATGAATGATGAGCGGCTGTCTTAAAAAACAAACCAATAGTTTTTATGCATTTATTTCTTTCGGAAATCTTGACTGATGTCAAGAGAAATATCGGAGAATAGCATCGAAGTATTAAAGTCGGATCATTAATTACCGTGGATATTACCATCGAGGGCCGGAGAGTTGTCTACGGCGCATCAATCTGACGCAGCTGCGGCCTACACGCTGCTGTGGGTGTCCTTGTCTTCAACGTATTGCTACATAAGATGCGGAATAGAATCGCCTTCTGGTGCCAGCATCTAAACACACCTGTAAAACTATCCGAGCAACCGTAATGCATGAGAGAGAAACACCACGAGTGCAATCGGACAGACGATTACCGATATATTGAATATCTCTCTCTCTCTCTCTCTCTCTCTCTCTCTCTCTCTCTCTCTCTCCATATATATATATATATATATATATATATATATATATATATATATATATATATATATATATATATATATATATATATATATATATATATATATATATATTCATATAAATATATATATATATATATATATATATATATATATATATATATATATATATATATGTATATATATATATATATATATATATTCATATATATATATATATATATATATTTATATATATATATATATATATATATATATATATATATATATATATATATATATATATATATATATATATATATATATATATTCATATATATATATATATATATATATATATATATATATATATATATATATATATATATATATATATAAATCAGATGAAAAAATCAGATAAAAATCTTCAGTTACCAAAAGTCCGGAACACATTATAAGTATTGACTTACATACACTTATGAATGGACCCTTGATAATTCTACTTATATAATTTCAATAACTATTATTGTATTATTATTATTTGTAATAATTATTCTTATATTATTTTCATATCTCTGTTCGTGAATCACTACTTTTTCATATCGGGCTACTGTTTATTACTCCCTCATTATTTCCTTCAATCATTTTTGTATCAATCATTCATGTGTGATCTATTATTATTATGTGTTTTTTCTACTTCATTAATTTTGTATTTGATTATTATTATGTGTCAAAAGGCAATCGTGTATACCATGACATAATCTAATGAAGATTCATATATAAAATGCATCATGGTTAGTACCCGATTATTTCAGAGCAAAGTTGAAATTGTGTAAAGAGACACATAAGTTGATCATGGCACAATAAATTGTGATAAAATATATATTGAGAAGGCATCATCATCATTTATCGACAACTCAGTTTTTTCTAAAGGCCTAAGAATATACAATCGCATTTCTGAAACAATCACCAAACTAACAACATCAGGAAGTTTCAGGAATGCTTGTTCTGAATTAATCAATGAAGGAAAATTTGTTCTAGATTCGAGTGAAATTGTGTGTTTTTGGGACGATTTAAATTAAATCTCTTCATTATTTTCATTAGATAGGTCCATGCTCTCATTGTTGTTATATTGTGATCATTGTTATCATCATTGTTGTATTCTAATTCAATCGTATTGTCATGTTGAGTATGGTTCATATTGTTTGTATAGTGAATTATGGCAAAATTTCTGAATGAACATTATCAAAAATGATATAAAATATCGGGGACCAATCATGTAGACCTTTTGAACATGCGTACTAAAAATATTCGAATTTCTGAGCGATCATCACATATTATTATTTTCGCAAATTGAACAATATATTCAAATTCGAATTACCGATATATATTATTAATTGGAATCCAATCAGGTCAAGACTTTTGTGTCAATTTATGTAACTTAGAAAAGCACATGCAAACTCTCAAGTCTCAATTATTTGGCAGTTCATCCAGACTATTATTAAAACAGTTATTCATTTTCCACAGTACTGGTATATCACATATGACGTTAATATGGATTTTATTTTATCGAAATAAATATACTTCACACATATCATCATTCACTGTTGTTTTCATTTCTGTATGAATAGGTTTTTCATTCTCGCACTGGAAAATAAAAGCATCTATAAAAAAATTACATGTAATTCAAATTTTTGTAGAAAGTGTCTGAAAAATCATACATTTTTGAGCATATATCAATTTTTATTTCTGTTGATATCATGAGTGGACAGAAAAAAGCTCTACACAAGTATGGCACACTTGTACCAACATGTGGTGAAAATTTGAAAGAATTGTCTTCAACAGTTTCAAAGATCCAGGTAACGGCTTTTGAAAAAACAATATTCTGAGATAAAGGCATTTGAGAAAAATGGGTCAAAAATGGGTCGCATTGAAATTTGAGAAGTAGGCTCACAAAGTGATCAATGAAAAAATGTATATAATCAGAACCACTTCGAATAATTTGATGAGTCTTGTAGTATATAATTATTGGAACATTATACCATCAATCGAGCGCAAAAAAAAAATCGCGAATTTTTCAGAAATTAGCCGTCAATGTCCCCTTGAGTTATCCAAGACAAGTTGTTTGCACTTTGCTGGAGAATAACGTAGGTGTGAACGTATCAGTTTGAAATGATATGAACAGTTTTTCTATGCATGCGGTAAGAAACGTTAAGAAAGTCGATTCAGTTGATGACTAGTCAAACAAACATTTCCTGCGTCAGTTTCAATTTATACATCGACTCACAAAGAAATGACAATATATCTCATCCAACTGTAGCATGCTGTGAGAAATATATGAGAGTTCTAAATTTAATTAGAATTGATGACAAATGTGTCATCTCTCGTTGCTTTCGTTGCATCTGTCAAAAAAAAAAAAAAAAATCTGTGATAAACACAAAGTACAGCGAAGAATAGAGAAGAAAGAAATGAAAGAAGAGGAAGAAGAGGAAGAAGAGAAGGAAGATCCAGACAATAAGAAGATTAAAGATTTTCTTGACTCCACTGTGGATGTTAGAACTGTTTTCCAACCCTGACATTAGATGTGTTGTTTGTTTAATGAGTCATCTCATTTGATGAGCGTAGCGAAGTCGCCATTCCACTCTTATAGGGCTTTGTCTGTGTTTTTTTTTTTTTTTTTTTGTGGGCAGTGCACAGGTCGCAGGGGTTGACTGATCAACATGAAATTTTTTTTTACACGCAAACTTATCCAAATTAGAACTGTATACTTTTTGGTATGAATCGGTTGGATAGATTCTGAAGAGATATCATCGCAAAGTTTCCAAAAACCCCATGAGATTAGGCTGAGTAAAAAAATTTGAGAAATAAAATCTCTCCAAATGAGATGAAATTTTCTGTGAATGTGTATACATAAATGATACACACTATCACGATTTCGTATCCGATTCGAATCAGCCATTTCAAAGAAAATAATTGAATGATCCGTTTTTATTCATCAAATATTATTATAGAAATTAGACAGATTCAGGTGGCCAAGTCTCACTGCTTTCTAGATTCGATATTTACCCAACAATAAAGTCTTCTTTATATGCGTCAAGGTGTGTAGAATACTAGAGCTGCTAGAGTAGCAAGGGTAAAACTACTTCAACGATTATTATACCTGATCAGATATCTCGCTCATCTCACAACACTCATGTTGCGTTTGCCTAGTTTTTAATCACTCTTCGTGGGTTGTTCAGATCGCCCTTGTGGTGCCCCGTTCGAACGATCCCATCTCCCATTCATTGCTTCAATTGGGAAACATAATGATAATCGATCGAATTTTGATGTTATGAAAAAGAAATATATATATATATATATATATATATATATATATATATATATATATATATATATATATATATATATATATTTATATATATATTTATATATAAATATATATATATATATATATATATATATATATATATATATATATATAAACATATATATATATATATATATATATATATATATATATATATATATGTATATATATATATATATATATACATATATATTCTGTTGCTTCGTTGTTCACACAGATTATAAATTCCTATATGTTTTCGACGAAGCACGATTAACATGTTTATATTTATGGCAACATAAAATACTTGAAGGAATACGATTTGTTCCGAACCACAGGACCACTCGTTTCGAAATACCACATTTATCGCTCACAAATATGAAATGATCAATAGAATTTGTTGTAATAAATGCTCAACAAATTCCCAGTATTTGTTGGACATTCTTTTTTCTCATATTGGGTTTCTCGATACACTAAAATGATGAATAGGATCACTGGCGTCGTATGAATGATGATTGAGATGATGGAATGAAGGTTTCTGAGGTGAAGGAAAGGATAGTGGGAAGGAAGCAGTCGTGGCCTATATTGTAGCAACCATCCCAGTATCAGCTTTGACCACAGAGGTAAACCAAGGAACACCCCTGTGAAGATGGTAATGACCGACCCTCTACTACCCGATCTCATGAAGTTGGCACTTTAACCACTGCGCTACATGTGCCGGTATTTGACATTCGATAACGTAATTCTTCACTTATCAATTTCTCGATTCAAATCCAATTCGAATCACAAACTTATTAATAACAATCCGTCAATCATTTTATCGATTTCCGAATTCTTATTCGCCAATTAGTGAAAGTTTTTGTATGTATAGCTAATGATCGATCAAATGGTCGGTTGATGAATATCCACCTCAATTTCCGTTTGCTGATAATCAGTACACTATAATCAATCTGGGCCCACCATGTGATTAATCTATCGCTGAAAAATGCTGAAATCTGAAAATGCTGAAAACTGTATATCTAAAAAATTTCACTATGAACTAAATACATGTCACAATGTATTATTACATAACAATGATGAAGAATGACAACATTATTGCAAGTCACAATTATTTACATCTTTGACTGCATAATTATTTTAATAGCGATGTTTCAAAAGGATGTTACCCATGAACACAATTTGCCACTTATGTCCGATTATTAGTGTAGTGCAAAATAATGAAGAAAAAATAGTGTTCAGAATTGTGGAATTTCGTGGTGTTTGACATTTCTCATGAACTTATTCACAAGACTTATTACCACGAAAAGAAAGTGATGTAGAAATTTTGCCAATCATTTCACAAAACCAATGACTATATTTATTCCATATTTCTTCCGAAGAAGCTTAATGTTTGCATGTTTGGGCAAGTTATTTCACACAAACAATGCAATCAAAAAGAAAACATCAGTTTTTCAAATCCCATTCATCCAGTTCTTTGTGGTATAGGCTCCTAACGATATTAAAAAATATAGCATTATCATTTAAAAGAAACCCCGTCTACGTGTTAACAGTATGAACTCTTCGAGAGTCGTGCCTTTTTGAGACTTAATAAAAGTAAAGTTGAATCGTCGAAAGGAGACTATATTAAACTGGCTTGGCAAAGAAATAGAGGAAATTCAAGTCTGCATAACCAAGCCAAGCGATGATTAAAAAGACGAGGAAATTAAAGAAAGTGTGTGTGTGTGGCGGGGGATGAGGAAGGGGGAGGAAGGGGGGGGAGGGAGATCTAGGTAGTGAAAAACGATAGGACCAGATAATGAAGGAAATCGAATTATAAACGAAGGCAGATTAGATCGTGAGGAGCATGAAATGATCGTGCTTTCTCAAAACAGCTACGAAAGAAAATGCTCGCAAGTATTTCTATCAAATGTTTTCTATCATTTCTATCTATATATATTCTGTTATGGAATGGAAAATGATGATACATTTCCATCATAACATTCTCATGGATAAATATATATATATACATTCATGATTATTTTTCTCTCTCCACAATTAAAACATGAACTTTTCAAAGTCAGCAAAACCCTTTGAAGCGATGCAAATATGATCACATTTCTTTCACATCTTTAATTTATTTTCATTCATTACTATAGTTGTGATCACTCGCAATAATGCACTATATAAACGATATTCAGAAAGATTTGAAAATACATTCTATATGTTTCAACCATTTCCCATCCCATATTCATTCAATTCTATTTAATTGTGACCATTTCTCATTATATATACACTAATATATCGCAATGGAATGAACATAAATTCACGTGCTATTTTCTCACCATATACAACGTATAGGCTATAGTATATGGTCATTATTAACAAAGTGGAAATCAGTCATTTTGATTGTGACTAGTCATGTGCGAATTTTGCATATTCTACCATGTAACAAAATGTTCATACACACACTCACTCCATAGAGAATACATAATGAAACGTGAAATCGGGTTGATGATTGCTAATTGAATCCAAAAACCTAAGCCCGGACGTAATTTCAAGAAATTAATTGCATCATATTTACCAAACCTATTATGAATAATTATAGCCACCACAAAAGATAATGACATTGGGAATGAAATGTGCGTAATGGGTGAGGAAACAAAAATGGTCGGATATATATATATGCATATGACACGACACGTCACAAAATAAACTCCTCGTAAATTATTCAAATCCATTTGACTTGTGGTTCGAAGAAGTACTTGGCGACAGAATTACGAACAGTATGGCGTGGCCGCATATTAGATAGGCAATTCCCAGGGTACCTCTTTATCCGTTCTGGATAAATGATTCAATCTTGTGGAACTGTTATTCTGACATTCATGTGGCTAGAACAATAAACACCTCAGCTTGTTTGGCGTGTGTACAGATGAAGATATAAACAAATTGAAACCCACAGATATACATAGAGCTGAATAATTTGCATGTCATGAAATATCTGCATATATATATATATATATATATATATATATATATATATATATATATATATATATATATATATATATATATATATATTTGTGATCTCAATTTTCGGATATGATCAAAAGTGGGCGCACTGATAGAACCCTTTGTAACGAAACACAAGATATATATATATATATATATATATATATATATATATATATATATATATATATATATATATATATATATAAATATATATATATATATATATATATATATATATATATATATATATTCAGATGAATATATATATATATATATATATATATATATATATATATAGATAAAAAAAAAATATATATATATATATATATATATATATATATATATATATATATATATATATATATATATATACATATATATATATGAATATATATATATATATATTCATATATATATATATATATATATATATATATAAAATATATATATATATATATATATATATATATATATATATATATATATATATATATATATATATTTATATATATTTATATATATAGATATATATATATATATACATAAATATATATATATATATATATATATATATATATATATATATATATATATATATATACAAATATGAATATATATATATATATATATATATATATATATATATATATATATATATATATATATATATATATATATATATATATATATATATATATATATATATATATATATATATATATATATATATATATATATATATACATATTTATATATATATTTATATATATATATATATATATATATATATATATATATATATATATATATATATATATATATATATATATATATATGTGTGTGTGTTCATTTCTATCATTGGAAATATTACACTGAAATACGAAAACTAGAATTTTGCTGTGACATCTGTTAAATATATCGGGAGACTGTGAAATAACCTGTGAAAATGATGTATACCCATTCAATAATGGTAATTTCGAACAATTCCTTGCCGAATTGAGAAAACGTATTTCATTTGATTATTGCTTGCTTAACGACCTCAACAACAGACAGGTTATACGGTATGAGCGGGTGATTATGAAACTTGGATGTGATGATTAGTGAGAGGACGTTCACAGAAACTCATGCCTCAGGCGGGACTCGTGAAGCAACGGTGACTTCAGTTTCTGAGGCGGTGCCTCAGCTGACCGAGCTACCGAGGGTGGCTGGCGTAGGTCTATATTCCAATCATTTTTGTCATTATTTTTTTCTCTTCATATTGTGTTTTAACGACGCACTGTAATGATGACTGAGAACTAATGGCGTCGGATGAATGATGAATGAGATGATGGGATGATGAGATGAAGGTTTTATGGGTAATGGGAAGGATAGTGGGAAGGTAGCGGTCGTGGCCTATATTGTGGGAACTATCCCGTCATTAGCCTAGACTACAGAGGGAAACCACGAAAAACCCCTGTAAATACGGACGGTGGCGGGGATCGAACCGGGTCCGATATGTCCCACTACCTCCCGGGTCACACGAAGCAAGTGCGCTAACCACTCAGCTACTGTGCCATTAACTTATATCGTGTTTAACGGCACAGTCCAGTGTTGATCAGGATGTACTGCGCTAGTGGATAACGATTGAGATGACGTGGCGATCAGAGGAAATATGTGTATATTTAACTTTAGGGCAGTGGGAAGGAAGCGGTTGTGGCCTACTTGAAAGAAAGCATCACCATCCTCTCAAATGACTATAAGGAAGGCCGAGAAACTTATGTCGCATAGACGATTCAACTAATGCATCAACGACTAATCCTAGTCTTGGTCCTAATTAGATGAGCCTTCCATTCTACTCGTATGGACCCTTGTATGTGTGTTTTGCTAGCACTGCACAGGCCGCACGGTTCAACTGATCGACATGACACTTTTTCTGAACACGCAAACTTATCCAGCTTGGATCATCCAGATAGTTTTGGGTTGAATCGGTTGAAACATTTTCGACGTCCACTATTCTGAAATTCCCCCCCCTCAATAAACGAGATTAGGCTGGGAAAAATGTCAAGGATCAAATTCCAGAAACAAATCCCCGAAATGTATGAACACACGGATGATTCACATCATTACAAATTTGTATGCATTTCGGACAAGCCATTTTGAAAAAAAAATTCGCAGGTATACATTTTTCTTTATTCAATAAAAATATAGAAATGATAGCGGAACCATCTTGCTGAAATTCATGGCTTTCTAGATTTGATAGTCACTAAATGAAGTATATTTCATACGTCTCAAGCAGTACCGTCGTTAGAGGGTCTCAGCGGGGTCGCGCCCCCCCCTCCCCATCGACATTTGCGCCCCCTCAATAACTTATCCGATTTTTTACAGTATATATACACTCTACTTTTCCCTTTTCCACACTTCCTCTCTTCCGATGATGATTCAATTATTTGATTCCGAAACTGCTCCTGAATAGCAAAAATTACTTGAAAAATGAGCATTTTTGAAAAAAATCACTGCTGGGAATTTTGCCGGGAGAAATCGCGAAAATAGCTTCGAAAATGTTCATGATGATTGTACAATCGAAAATAACTTTCTTGAAGTGATTCAATCATTGGACTCCAAAACCGAAATTGTAGATATCAAAAATCACTTGAAAAATGACATATGGGTCTATTTCCCAAAAAAAATCCTGTGGGGCCATGCTGGGAGAAATTGTGAAAGTATAACTTCGAAAATGTCCACGATGATGCAATTATAAGACTCCAAAACCACTCGTGAATCGCAAAAATTTCTTGAAAAATGTCCACATTATCAAAATTTTCCTACGGGGCTCTGCTGGGGGGCTACCGCCCCCCAGACCCCCTTTTCACGCGTGGCAGGTGTCCAGCTGGGCAGTCATTTCATTTATGTCACCCAATAAAGAAATCTTATCAACGTCTCTGGTGTCAAGGTGTGTAGAGTTTTCGATCACACTCCTTGCAGATATCTCTCTCATCTTACAACGCATATGCAGTATTTGCCTAGTAATCCAAACCTTATATAAAACAAAACATAAACAAATTCAACGGAACTAACCAAACAATTGTTACTTGTAACCTGTAAAAGCTCGAGTAGTACTACAAGTCGCCGGTTGTCGCAAGACAAGTCTGATTGGACGGCTGATCGAGAAACCGGGTGGCGAGCGTGCGCGTTTACCGACTGAGCCGAGCGTCGGTGGCTGTCGGTCGCGAGCGAGTCAGTCTTCGGCGCGCGGTCAACGATATCGGTCGCGATTACCGCGCGGAGCGCGAAACTTTCAAAATACATTCATCGCCCAAAACAATTTCACTTGCATTTACAAACAATATTGTTGAGTGATAATTTTTTACTGTGTAATTTATTTCAAACAAAAATAATACCTTCGATTTAAGTGTATGATTTTACTATTTTAATATCGAATAATATTGGTGTTCCCTATCAAATGAAGAAATCTACCATCAAGTGCATAATTAGTGTAGAAAAAAAAATCAAATTTTTCAGTGTAATATAATAATTAATCCATTTTTGATTGCAATATAATTGCTATGGGTGATAGACAGAGATGGCGAATAAAGATTGTACTGTGGACCGGTTCTTCCAAAGCTGCAAGAATGAATAACTTGGATCAAAGCAACCACAATAATTAATAGTGTGATAACTTTAGTTTTTTTTTTGTCTCTTGATATTATTATGGACAAACAATTCTTCCGACCCAAACGATGATCGTGGCAAATCCCGGTTAGAGATTTGACGAGGAATTATATATTCGTGTGACGGTGTGAGTACTGATAATTTTAATTGTCAGCAGTACGTATAATTTCCCATTCGTTGGAAAAATGGATTACAATATTTCACAAGAATTATGATGTATTTACGTAATAGTGTATAATAAAATATTAGCAATGTATTATAATTCTCATGTGAGAGAGCCGTATATTTGATACAATCTTGTTGTTATAGTTGTTAAACTCTTCGTCGTTTTATATAATATACATAATATTAAATATAATACTACAATATTCGTGTGATTTGATAAATGTGCGCCATGACGTTGATTTGTAACGTTCATAATTGAGTCAAACTTCCACAATATTCTACGAAGAGCTAAACAAATTATTCTTTGTTGACGTCCCTGTGTAGTGTACACCGTGTCTAACACGTTCACAGCGAATAACCTAACGTTGTTATCTGATACCAAACGTTGTGGACATAATTCAACAACGAACTGTATAAAGTGAAGTTCTAAAACACCCAAACGCACAAACTATAAGTGTATCTTCCCAACACGGTATTTGCCATGAATCAATCTGACAGAAAATACAAAGTAATTGATAACTAACTATCGTATTAACTTGAAATATTGTTAAAAATTACTGTATTGTATAACCATAAAGCATAAAAAAAAATCGTGAGCTATCGTCAAATACAACAGTATACTTATAACACAATAATCTGATAATTGGTATTCAAAATTATAGACCGTACCTGACTGACAACTTTTATTTATTATCACCCGCAGTGATCAGTCGGTATTTTAATAGTTTCCGATAACGTGTCTATAGTGCTCTCGTCAGTGTATAATTTGTTCTCGAATTGGTTGTTAAATTACAGGGCGTTCGTCTATCGATCTTCCCAAAAGTTTTTCACCCGATTGCCGCGTGAGTGTATATAGATTACGTGTACCAAGTTCATACCGAGGAGAGAGTATTCTGTGAATGTGATACGAATGGTTTGATACGAATTCATTGTTGTTATACGATGTGGATGAGTGAATTGAAAATGCGGTGGAACGTGAGGTTACTGTTACACATCTTACTAATCGGCGTCGCGACGCCTTACCAGTCCACGACGGAGGAGCTGCTTACCGAACTCGACAAACCAAGTAAGTGGAAGCGATATATATTTTTTTTTGTGGAAGCGACGTGTTTGAGAAAGACAATTGGATTATGTGGTTCCGATGTGGGAGGTGGAGCGATAAGGAAACCAACGAATTGGATAACGGGAGATTCTCAATTATTTTTATCGGACGTACTTTCCTGTTTCGATTTGCTAATGATATAGCTGGCTCACTGTGACGAAGTGAAGTGATTATATATAAGTTAGCGATGTTTTTCACTGATTCAACCGGAATTATTTCTGTTTCAATATGTTTTACATATCGCGACTATTTCGAAATTCAGATTCCAAGAACCTAATTTTACTCAATCTTTCTCTCAAACATCTTCGTTTTGGCATTTTTCAACTCGTAACATGACGTTCATATTTCATTAGCATTGTTATAAATATCTTTACATGTGAATCAGTATTCGCGACGGAAACTTAACGTAACCATCATTCCACTCATCACTTTTTGTGTGTGTTAGTTAATCGTCGTATAATGAAGAAATAACATAATCTACATTTTGCAATCTATGAATGAAAATGTGAAACATTAGAAAATGACACGTAGGTTTTTCATGATTTTCATATTTTCCCACCAGTGATGTGATTCTCTCCAAAAATGGAGTGTTGGGGAAGTTCCCTTATAAAAGGAACTTTCAAAAAGTTCAGTTCACGTCAAATGAATCGATATTTTGAAAAGTTCAAAGTTCATTTTCGTAGCTTTGCTGTATAGTTCAAGTTCACTTGAAAAAAACATGAGTTCGTTCAAAAATTCATCTTGAAATTATATAGAAAAAAAAGGTTCGAAAATAATATATGGCTTGCCTGGTGACAAGTGATCATAATATGATGGAATTCTGATTAGGGAATATTATACATTCGGGATAGTCCGTGAAATAGTCGATCTCATTCGGAGTTTGTACAGGGATATATGGATAGTGCGATCGTGTCGAATAGGATTGTGAGTGATCTAAAATCACGAACTTTTGTATTAACGTTTTATTCCGTTAAAAATCACCGAAAAATCGAACGCGAAGAGAGTTCAAGATCGTCGACTGTAAATTCAACGCGTTCATTGAAAAGTTCTGAAAATAATAAAACGAATTCTAAAAGTTCATCACCCAACACTGCAAAACTGAAAAGCATCCAGTACATCTTTGTGTACGAAAACTATATCAAACAAACCAAAATTACAAGTTTATATATTCTTTCAACATCAACAATTTTCGAAAAAAAAACAGTTTTTTAATTTCTACCAATTGCTTCTATACACCTAACAGCCCATTCACCCAACCTTTTCCAAAAGGTTCTTTTTTCCTTTTCCAAAACCTTACCAAAATATAATGGTAAAAACTTCGGTGAATACCTAATCTCGCTGCAGCTTTAAATATTTTACGTTTTCAAAAGATGTATTTACATTTATTATGGTAAATCTCGTCTTGAAGAATCACAATACTGTATGAATACTACAGCTACTCGAATATAACATTGATATTTATGCTCATTAGATTGTTTGGCGACCGTCTTAATTTCGCGGTTGATGGATACAAGTGTAAACAAACCGATCCGCGACAAATTCACCAAGAGTCCTCAGACATCTAAACACCATTCATCCAACTAATTCCGTTACGCCACAACATAATACGTATCCTCATCAAACATAGAGAGTATAATTAACCATTATCAGTGGCGGACCTTAACAGGCACAAGTCGAGTGTAATTGAGATGAGCAGGTATGATTGCGTCGACGAAACCGGATCCGATAAATGGTGGCGCGTACTAAACACCAATTTGTTGCATCATTACCGGTCGGTGTTGATGTTTTACCAATCTGTTAGCCCGATTAGACGAGACTGGTTTATTATGACGGTATTGGTGGACATGACCAGGTATGATCTTATCCATTATTTTAATTAGTAATACCTTATAAGGTACATTAGGTATTAAAGTGGTAATTTGCATTGGATTATTATAGGATAAGATTGTTGTGTTGATTTTTTTTTTTTTTTTTTATACTGTATTTCTGTTTGCGAATTGCCCATGTAACTACTGTTACTCTTAAGTGCATCGTGTGTGTATTTACTGCGCTAGACAGTCGATTTGTTTCTTATTGAAATGCAAGCACCGAGTCACTTTATACTTGTCCATTCATAGGTACTTCAGGTCTGAAGATGAGTTTTCATTTAGAATGCAATTTACTTGAATTCGTTGATGTTTCCTTGAAGAGTATTCTGATTTTTTTCTTGTTTCTTGAAGTTATGGAGTGTAATGGGCTGGGTTGGGTGTTCGGGAGGAGCACGTGTAGAATAGGTTTTCGTTGAGAGTTTGAATAACAAAGTGAAAATGTATCAGCAATAAGATTCGACTTCGTTTGTGAAACCACTTGATTCTTTACGTATCAAATGAAGACATCAACCTATCCGTCTGTTATTTGGTTCATTGTATGCATTAGTACAATCAATATTATTTTCTTGTTGGTGTTCTTTGAAATGTGTTATCAGAGGAAAAGCGTGCGTAAAAAATTGTTGAATTTCGCAAATAATGAAAAGTAATTTAATTACATGAATCAAAAATATATACATAGTTATTCGAGGAATTATTTCTGTTGTGCACATTTTTCAAACAATTTCCGACTGAATTACGGATGAAAATTGAGATTCCCAATTGGAATTGAGAATATCACCAGATAATATGAGATATGCCCACTGGACGAATTGATTGAACAATTATTCTCAATAGAAAAAAAAAGTTTCGTACATACAATAAAATGCATCTGTAGGCTTCTCTGTCAATTAACCTCACCTATTGTTGCAAGAGACAGACAACAATATCCACCAGTTGGAATTGACCAATCAAGATGTTTGGCAGTCGACCAGTTTGCTGTGTTGTTATGGTAACTATTGTTTTTCATTTGTTACGTGACAGAAGCCTATTTCATATGTGAGAATCGTCAGAACGTTTTTTAACTTGACAAAAATCTTATGAAAGAGATGAATAATTTAATTGTGAATCATGAAAGTTTTCTCGACACTCGAAATATGTCAACATGAATTATCAACAATATACAATAATGCATCGGGAAACATGGACTCTTGAGAGTTGAATACAATTTTCTGATATCGCATAAAGCAGAATATAACTTTCGTACATTCATTTTTTTTTTTTGTTACACCCGCAGTTAAACGCCCTGAGAGCTTATGGTCTCAAGATAAAATGTCGAAAAACTTCAAGAACTTAACCAGCTTTGGCTAAACATTAGTTGTGAAAAGTTGTTTTTGTGAGATTCTCGCGTTCGTAACATTCAGGCATGAGAAAAAAAGTATATATACTTTTTCTAAAACTTTTACCCAAGAATATGAATATTCTCGAAATTGGTAGAGGTTGTCGAGCATTCTTCGAGCGGCAATGACAAAACGGATGCATTGTTCGAACCATGTTTTTCTCATACAACGAGATTGTATGATCCATCGTGGTCTTCATTCTTTGATGAACCATTTCATGAAAAGTTGTGAATTATTAGACGAGCTTTAGCGAGAATTCAATTTGACATACTGAAAAAAATTGGTGTTCGTTTTTTTTTTTTTATGTTTTTTTGTCGGTTCTCCACAGGTCAAACGGCTACAGCTATCAACTACAATTTTTTTTTCATTATGGTTCCTCATCTAACTTGGATCTGTCTAGTTTTGTGGCATTACCGGGTGATAACTCTCATTTTTATGAATTTTAGAAATTTCAAAAAATACTCATTAGAATAACACGGCGGAAAAAAAAGAAAATATTTTATTTTCCAAAGGAATGAAATTTTGTGTGAAGTTGAACTACATTTTGATACACGTTTTTGAGAATTCTCAGCTTGATCGGGTCAGCCATTTTCAAGAAGAAATATGAAATGTGCTAAATTGGCACCACTCGAAGCAGTTTTCACCCATTTATAACTTGAATGTCACCCAATTGGCGAATCCAGGCAAAATTCTGGAAAAAAATCAACATACTATTACTATCCGCTCGTCTAACAACGCATATATGGCGTTTTCCTTGTATATTTCACACTGAAACACTCCACTTGCCAATCATGAGTTTCTATGATATCATACCATGATGTATTTTTTTTCATAAATGAAATAAATAAACAATCATAAGCATTCTGTATGATGAGGTCACATTACGCTACACGGTGTTGTTCCATTCATGAATATTCGTTCGAATTCATCATTCAAATTCGTTTATTGGACGAGCTTTAGCGAGGATTCAATTTGACATACTGAAAAAAATTGGTGTTCGTTTTTTCTTTTCTTTTTTTTCGGTTCTCCACAGGTCAAACGGCTACAGCTATCAACTCCAAACTTGTTTTCATCACGGTTCATCATCTAACTTAGATCTGTATGTTTTGTGGCATTATCGGGTGATAAGTTTCATTTTTATGAATTTTAGAAATTTCAAAAATACCCCTTAGAATAAATAACACGACGGGAAAAATGAGAACATTTTCATTTCTCAAAAAAATGAAATTTTGCGTGAAGTCGATTTACATCCTGATACACATTTATATAAACTTTCAGCTTGATCGGGTGAGCTATTTCGAAGAAAAAACATGAAATGTGCTAAATTAGTACCACTCGAAGCAATTTTCACACATTTCTAACTTAAATGTCACCCAATTGGCAAATGTAGGTTGAAGTTTGGCCATGGAAGTCGACATACTATTAATTTCCGCTCGTCTAACAACGCATATATGGCGTTTTCCTAGTTGGTAGTTTGATTGTCATTCAAATGAAATGATATTCATATTTTCCAATAGCATCGAAACGTGATCATAGTTTCCCAATTGAGGCAATGGATGGAAGATGGAATCGTTTGGAGGGGGCATCACAAGGGCGATCTTACCAACCCGAAGAATGATTATAAATGAATAACTCATTCAACAAATGATGAATCTTGAGGTTATAATGTCAGGGCTAGAGAACAATTCTAAAATTCAAAGTGAGGTCGAGAAAATCTTATATCTTTCGATTATCCTGATCATCTTCTTCTTCTTTGAATCTTCTTTCTCCTCTCTTCTTCTTTTTACATGTGTTCATCACAGATCTTTTTCTTCTTTTTGTTAGGCCTACTGTTTTTTACCAGGAACACGCCATATATGAGTTCTTAGACGAGCGGATAGTAATAGTATGTCGATTTTTCTGCCAAACTATTGCCTACATTCGCCAACTGAGTGACATTCAATTCAGAAATGGGTAAAAACTGCTTCGAGTGGTACCAATTTGGCACATTTTATGATTTTTCTTCAAAATGGCTCACCCGATCAAGCTGAAAAATCTCAGAAATGTGTATCAGAATGTAGCTCAACTTCACGCGAAATTTCATTTCGAAAATAAGAATCTCTTCATTTTTTCCCGCTTTGTTATTCTAACGGGTATTTTTCAAATTTCTGAAATCCATTGAAACAAAAGTCATCATCCGATAATGCCACAAAACTATACAGATCCAAGTTAGATGAGGAAGCATGACGAAAAAAAGTTTGAAGTTGATAGCTGTAGCCGTTTGACCTGTGAAGAACCGACAAAAAAAACAAAAAAACATAAAAACGAACACTAATTTTTTTCAGTATGTTAAATTGAATCCTCGCTAAAGCTCGTCCAATTAATTGTATTCGTTTTTGCTCAATACTAGGAAAACGCGGGATGCGCGTTGTTAGACGAGCTTAGGGGTATAGAAATCTAGAATGAAAAATAATTTGTCAACCCAATCTACATCTACAGACCTTGGATCACTCCAAACGTTCAAAAACCTTACGAGAATCAGTTATGTCACGACCTTTCTCTTCATTCATTTCAATCGTTTCGAATTAATTGGTGACACTTGTTGCTATAGATTTAATTGGTTCCCGTAATAGCCTAAATTGATGGGAAAATGCTTTATAAATGCGTTTTCTTCGTTATTTCTCATCCGATTGATGCGAAAAATCTCTCAAAATGTGCTTAATAGTTTCCTTTATATTCGGCGAAAATTTGAGAGGTCTTGAAAAATTTTGATTTTTCAAGTATTTTCCTCCGGGTTATTCTAATGGGGATTTTTGAAATTTCTAAAATTCATACAAAAAAAAGTTACCACCCGATAATGCCACAAAACTATACAGATCTAAGTTAGATGAGGAACCATGAAGAAAAAAAGTTTGAAGTTGATAGCTGTAGCCGTTTGACCTGTGGAGAACCGACAAAAAAACATAAAAAAAACAAAAAAAAAAAAAAAAAAAAAACATAAAAACGAACACCAATTTTTTTCAGTATGTCAAATTGAATCCTCGCTAAAGCTCGTCTAATTATTTACCATTTCATAACGAAAATAGCATGACGAAAATATTTCGAGCTAGAAATTGAATATGAACATCATATTCTCATCTCGACTGGGGAAAAGAAGAATGGTCAGAACTTTATGCTCATCGATTCGATCTGCTTCTTAACCAGTGAGGAATATGAAATGAGTGCAGTGGATCGAGAAAAGTAGAAGCGACTTTCTCATTCAGTTTCATGAGAATAAACCCCACTCACATTTCCTTCATTACGAATATTCCCAGCTCCACAGTTACGTCCCGTGAACTGTATTATTTTTATCAAATACATATAATTTCTGGAAAACAATCACTGTTGTTTTCCTCATCATGTTGAACATGAACAATTTCTAGAATCTGTTCGGAATATAATGGAATATGTTGAATGAATATGACTGGAATATGAATTATATTGTTATCATTCAGTTTTTCTCATGAGGCTACTTCACATTTCACAACCCATAAGTAAAACCTGCAGGGAACGGTCAATACAGGACAAAAAGCGTCAATACAGGCATACATGGTGGGTAAACGGTTGGACCAATCAGTATAATTATTTTCGAAATGAAACAACAATGAGTATATCTGTGCCTCTACGTTCGGTGAAAATCATAATTCCATATCATATTACTATGGGAAAATCGTAAAATCAATGAAAAACAGGTAGAAACATGTTGATTTTTGACAATTATTTTGAAAAAATGTTGAAAGGGTTGAAAACATACCACGAACTGAAGCTCTTCATACGAGCACGTATTGAATACTATTGATCATATAACCGAGAACTGTATGTTGATACGAAGATTGGTTTTCCGTTGCCAACTTGGGCCCCGAACGTCTGCAATCAAGCCGGTAGGCAAGATGTCAAGAGGCCTCTTAATGACGGAGCAAGAACTCTCAACGGTCAAGGTGCAGTTGGGTCAGGCATGGAAACTATGAAACAGCACACTGTTGAAAAGGCAAATGTACATTCAATTGCCCAATTTCTGCCGAGGGGTTGACATATCTTAAAATCTGGTGTACAAATTGTCATTTTCCTGAAATACCTATAGAAATATTCATGAAATCCCTTGAAATCTCCTTAAAATCCCATGAAATATTCTTAGAATCCCTAGAAATCTTCCTGAATTTCCTAGAAATCTTCCTAAAATCCCTTGAAGTATTCCTGAAATCCCTTGGAATATTCTTGAAATACCATTAAATATTCTTGAAATCCCATGGAATATTCATGAAATCCCCTGAAATCCCATGAAATATTCTTGAAATCCCTAGAGATCTTCCTAAAATCCCTTGAAGTGTTCCTGAAATCCCTTGGAATATTCTTGAAATACCATTAAATATTCTTGAAATCCCTGGAAATCTTCCTGAAATTCCTAGAAATCTTCCTAAAATCCCTTGAAGTATTCCTAAAATCCCTCGAAATATTCTTGAAATACCATGAGATATTCTTGAAATCCCATGAAATATTCATGAAATCCCTCGAAATCTTCTTGAAATCCCATGAAATATTATTGAAATCCCTAGAAATCTTCCTAAAATCTCTCGAAGTGTTCCTGAAATCCCTTGAAATATTCTTGAAATACCTAGAAATATTCATGAAATCCCTTGAAATCTTCTTTGAATCCCTAGAAATCCCTGGAAATCTTCATAAAATCCCTCGATATATTCTTGGAATCCCTTGAAATCTTCCTGAAATACCTGGAAATTTTCCTGAAATCCCTTGAAATCTTCTTGAAATCCCTTGAAAACTCCCTGAAATCTCTTGAAATCTTAAATCAGGTGTTTAGTTGTTTTACCACTCAATTTCTGCATACGGAATAAATTATGACTCGAAACATCACTCAATGTGAAATAAAACTTTCATAGATCATTCATCATGTTACGGATACTCAAATTTGAGGAGAAAATGATTAAGGAAAGAACATGTATTTTTCATCTCAAGTCAATTAGATTCAAAAGGTTCTAATAAACTCCATGAGAAGTTCAAAGTTATAATTACAAGATGAATGCATCGTGCCTAACGACTCTTCCTCGTCCTGTAATTAACGCCCGAAGCTATTTGTAATGAGATTATTACATCTTTCATTCCAATTCTTGCGTTAAGAAAGAGGTGTAAGTGTAACAAACTTTATAAAACATGTCCATGAAGAGATCTTTCCTTGATCAAGGCATTAGATGAAGACTGACTGTCTCTTAACGTAACTCAATCTACAGTCTTTATAGCATCAATTTGGAAGATGAACTGAAATCCAAAGTATGAAAATGAGGAACTGCAGTGATGGGAAGATCGTACAAGTGTGGAGACCTTCAAAGTCAGTTGGCCAGCTGATTTACTGAAAATGATGATCCACGGATACGTCGTCTTAATTCATCAATGTATTCCAGTTTGAAACATTATTGATGAGCGTAGCGAAGTCTCCATCCCACTCTTATAGGGCTTTGTCTGTGTGTTTTTTTTTTGTAAGCACTCCACAGGTCGCAAGGGTTGACTGATCAACATGAAACTTTTTTTTTACACGCGAACTCATCCAACTTAGAACTGTAAAGTTTTTGGGATGAATTGGTCGGACCGATTTTGAGAAACATCATCTCAAAGTTTCTAAAAACCCCATAAGATTTGGCTGGGCAGAAAATGTTGAAAAATAAAATCTCTCCAAATGGAATGAAATTCTCTCTGAATGTGTATACATGGACTTTACACATTATTACGATTTTTTAAGTAATTCTGATCAGTCGTTTTGAAGAAAAAAAATAAAATGACTGATAATATTCATAAAATATATCATAAAAATTGTGACAGAATTAAGTTGTCGAGATTCACTGCTTTCTAGATTCAAGAGTTGACCAACAATGAAGTATTTTTTATATGCGTCAAGGTGTGTAGAACACCAGAGTCAATGAAGTGGAAAGAGTAGAACTACTTTAACGACTTTAATAGCTTATTTCAGATATCAAGGTGTGTAGAATACCAGAGTCGATGAAGTAGCAAGGGTAGAACCACTTTAAGGACTTATATACATTATTGAGATATCTCGCTCATCTTACAACGCATATTTCGCGTTTGACTAGTTTTTAGGTTATATGCACTACATTGAAATCAACTATGAACAAACAACAGTCCATTGGAATTGGAATTGGAATACAGTTATTCAATGTGGCACATTTTTCTCCATTGAACAATTTATTTTTCCATGAGCCGAACGTGAGTATTACGACTCAGTTTTACTGTAACTAGGAAGATTTTGACTATTCAGAATTATTTCAGTGGTTTCGACGCCCTTCAACTACTTGGCCATTTAGATCGTCGATCAATTTATTTTTATTTATCCAATAATTCCGTTAACCCTCTTCTGAGGAAATCGGAATGGTTAGCAGTTTACAATTATCAGCTTACTAACTTATAAATGTGGCTTATAACATTACATGATATTGAGTAAATCCATTGATAAATAACGATAATGATAATGATAGTAATATTTAAAATGATAATGATAATAATATTTGAATTAATATTTGAAATAATCCCAATGAATGAAAATAGGTGATGTCAATACAATAGGTGATATACAATATATCAATATTATAATATTTCAATATAACTGAGATAAAAGTGTTCTATGTAGTGATAATTATTATTACAACGATAAATATATTTTTGTTTATTTATTCATATTGGGTTTAACGACGCACAGTACTGATGACTAAGATCTATTGGTGTCGATGAATGATATATGAGATATGAGGGGTTATTTTCATCAGATGTTTCCGGATAGTGGGAAGGAGTCGGTCGTGACCTGTTGTCATGGAACCATCCCAGTATTGATCTGAACGACAGAGGGAAACCACGAAAAAACACTTTCAGGATAGTCGACTATAGCGGGAATCGAACCACGTTATCCTGGATGACGGTTCAGTGTACTAACCACTCGACCACACGTCTCGGTGATCTAATTTTTCTGTTCGTGCTCACCAAGGTGAATGTAATTTAGGAAAACGCCATATATGCGTTGTTAAACGAGCAGATAGTGATAGTATGTCGACTTTTTTGACAAACTTTTGCCTACATTCGCCAATTGGGTGACATTTGATTCAGAAATGGGTAAAAACTGCTTCGAGTGGTACCAATTTGGCACATTTTATAGTTTCTCTCTCTTCGAAATGGCTCACCCGATCAAGCTGAACAATTCCAGAAATGTGTATCATAATGTAACTCAACTCCACGCCAAATTTCATTTTTTTACGACGTGTTATTCTAATGGGTATTTTTGCAATTTCTAAAATTCATAAAAAAAAGTTATCATCCGATAATGCCTCAAAACTATACAGATCTAAGTTAGATGAGGAACCATAATGAAAGAAGTTTGTATTTTATAGACTGTATAGCCGTTTGACCTGTGTAGAAGCGACAAAAAAACATATACAAAAAAAACAACATAAAAACGAAAACCAATTTTTGTCAGTATGTCAAATTGAATCCTCTCTGAAGCTCTTCTGATAGCAGATTGAGATTGAACGTGGCATGGAAATATGTGGCAAACATCTCACTCGATTATTCAAAGTGTTCGGAAGCAATCAGTATAGGGATTCACGTCTAAAAGAAGTTCACGTTATTTTCGAAAACTGCGCTGAAATAAGTCACGGAGAAAATGATTCATTCCTAATAATTCGAATTTTCATCAAGTTAAAACATGTTTGTTACTTCAATGTAAGAGTTATAGGCCTACTTATTCAAGTACAATAGTTTCTCATGAGTTTTACAAGTTCAACAGTTATACTTGAAGATCAGTTCTGAAGAGAGAAGATAGTTTATCTGAGTTTTCTGGGTCAACAATCACCTGATTTAAGAGACAGGTTGAAAGAAAAATACGAATTCGGATGATCAATTTGTAGGATTGAAAATATCAATCAAAATCATCTACAACTGGTCCCAACCAATCGTAGAGCTGCGTAACATTTAACCAGAGACTCCATAGTTTCTCTAACCGGATATTTCTGGCTGACTTTTTGATTCCTTACAAATATCTCGCTCTTCTTACAACTCATATAGGCCTATCCTCCACCTACTATAGGCCTACCCAAGTTCTAGCATGAACGACTGAATATATATATATATATATATATATATATATATATATATATATATATATATATATATATATAAATATATATATATATATATATATATATATATATATATATATATATATATATATATATATATATAATATATATATATATATATATATATATATATATATATATATATATATATATATATATATGAATATATATATATATATATATATATATATATATATATATATATATATATATATATATATATATATATATATATATATATTAATATATATAAACACAGATAATCAAGCTAGATTATCGAGCTCGACTATCTGTGATATAAATACATATATATATATATATATATATATATATATATATATATATATATATATATATATATATATATATATATATATATATATATATATATATATATAAATGAATATATATATATATATATATATATATATATATATATATATATATATATATATATATATATATATATATATATATGTATATATATATATATATAAATGAATATATATATATATATATATATATATATATATATATATATATATATATATATATAATATATATATATATATATATATATATATATATATATATATTATATATATATATATATATATATATATATATATCTATAAATATATATATATATATATATATATATATATATATATATATATATATATATATATTAATGAATATATATATATATATATATATATATATATATATATATATATATATATATTTATATCTATATATATATATATATATATATATATATATATAAATATAAATGAATATATATATATATATATATATATATATATATATATATATATATATATATATATATATATTCATATATATATATATATATATATATATATATATATATATATATATATATATATATATATATATATATATATATATATACAAACGGATAAAATGAACCCAACAACGTTTTTCACGTTCACGCAAATCCGTTGTCAAAGTGTTCTCCGTAACTATAAGTTACGATCAACATTTTTAATTTCATTTTTTTCCAAAGTATAAACACATTAATTGGATTTTGTAACCACAAAACTCAATAGGAAGCCTACATATATCCCTCACACAAACCCCAAAAATAATGAAAAAAACTGTTTCCTTTTCGAGTGGTTTATGGCAAACATCAACATGGCGTTGCCTTGCCTATCGGTACACAATGCTCCGAGCGTATATCGTGCCTCACCTATGCAAAGCCGTGCCGAACGGATATGTGATGCCGATAATGAAAATGAAAGACTCTACATATTGTAACGAAGCGAGCAAGCTGTACATTCTCATTTGATAGCGTTTCATTTTATTGCTTTAGTGTTCAAGCGGAAAAAAATGAATGATGATTAATTAATAATAATTGGGATTTCTTCATCAACTGTTCAAAAGGCGTGAGTCGATTTTTTTTTGATATTGGGTTTTAACGACGCACTATACTGATGGCTACGATCTATTGGCGTCGGTGAATGATGAATGAGATGATTGGATGAAAGTTTTTTTTATATTCGGTTTTAACGACGCACTGTAATGATTACTAATATCTATTGGCGTCGGATGAATGATTATTGAGATGATGGGATGATGTGATAAAGGTTTTTATGGGTAGTGGGAAGGATAGTGGGAAGGAAGCGGTCGTGGCCTATATTGTGGGAACCATCCCGGCATTAGCCTAGACTACAGAGGGAAACCACGAAAAACCCCTGTAAAGATGGACGGTGGCGGGGATCGAGCAGGGTCCGATATGTCCCTTCACCTCCCGGATCACACGAAGCAAGTGAGCTAACCACTCAGCTATACTGTGCCGGTGGATGAAAGGTTATTTTATTATGTGTTTTGGATGGTGGGAGGGAGCGGTCGTGGCCTGTTGTTAAGGAACCATCCCAGTATCAACCTAAACGACAGAGGAAAACCACGAAAAACCCATATCAGGATGGTCGACCATGGCGGGAATCGAACTCCGGTCTCTCGAATGACGGCTCAGTGTGTTACCACTCGGTCACGCTTCTCGTTTTTTTTCGTTTTTTTTTTTATAACATCGATGCTTGAACACAAGTTATGGTCACTCAATTAAGGCTATGGATGGGAGTAGAATCGTTTGGACAGGGCACCACAAGGGCGATCTTATACCTCCTATAAATACATGCCAATATTAACGTTCGTGTGGAAAAGGAATGGAATTCATAAGGCATCAAGATAAATACCTTAATTCCTCAAAGTATGAGGTACAGAGACCATTATATATATTTTTCTATTCGTTTTTTGATTCGGAATATAATAGCATTCATGAACGTACTTATCTCACCTCTGAATAGAATTATAAGTTTCAATAAGAGTTGATGATGAAAAGTATAGACTATGTGAACTTCATATTGAGAAAGTTGTTTGAAGTGATAACAGAGTGGTAAAGTGAACTTTTAAAGTGAAGCAAAGTACATAAGTAAAGATGGAGTGAGATATAGTTGGTTGCTAGTTGGGTATTAACTATTTATCAATAGAGATTCTCGTTGGCTTTTTCAACCAATGTTATACCATGTAACTGGAGAGAAGAGAGAAAAAGAAAAGTGAATGCCGGTATACTGATATCTGAGAGGTAATGGACGCAATCACGTGATATCATTCCAACAAATAGTCAATGTGTGATTTCTGAAGAGTCATGGACTACTCAGCAAAATCAGAAGGCGTAACCATAATTGTCTGAAATTACGTCTTCCACTTCCGATAAGTCATCTTTGGCCGTTCATTTGTTCTAGCACTGACAGTTTGCGTGGACCGACGATGTTGACGTACACACACACACACACAGAACTGGGCTATTTTATGTATAATAGAAGAGTATTGATGTTTTGGGTGAATTAGCCAACTAAGACATCGGAGGTGATGGTTCACTCGATAGATTGTCAAATGAAGGAGTTCATGTGAGGAAAATGTAGGGAATAGGGGATAGGGAATACAGGGAAAACATACAGGGAGTAGGGAAACATGTGATTTCGAGCAGATATATACCATATGTGGCATAATTAACCTGAGGTTGATGCGTTGAATAGTTTGAGAACTTATTCCCAACCCGGTTTTGTAGTCCACAATATATACTTACAAAATCCCGTTTGATTAGATGAACGTACGCGAAGACTTCAATCCATCTCTTATGAAGCTCTGTGTGTGTGTGTGTGTGTGTGTGTTTGTAAGCACTGCACAGGTCGCAGAGTTTGACTGATCGACATGAAACTTTTTCTTACACGCATATTCATCCAACTCAGAACTGTATAGTTTTCGAAATTAGTCGGTTGACGCAGTTTTGAGAAATATCAAAAAATTTCTAAAAACCTCATAAGATTAGGCAGGGCAAGAAAATTGGAGAAATACGATCTTTCGAGAAAAAAAATCTACGAATGTGAATAGCCTACATACATGATACACATTATCACTATTCTGTATGCAATTCGAATCAGCCGTTTTGAAAAAAAATAATTCAATTGACGACTAGTGATTGACCCGCCCATAAACGTCACAAAACAGAACATCCAATCAAATGGGCTTTGTTATGTGGTAAATTTCACATTTACCTATCAGAGTATCTCTAAATTCCTACATGAAGTAGGCTATAGATCTAGGTGGCCTGGCGTTTAGCCACGCCTATCACCAGTGTTCAATTGACTGTTCTCATCCATCAAATATGTGGAAATAATATCAAAATTGGGTTGCAAAGATTCACTGCTTTCTAGATATGATATTTGCTCAAACAATAAAGTATATTTTATATGCGTCAAGTTGTGTAGAATACCAGAGTCGATATAGTAGCAAATGTAGAACTTCTTTACCTACTCTGAACATACCTTATCCAGATATATTGCTCATCTTACAACGCATATTCTGCGTTCGCCCAGTAAACTGCAATGCAACAGTAAAAACATGTGATATCAAGGAAAGAATATGTTAAATCATTCATGTAAGATTGACCATTTCATCAAATTGAGATTTTTTTTAAATAGTCTTTTCATTCCATTTGTACCTTTGTGCCTCAGTTTGATGGAAAGGTCAATCTTGTATGTCAAACTATAATGAAAACTCGAATGAAAATCCAGGAAATTAGCTTGATGTATATTATTAACCTTTTATTCATAAACATTGATGATCACTCAGCGAGCTCACAACCTATAGTGTATACCATGTGCATTTCCCAGCTTATCGGATATCAAAAACGAGTGTATATGGTATGATATAAATATGATGTTATCCATAATATAGATCTATTAATCCCTCTGATACCGTTAAATCGGTCGGGTCGTTTAGATAGAGTATAATTGTTTTATAGTTGGAAATGGTTTAGAAGAATTAGTATCATATTAAAGTGGATTGCGATTTTTGTGAGCAACTCTAACTGTATTAAGTGATTGCAAAATGATAACGTCTGATGTTCTTGTATAGCTGTGACGTGTATGGTATAATTTGGTTCAACTATAACGAATCTGTTTACATGACCGATTTTTTTTCTTCATGTCGATGTGAATAAAAAACAAACACTCCGTTGAAAATTGAAAAGAATTGAACGCCTTTCACAGACTCCATGCTATATCAAATTCAAATTTATATTCTACTCGTATTGAAACAGTTTGTTTTGACCTCATTCTACTTGAAAAAAAACTCTCAAAAAATAATTCTGTGTATCGAATCATTTGAGAAAATATATATATGAATTTCGGTGAATATTCTCTACAAAATTATGTCTTCCGACCGGCACAGTAGCTGAGTGGTTACCGCACTTGCTTTGTGTGACCCGGGAGGTGAAGGGACATATCGGATCCGGTCCGATCCCCGCCACCGTCCATCTTCACAGGGTTTTTTCGTGGTTTCCCTCTGTAGTCCAGGCTAATGCCGGGATGGTTCCCACAATATAGGCCACGATAGCTTCCTTCCCACTATTCTTCCCTTTACCCATAAAACCTTCATCTCATCATCCCATCATCTCGTTAATTATTCATCCGACGCCAATAGATCTAAGTCATCATTACAGTGCGTCGTTAAAACCCAATAAATAACAATGATAATAATAATAATAATAATAATAATATGTCTTCCGTCGTTTCATACAGATATCCGGTCGCGAGTGACAGATTTTCAGTTGATTATTATTATTTATGCTACATATTATTATCGCTCGTTTTCATATAATCTCAAATATCTAACAATACTCATACTGGCAATACTTCCAAAGTATAAATATCAAATCAATATCATTCATAACTTTCCATTAAAGGATAATCCAATAAAATACCTACTATAGCGTTGGGCATTATACTCTTACAGCGTTGTCTATTTTGGAATCATTTTGATATATATACACGGTCACGTAGGCTCGGTCAATTCTCTACCTAATGCATTTTAGACACATAATGTATCACACGCTTTGAATATTCTGATGGTGGTTGATCACTACACGAGGTGATGAAAACTAAGTGCTCACAGGCGTCCACTATTATTTACAACGCATTCGACGAGAGGGCTGGGCACATATGCATATATGTAGAGATAGATCATGACTAGAGGTAGCTCTGGATATGATACAAGTATGTAATTATCATATCTGAAATCATTTAAAATTGTTGTTTTTAAACTATCGATAGATTTAATCTTGGCGTCAACTGTTACTCTGGTAGGGTTTAGGTATGTTGATCGGTGATATGACCATTAAAGTATGTGTGATGTTTAAACACAATATAGTTAACACATTAGAGCGTGAAAAATGGCCCCAGGCCTAGAGACATGGATAGGATAGGTGTTATTTTTTTAATAACATGTAGTGTTTTTGAATGTCAATATATACGAATTACCTTTGGCAATTTAACGGTAGTGAAATTGGATTATTATAATAATGATAAAATTCGCTTTATTACTAACTCCAGGCATGTATTTTGGACAGATTATTACTGAAATCGTGAATGTTGAATGAGGTATTTCATCAACAGAAGCTTGGGTTTATGTAATGGTACATATTTATATATTTATACTTTAATGGATACAATTTATATGGAAATGTTTGAACAGACGAGTGATCGTTATGACGTACACGGATTATAGAGAGCACAGCGACTAGCAATAGAATTAAGACTCAATTAACGGATTTTTGAATTGATATAATTAGACGAGCTTTAGCGAGAATTCAATTTGACACACTGAAAAAAATTGGTGTTCGTTTTCATTTTTTTTTTTTTTTTGTGTTTTTTTGTCGGTTCTCCACAGGTCAAACGGCTACAGCTATCAACTTCAAACTTTTTTTCTTCATGGCTCCTCAACTAAATCAGATCTGTTTAGATTTGTGACATTATCGGATGATAACTTTTGTTTTTATGAATTTTAGAAATTTCAAAAATACTCATTAGAATAACACGTCGGAAAAAAAATGAAAATATTTTTATTTTCTAAAGGAATGAAATTTTGTGTGAAGTTGAATTACATTTTGATACACATTTCTAGAGATTCTCAGCTTGATTGGGTCAGCCATTTTGAAGAAAAAACATGAAATGTGCTAAATTGGTACCACTCGAAGCCGTTTTCACCCATTTATAACTTGAATGTCACCCAATTGGCGAATGTGGAAAATGGTTTGACAAAGAAGTCGACATACTATTACTTTTCGCTCGTCTAACAACGCGTATATGGCGTTTTCCTAGTTAGAGTCCATTGTATTTTATCCCTCAAGAAATTCCATTATTGTAAAGTAATGACTCTGATGGTTTTCATGATGTATTTATTCATTAAATTTTTTCCCACTGTCATCAATTTTTCACGTAAATGATACATATACTGAAATTTATTTCCAAATTGAAAATTTCGTACTGTTCAAATAAAAGAGTGTGATGGAATCATCATACTTTAATACTGATCGGTGTCATGTGAGAACAAGATCAGACAACAATTATTTTTTTAAAAATTGATTCCAAATAAAAGCGTCACAACAATAAAAGGTACTCTTGTGAGGTTCCACAAAACCCTCATGGGGTTTGACTGGAGATATATAATGACAATTCACTCAAATATGATGCAATAAAGAAATAAAATACATTCCTGATAATAACATATAATAACAATACAATGAAGCACGATGACGAGAACGTGTAAGAATGAACAAAATAGGATGAACCAACAAAATTATATTCGAATTGCAGTTGTAGTGAGTAGAGAAAAATACAATCAACACAGGAAAAGAGAACTCGAGGAAGTGAATAAAACACCCAATTATACAATAATACATAGTGGAAATAAACAATTTATATGACACATTCACGAGTTTGGAAGTATAAAGACAAATATGAGCCGGTTGAATTGGGTCAAATAGTAACAAGAAATGAGAGAAACTTATTTTGATAATAATGATGAAGATAGATTAATAATATACAATTATCAGAATATTTTCAATTGATAATTCAATCAATGAAGCCATTTGCATGATGATGAAAATGATAATAATGGTAGTGATAATAATTCAATTAATGATACAAATAGATCCTATTATTAATAAATTCAATATAAATTCGAACCATGTCTCCTTATTTGTCTGGATAGGATAGAAAAACCCGTAGTACATTTTGTCTCCAGGATCGTATCGATAAATGTATGCGATAAAGTAGCATGTTAGTGTTGAAATGACTCCGCTATCATCACCCGAAGCCATAGTGACCCGAGGCTGTTATCCAAGAGAGCTCGGTTGAAAGGGTGATACGGCCGCTGAGACGTGTCTTACTTATTACGCTCGCAAACACACTCGGGACGACAATTTCATGTAAATACTATACGCTTAATGCTATCATATGGTAATCTCACCCGAAAGAGGACTTTTCTGCACATTACTTTGGAAAGTAATGTCAAATTAAAACTCTGTTTTATAAAGCAACCTCATCTTATCCACGGATGTCTGTTGAAACGTATCTTTTAACCAGATCTCTTTTTAGAAACTATAATAGGTGTATTAATCAATTTGAATAAACAGTTTTTGATGTTATTATGTACTTTGACTATACTTTTATGTGCCCTACGTTTTTCCAAGTATCGTGCAATTTCATATAGAATGGCTGTATTAAAAATTTTTATACCAAAGGATCAAATATTTCATTTTGAATAATTAATTTCAAGTTGATACGCGTAGAGAAGGGAATGATGCCGTCTTGGATAATTGGACGAGCTTCAGCGAGAATTCAATTTGACATACTAAAAAAAATTGGTGTTCGTTTTCATGTTTTTTTTTTTTTTTTTTAATGTTTTTTTGTCGGTTCTCCACAGGTCAAACGGCTACAGCTATGAATTTCAAACTTTTTTTTATCATGGTTCCTCATCTAACTTAGATCTGTATAGTTTTGTGGCAATATCGGATGTCGACTTTTATTTTTATGAATTTCAGAAATTTCAAAAATACTCATTAGAATAACACGGCGGAAAAAAAGAGAATATTTTTATTTTAAAAAAGAATTAAATTCTGTGTGAAGTTGAGTTACATAATAATACACATTTCTGAGAACTTTCAGCTTGATCGGGTGAGCCATTTCGAAGAAAAACCATAAAATGTGCTTAATTGGTACCACTCGAAGCAGTTTTTTCCCATTTCTAACTTAAAAGTCACCCAATTGGCGAATGTAGGCAAAAGTTTGGCAAAAAAAGTCGACATACTATTACTATTCGCTCGTCTAACAACGCATATATGGCGTTTTCCTAGTAGATACAATGGCGGATAAGAATGTAGTTGATTGTACTTCATTAGTTTGAAACTGAAAATGAATCAAATGCGACAGCAGATATTTTCCATTTCATGTATGTATATTAGACTGTATGACAGACGAATGTGGACTGGCAATTCGAAAAAATCAGCTAATTAATAATGGACGGAAAATATACGCCGTTGAAAATGTTCCTTACATTTGTTGTGTTCATTGTTTCTAGTTTAATTTCCATGCCTTCGCGTGTGTGTGACTCAGATATCTCGATCATTGTTCTGAAAAAAAACATACATACTCAACTCTCCACATCGAATCATTTCATTCATAATCATGAAAGCGTTCTAATTCATATATTTTCATCACTGAGAGTTGAGCGTTCGGTAAAGCTACATAGGAATCGTCAAATGCAATTTCACGAATGAAAATATCCTAGACAAAATATTTTAGACATGGCTCATTCCCTCTTCGTCGGATATTCTCATTTTTATATCGAAGATAATTTCAGAAAATTCTGGATGATTTTCCACATGGGGACACGGAGAAATATGAAATAAATCCGAAATAAAAAGCAAAAATTCAACGAGGGTTGATTAATTATTAGCTACAACACGGAGAGAGTAAAGAAGTATGCACAAAGCAATTCAATTGTATATATCACTTTCTACCACAAAGTCAACATTTCATATCAAAACAAATAAGTACGTTCCAGTCTTCTGTATCAACCATCCACTGTTGTACGGATTCGAATCAACTCATAAATACATCAATACTCGAATTATAAATCCATAATTTTCTAAAAGCAAAATAAATATCATATCCCTAGACATCATAATATTCAATTCCATTTTTATTCATATCGTGCTATTCCAATACATACATATAACTGCATCAAGCTATCTCCAAGGTTTGGTGAACACATGTGAAGGCAATCCACTTTTATCCACCCCAAAGGTTCCGGTGGTCACAAAGAATCATCTACTATTGTACGGATTCGAATCAACTCATAAATACATCAATACTCGAATTATAAATTTCTAATTTTCTAAAAGCAAAATAAATATCATATCCCTAGACATCATAATATTCAATTCCATTTTTATACATATCGTGCTATTCCGAAACACACATATAACTGCATCAAGCTATCTCCAAGGTTTGGTGAACACATGTGAAGGCAATCCACTTTTATCCACCCCAAAGGTTCCGGTGGTCACAAAGAATCATCTACTGTGGTACGGATTCGAATCAACTCATAAATACATCAATACTCGAATTATAAATCCATAATTTTCTAAAAGCAAAATAAATATTATATCCCTAGACATCATAATATTCAATTCCATTTTTATACATATCGTGCTATTCCAATACATCCATATAACTGCATCAAGCTCTCTCCAAGGTTTGGTGAACACATGTGAAGGCAATCCACTTTTATCCACCCCAAAGGTTCCGGTGGTCACAAAGAATGGTCGATATCGATTTAACTATCTTCTGTTTCGCTCGACCCTGTCATCCTACTATGTATGCAACAACAGGAGTCGAGTGAGAAAGAGATACAATGCATATATAGGGAATAAAATCAAGGAGAGAGGGAGGTAGAACCGCATTGCACCTATACCATGCTGGCCACATGTCGCACTCGAAACTAGTACCATTCTCTGTATTACGAAGAGACTAGTTGAGTCTTTCCATGCGTAAACGTATTTATATCTTGGGGCCGGAGCTTGAAACAATACCACGAGATTATACTTCATCCGCTTCTCAATTTGTCCCAGTCACTGGCTTACACATTTGCCTAACCAGGTCAGGAAATAACAAGAGAAAAGCGACAATAAAATATGAATCTCTCATCGGTGTACATAACGATGCCTTTGGGGTGTGATAAAAATAAGTGTGAAATAGTGGAGTGTACTACAAGCAATAAACTTGGGAGATATTCTTTTACTATATGAACTATTACACAACAATGGCTTCCAGAGATGAGATTTCATCTACTATCAAATTCAACTCGTATTGTGAATTTATAACATATTCTTTATTCTGTGTTCATGATTTGGCAAAATAGATGATCCTTTTTAATCTGCTCGATTTCCACCTTTGTCGACTGGAATATCAAATTTCACAAATGATGAAATCAGTGAATCTTCGGTGATATGGTTCGAAATGAATGTTTTCGTGGTTGTAGGCCCCTATATATATATATATATATATATATATATATATATATATATATATATATATATATATATATATATATATATATATATATATATATATATATATATATATATATATATATGTATATATAAATATATATATATATATATATATATATATATATATATATATATATATATATAGATTATATATAGATATATATATATACGTATTAATTACATACATATATATATATATATATATATATATATATATATATATATGTATATATAAATATATATTTATATATATATATATATATATATATATATATATATATAGATTATATATATATATATATATATATATATATATATATATACGTATATAATACATATATATATATATATATATATATATATATATATATATATATATATATATATATATACGTTATATATATATATATATATATATATATATATATATATATATATATATATATATATATGTGTTTGTGTGTGAGTGTGTATGTATGTATGCATATATCTCAACTAATGAATTGATAATGTCTCACTCGTTACAACATTTTAATATCTTCAATCAATCTTCAATATTCCGAGAGTGACAGTATCGATCAATATTGACTACTTCTTAGTAATGCATATAGGCCCAATTTGTGTACTACAATTGAATATGAGATTTTGTTTGTAAAAAATGGATGATAATGCATCATACAACTGTGAACTTACTGATCATCTTCGATTATTATTATTTCATCTGAAAAGTTCAGTCGACTATCCGGTATAAATCAAACCATTCAAATTCTTCGTGTATACAGGGCAATTAATAACATATTCGATGTTATTTCACACGTTATAAAAACTATAATAATATATTCTCTTTAAAATTGTTTCACTCTGAGTTCAGTGACACGATACATATATTTTTCTCAAATGTATATTGAATATCAAACCAATGAAAAAAAAACTGAGACCAGACCGTTGCTCGGTATTCCACGTCATATAGATAAGGTATATATAGTACACACGAATGATATATACGTGTCAGATGAGAATATATTATAACTATAGTTCAACTTTTGGAATTAATAAAAACAAGATGTATTAAAGCATTTTTTTCTGTGTATTAAAAAGATATTACCTGTGTATAATAATGAAACATGAGAGTCACATGTTCGATCGACAGTTTATTCACGACATCATCGCAAGTAATGGGTTATTTCCATGCAGAAATAATCGTACACTATTATAACAGCGTAAGGATCTACAAAGTCAAAGTAATTTTCATGGAAATTCATACACACGGGTGTTTTGAGAGGTATAAAGTAGCGTGCCAGTAGCTAATTTCTACTAGTGTTTTTAGAATATTTTTCTACGTGGTCTGCGTGTAGAATTGCCCAAGAGGTATGACACGCACCATCACATATATATACACCTGTCCAGATATCTATCATATTTAAATACGATTTGTTGCAGCGTATATAACATCTAGGTAAGGTCGCAGATTTATACGCCACTTAAGTGTTGAGCCTAATCTTTTCGTTGAGACTTGATATTTATATACACAAGCCAGAATAAACAATAATTACGCATGTTTGTGTAATGTATGTGGCATGAGAGATACTGCATCAAACGTAATGACTATAATTAAATAAAGCAATATTTCAATTTGTACTTTCAATGAATGAATACGGTAAATATCAATGTTTACAATCTCGATCGATTCATGACAGAAATGTTGAACTTGATTTATGTTCCTGCATTGATAAGAGATACATATTTTATAAACGTTGGGACGGGAACATCCATGGTATATATATACAGCCACAGTTTTGAACTGAAAACAAAACGTTTGCGATATTTCAAAGCGGATCGGATATGTTTAGCCTGTGATCTGAACATGATCAGAAAAAATAAGCAGTAATAATATATTGGATGGATATCATTAATCATGGGTATTTTTAATTTCATCGGACATTTTCTTTCTGTTTGCTGTAACACAGATTTATTTATGACACACTCATATATAATAATACACAGTGATACGTATATTGACACATAAAGCAACTGAAGGAGAGCAGATGAGTATTTGAACATAAGTGAAGTGGCTTTAATAAAAAAAAAAGTTGTTGGACGAGCTTTAGCAAAGATTCAATTTGACATACTGAAAAAAATTGGTGTTCGTTTCTATGTTTTTTTGTGTTTTTTTGTCGGTTCTTCACAGGTCAAACTGCTACAGCTATCAACTTCAAACTTTTTTTCATCATGGTTCCTCATGTAGCTTAGATCTGTATAGTTTTGTGGCATCATCGGGTTGTAACTTTTATTCTTATGAATTTTAGAAATTTCAAAAATAGTCATCAGAATAACAAGGCGGAAAAAATTTAAAAAAAATTATTTTCAAAAAAATTGAAATTTTGTGTGAAGTTGAATAACATCTTGATACACATTTCTGGAGATTTTCAGCCTTATCGGGTCAGCCATTTTGTAGAAAAAACATGAAATGTGATGAATTGATACCATTCGAAACCGTTTTTACTCATTTATAACTAAAATGTTACCCAATTGGCGAATTTGGGCAAAAGTTTGGCAATGGAGTCGACATACTATCACTTTACGCTCGTCCAACAACGCGCATATAGCGTTTTCCTAGTATGTAGTAACCATGTTGGAATTGATGGAATATGTTGATGATTGGCTTCAATTTTTCCGATATATTTATTTAATTTTTATAGATGAATTTATCGAATACCATGAATCTATATATATGTTCGAGAGGGAGATACGATGTAATTTCAAAGTTGATGCATAAAAAATGTATTGAATCAATAAACTACGGGAAACTATTAATATACCCCGACTAAAAGTTGTATCAATAAAAAAGATACCCTCATAAGATCATAAACCCTAAAATATAACCGTTACAAAATAAATCGCCTTCTGGGGCTCGAGATCAGGCATAGGGCGTAACTTATCTTTATCACAGGTTATTTATTAAGTCCAGTTCCGGTTGACTTGAAAAAATACCATATATCATACAGTAAAGCTTGCCGATGATTCATGGACTTATAAAATCTCCCGTATTATTATTATGCGGGAGTTATTACGGCAAATTATAGACACATTGCCGAAGTGTTATTTATAACTAGTCAAACGCGAAATTTGCGTTGTAAGATGAGCGAGATATCTCAATAAGGTATAAAAGTCCTCGAAATCGTTTTACCCTTGCTACTTTATCGACTTTGGTATTCTACACACCTTGATATCTGAATAAGCTATAAAAGTCGTTAAAGAAGTTCTACTCTTGCCACTTCATTGACTCTGGTATTCTACACACCTTGACGCATATAAAAAATACTTCATTGTTGGTCAACTCTTGAATCTAGAAAGCAGTGAATCTCGACAACTTAATTCTGTCATAATTTTTATGATATATTTTATGAATATTATCAGTCATTTTATTTTTTTTCTTCAAAACGACTGATCAGAATTGCTTAAAAAATCGTAATAATGTGTAAAATCTATTTATACACATTTAGAGAAAATTTCATCCCATTTGGAGAGATTTTATTTTTCAACATTTTCCGCCCAGCCAAATCTTATGGGGTTTTTAGAAACTTTGAGATGATGATTCTCAAAATCGGTCCGACCGATTCATCCCAAAAACTATACAGTTCTAAGTTGGATGAGTTTGCGTGTACAAAAAAAGTTTCATGTTGATCAGTCAACCCTTGCGACCTGTGGAGTGCTTACAAACAAAAAAAAAAAAAAACAAAAAAAAAAACACACAGACAAAGCCCTATAAGAGTGGGATGGAGACTTCGCTACGCTCATCAAAAAGTATACTATATAAAAATGAGTATCGTTAAAGTTGAGAGTGAACTTGTCCGAGGCGGAGAACAAATGGGGATAGATATTTCGTGGTAATATACGAGTTAATCTGATCTATTTCAGTCTTATATTCATCATCTATACGAAGAGTTTACACGTCGGAGATAAAACATGCTCCTTAGGCTCGGTATTTCCAAGTCTAGTTAGCCTTTATCTGACAATTCAAACTTGTTATCACCATTGTTACCCATGCTATTTGTTTTCACCAACTGTCAGATAAATACCAACTGGCCGTGGGAACACTGGGCCTTAGTATCATTTAATATAGTAAATGTTTGATTCTTCAAATAGTGTTTATCAACTAGTTATCATTGAAATAGGTTTTCTGACAGTCATTAGAGACTCTATTCAAGAAGGCCATGCGGTAATTGTGTCAGGATAAATAACATAGAAAATAACTATGCAATTAAAAAAATCATTTTCAGATCATTCGTGAAATTTTGGCGTTTTTGACAGCTGATTTGTGTATTTAGTTCTCAAAGTTGAACTACTGACAGAATATATTGGAATGAAAATAAATCCATGACTTGTGCTGATTCTCTCCACCCCTTTCGATTCGATGATGAACCTTCAGATCATTTCCATCCTCTCGTTCAATTATACTTTTATTAAGTAAATAATCATTTCTTTTTCCCAACGAAAAAAGTTATTCAATTTCATTCATACCATGTTTGATATGATGTGGCATTGAATGTGTGATGCTTCCGATACTCCATACATATATCGTTTGATAAAAATCGTGTTTTCAAAAACCTTCGGAAAAATTATTTCTTCATGAACGAAAATAAAATAAAATGAATAAACTTCTGTTACGGTGTGAAGGCCTCAGCCATACAGACATATGCGGCCTCCCGAATAATTAGAAGAGCTTCAGCGAGGATTCAATTTGACATACTGAAAACAATTGGTGTTCGTTTTTATGTTTTTTGGTGGTTTCGTCCTATGTTTTTTTTCTCATGTTTTTTTTTCGGTTCTCCACAGGTCAAACGGCTACAGTTATCAACTTCGAACTTTTTCTCGTTATGGTTCCTCATCTAACTTGGATCTGTATAGTCTTGTGGAATTATCGAATGTTGACTTTTTTTTATGAATTTTAGAAATTTCAAAAATATAGGCCTACATTAGAATAACACAGCGGGAAAAAATGAAATATTTGTATGAAAAAAAAAATGAAATTCCGCGTGAAGTTGAGTTACATTCTGATACACATTTCTGAGAACTTTCAGCTTGATCGGGTGAGCCATTCCGAAGAAAAACCATAAAATGTGCTAAATTGGTACCACTCGAAGCAGTTTTTACCCATTTCTAACTGGAATGTCACTCAATTGGCGAATGTAGCCAAAAGTTCGGACAGAAAGTCGACATACTATTACTATTCGCTCGTCCAACAACGCATATATTATGGCGTTTTCCTAGTACATATATCTTTTGATAAGAATCGTGTTTTCAAAAACATTTTGAAAAATTATTTCTTCAGGAACGAAAATAAAATGAAATAAAATGAATATACTTCTGTTATGGTGTGAAGGCTTCAGCAATACAGTGCCACAAATAGTCCTTTGCGGCCTCCCGAATAATTAGACGAGCCTCAGAGAGGATTCAATTTGACATACAGAAAAAAATTGGTGTTCGTTTTTTTGTTCATGTTTTTTTGTTGGTTCTCCACGGGTCAAACGGCTACAGCTATCAACTTCAAACTTTTTTTCGTTATGGTTCCTCATCTAACTCATACCTGTATAGTTTTGTGGCATTATCGGGTGATAACTTTTTTTTATGAATTTCAGGAATTTCAAAAATACCCATACCACTCAAATAACACGACGGGAAAAAAATTAAAATATTTTCATTCTTTAAAAAATGAAATTTTGTGTGAAGTTGAATTACTTCTTGATAAACATTTCTTGGAATTCTCAGCTTGATAGGGTCAGCCATTTCGAAGAAAAAACATGAAATGTGCCAAATTGGTACCACTCGAAGCAGTTTTTACCTATTTATAACTTAAATGTCACCCAATTGGCAAATCTAGTCAAAAGTTTGCGAAAGAAGTCGACATACTATTACTGTCCACTCGTCCAACAACGCGTTTATAGCGTTTTCCTAGTAAATATCAATCATCTCTGAAACAATATACGGTCTGTAGGCCTACAACCTAGACACGAATTTCTAGTGAATAACATCAAATTCTACCCCATCAATTCAGAATCTCTTGGCACACCATGTTACCAATCCTGCAAAGAACCAACTTTTCCGTGGCTACAATTGAGCAGCTTAAAAGAAAAATGTGAGAAATGAATAATAGGCATTTCATAGAACCTACAAATTCGTGTCGTCCAAGGGACGTGACTTAGGTGTCCGACTTGGTTCAATAAATGATTGGGTTAGATTTGAATTCCATATGTTATTCGTTCAATATGATGTCATTCGTTTCGACAGAGAGAAACTCACGCACAGCGGTCACGTACGTCACTCACTAATATCACAAGAATTCAAGATGACTGGTGAAAATGGCATATTCAAGGAATCAGTGTTTCGTAGATTTGTCGTCATCGGAGTAAAAGCCCTCGGGGATTAACGAAAAATAATTATCATTGTTGAAAAACTCGTACGCTGAAATTCTACTCCCCATTAAGAGCACTTTTAATTGCCTGAGGAAAGCATGAGTGATGGATTGAAAGCAATTGCTTTCAAACTGGTTGGACATTTCATCTGGTTTATCCATTTACCTTTTATCGGCTATTCTCGTGGTTTGGGCCCGAAATGGCCGTCCACATCTACAAATTAGTACAGGCTGCGAATTTGTTTGGAATAAGGGTCCGTAGGCTACCACTCTTCCGTCGCGATTTAGAGTTTAATCTTGTTCCTTAAGAGGCTGCAGGCGCTCGTATTTCACGCCGCAAACTCTCACGGCCGTCATTTTTGTGATTACAATATGAGTGTTTTTGCATTCTGTTAGTAATTTAAAAACGAAGGTTACCGTGAATACAGAATTTTGAACCAAAAATTTGTGATTTTTCATATTCTTCAAATGGTAAATGTAAAAATTTATAATTTACGAAAACCTAGATACATATTTTCTAATACCGAAAAAAAACATAGAATGTGAAATATATCAGAAGTGTGAGCTAGGGAATTAACGGCGTTTATGTGAATCTGAGTTCGGCGGGCTAGTCTATGGGCTGCGCCTAGCACACGATGCATGTTAAACTCGAGTCTGAAGCGAGCGAACAACGAGCCCGTGTAGAGCGCCTGCGGCCTCTTAAATATCGAAGATACCTGAGTGTTCTAAAGCCCCATTTACAATGTCCAATTTCCCATCAAATTCCTCCGATTCAAGACTTGTATCTCAGTTATTTGATAGTCTGATCGTGAAATTGTACCGAAACTAGCGCTTCCAATTTTCGTTTGAAAGGTTGGATAGCATTTTTTTCGTTTAGAGTAAGTCCTATTTCCATCAAAGCTTTTATGAGAATTGAGAAAACAGCCATGATGCACGGCCTCTTAGATACCAAACAAACGTCATCATTTGATCAAATGTATTGGATAGTCTAAATGACCTTCCGATATCTTGTTTATAATTTATTGGATACAAGTCTTGAATGAAAGGAAATTGGACAGTGTAATAGCACTTAATATTGACAAAATAATTGATGAACGTTTCAACTCTTGATTGATCACAATTGACATGGGAAAAGTCAGTTCATATCACAATCAAATTACAAATTACATTACTTATATATACATTTGCATGGAAATGCATCATCCAGTGAACAAAAATCAACATAGATTTATGTACGCCAAGAGAACATAGAATATATACTCAACTGAAACTTGACCAACTGAGAAAAATAATTTCTTGATGAAATATATTGTGGAATTGACGACTCGCAGTCTCAGCTCCCATGACGTCAGAAATCATACCGTCCAATCAACAGAGCTGTTAGAATTGTAGTCAAATTCAAATATTAAATCGGGGTTTCTTGAAATAACCATACAAATGATATGATCCAACTGGCTGACTGGTGAAGCCACGCCTATTTTGAGTCGTCAATCATATTTGAGTTTCTCATGATCTTTCGATGATACTATATTGATCTTCTGAAAGTTGTTCAACGGAGTAAAGGTACCTTATTATACGAGCTTTAGCGAGGACTCAATTTGACATACTGAAAAAAATTGGTGTTCGTTTTTATGTTGTTTTTTAATGTTTTTCTGTCGGTTCTCCACAGATCAAACGGCTACAGCTATCAACTCTTAACTTTTTTTTCTCAGTGGTTCCTCATCTAACTCAGATCTGTATAGTTTTGTGGCATTATCGCATCGTAATTTTTTTATGAATTCAAGAAATTTCAAAAAAACCCGTTAAGATAACATGTCGGAGAAAAAGGAGATATTTTAATATCCCCAAAAAAAATATTTTGCGTGAAGTTGAGTTACATCATGATACACGTTTCTGAAAACTTTCAGCCTAATCGGGTGAGCCAATTCGAATAAAAACCATAAAATGTGCTAAATTGGTACCACTCGAAGCCTTTTTCACTCATTCATAACTTAATTGGCGAATTTAGCAAAAGTTTGGCGAAGAAGCCGACATACCATTACAATCAGCTCGTCTAACAACGCATGTATAGCGTTTTCCTAGTATTGATAACGGACCTCAAAAACGGCCTATTAAGTCCGATATGATGATGATTTTGATCATCAGATATCTACAACAAAGAGTGGCACACAAACCAACAATGTAACAAAAACAAAATAATTCGCGATCATGAACTCGAGTTTGGTAGTTTTTGATCCCAACACAAAAATTTGGCCACTTGGAATACATTTTCTAGAGTTTACTGTGTCCACAGTTTGGTTTCAGAGATGTGATGAATATCATATAATGTACAACTACTCAACGTATATACATGGATGGAATATTCCACTCTATGGAAGTAACTATAGGAAAACGCGGGATGCGCGTTGTGAGATGAGCTTAGAAGTATGGCAATCTAGAATGGAAAATAACTTGTCAGCTCAATTTACATCTACAAACCTTGACTTACTTCAAACGTTCAAAAACCTCACCTGCAACTTGTTGGTATTTATAGTAACCTGCAACCTGTCGCATAAACACTTTGCAAAACCAATTGATCCAAATATTCAATAAAATGTACACGTTTATTGCGTTCTCTTCATTAATTCTCATTCGATTGTTGTGAAAATCTCTGAAAAGGTGTATAATAGTATTTTTCATATTCTGTAAGAATTTGAGAGCTTGTCCATAATTTCTTCCGGGTTATTCTTACGAGAATTTTCCAAACTCTCCGATTATTTTCCGGAAAAACCTTCCGACCGATTCCTCTGAATAACAATCCCAACCTATTCTGGTATGACACCAACGTTCAGAAAAAGTTTCAAGTTGATTGATTCATTTCTCCGATCTGTATGCCGCGTACATAATTACAAAAAAAAAACATATATAAACGAAGCCCATTTTTTTCAGAGTGTGAAATGGAAAGCTTCGCTACGCTCATCTAATAATCTAAAAGTGTGAGAGGAGAAAATTTGCAATCGGAAAGATATTCCGGACGATGCAAGATGTGGAAAATATATGAAAGTACTATACATTCTGATGATGTGAGTTCACTGTAAAGAGTGTGAGAAACGTGCTGAGCTCGAAGTAGTGGTTCCTTCTCGCCGAATATCTTATTTATATGTGACCAGGAATGTTGAATAACTCTGGCCCGTGTTAAGAGTAACAAATTCGTAAATAGTTGATATTCGAATATTATTTATAGCATCCAATGTCAAGGAAAATGCCATGGGCTACACATGTTTGAATGATCCACCTAATGATCAAGAAGTTTTTGATTACCGGCACAGTAGCTGAGTGGTAAGCACACTTGCTTCGTGTGATCCGGGAGGTGAGGGGACATATTGGAACCGGTTAGATCCACGCCACCGTCCATCTTTACAGGGTTTTTTCGTGGTTTCCCTCTGAAGTCTAGGCTAATGCCGGGATGGTTTCCACAATATAGGCCACGACCGCTTCCTTCCCACTATCCGTCCCATTACCCATAAAACCTTCGTCTCATCATCTCATCCCATCATCTCATTGATCATTCATCCGACGCCAATAGATCTCAGTCATCATTACAGTGCGTCGTCAAAAACCCAATATATATGAAAAAAAAGTTTCTGATTGGGCAGCCTTGTTCAATAGATCATCGAGCTACGTAACTCAATAATAATGGATACAATAATATAAGAATCGTACAACAAATTCTTCCCCAACATTAGTCGGGTTTGAGAAAGATGGTTATCAGCAAACACATGGACAAGTCACTCGCGATGTCTTGTGCTCGCCAGGCACAACCCCCTCTCGGCCACCTTCACCCTCCACTCTCTCCACAATCTCCTTCCATACTTTATCGTCCTACCACTCTTCCACGATCCTCTCCTTTCTACTTCCACCTCCCACCTTATCACTTCTCCCCATCTTATCCTAGGAATCCCTCTTTTCCTTTTCAAAACCCTCATCTCAATATTTCTCTCGATATAGAATATTGCAAATTCAATATTAAACGACATTTATGTCATTGCATACTATATTGTGTGAACACATATTTATTTCTTCGAGAGTGATGAAATAAATGTATCGTATTGGATTTTGAAAATGATCAATATTGCAACAGATTTTTAAAACATACGATATTGTCATTGTTATATATGGGGAAATTGAAAAACATAGAAATGCACCCTATAAATAGTGTCAGTTTGCAAGTAATGTATACACTGGTCGGCTATAAAACTAGATGTTTAAACGCCAGCAGCAGTCATTGTGCATTATGAATATATAATAATATTAATTATGAATCGCAATAATTCTGAACTGTCAATATAGAATCGATCACATATCAAAAACACCATTCTGATATTCGTTTCTTCTATTAACCGAAACGTTTACTCTCTTTTGAAATCCTCATATGTATTGGCAATGCATTCGACAATGTTACGCCCGCAGCAATAAGGCCTTTATGGAACATATTGGCATGTAAATCTCCCCTGATTCCAGTGTCATATAGTTATGTACGTCACCATTTTGTATAGCTGGATGTTCATTGTTAATGACACATATAATTATGCACTGTGGATATATCACCAGGGAAGAGGAATAATTCCGAAATTGATAAACTAGGAAAACGCTATATACGCGTTGTTAGACGAGCGGATAGTAATAGTATGTCGAATTCTTTGCCAAACTTTTGCCTACATTCACCAATTGGGTGACATTCAAGTTAGAAATGGGTAGAAACTGCTTCGAGTGGTACCAATTTAGCACATTTTATGGTTTATCTTCAAGATGGCTCACCCGGTCAAGCTGAAAAATTTCAGAAATGTGTATCAAAATGTAAATCAACTTCACGCGGGATTTAATTTTTTTTTTGAAAATGAAAATATTTCCTCTTTTTTTCCGCCGTGTTATTTTAACAGGCATTTTTTAAATTTCTTGGATTCATAAAAAAAAAGTTACCATCTGATAATGCCACAAAACTATACAGATCTAAGTTGGATGAGGAACCATGATGAAAAAAAGTTTGAAGTTGATAGCTGTAGCCGTTTGACCTGTGGAGAACCGACAAAAAAACATGAAAAAAAAAAAACATAAAAACGAACACCAATTTTTTTCAGTATGTCAAATTGAATCCTCGCTAAAGCTCGTCTAGTCACCATCTTGTTTAGCTAGATGTTCATTGTTAATGACACATATAATTATGCACTGTGGATATATCACCAGGGAAGAGGAATAATTCCAAAATTGATGAACAAATGAAAAAGTTTTTTTGTCGATTGTTTTGCTCACACTGGACGAACTATACCACAGATAAAGTAGTCTCTAGATGGGCGACGCTGTATGACAGAGCCTTTGCCCACCAACAATAACAAAGTATGACTGATCACAGTGCTCCTAGCAGCATTCACTTGTAACAGTGCTCTAGCAGTTGGCATACCCTATATGAATAAAAAGCTTCATTGGAATGATTCTGATCACTTCACCACCATAACTGACAATGATCTCTTTCTCTCTCTCTCTCTCTCTCTCTCTCTCTCTCTCTCTCTCTCTCTCTCTTTTCTCTCTCTCTCTATCTCTCTCTCTCTATCTCTCTTTCTCTCTCTCCCTCTCTCTCTCTCTTTCTCTCTTTCTCTCTCTCTCTCTCTCTCTCTCTCTCTTTCTCTCTCTCTCTCTCTCTCTCTCTCTCTCTATCTCTCTCTCTTCTTCTCTTCTTCTTTCTCTCTCTCTCTCTCTCTCTCTCTCTCTCTTTTCTCTCTCTCTCTCTCTCTCTCTCTCTCTCTCTTTTCTCTCTCTCTCTCTCTCTCTCTCTCTCTCTCTCTCTCTCTCTCTCTCTCTCTCTCTCTCTCTCTCTCTCTCTCTCTCTCTCTCTCTCTCTCTCTATCTGTCTCTCGATCACAATTCGACTGAGATAATTCCACAAGTAAAATCAAATTGAATATCAAATTTGAAATAATCTAATAAAATTGCATTAATTTATTGTAATGCTGCTTAACGACCTCACTAACAGCTAGGTGAACGGGGGTACGAATGTACAAATGATAATGAAACGATGAAGTGATGATTGGTAAAAGGACCAATAAAAAACCCCATGCATAATTCGGGTCTCGAACCAACACCCACCCGACTTCAGTCTTTACCGCAGTTGGCAATGGTTGACTCAGCCACTTGGGCGGCTTTCAAACTAAAATTATTCTGCATTGCACATTTTTGTCATCACTCTCACACATACATATTCCAGACATTTCAGACATTTTCAGACTTGAACTCCAATACTATCATATTGTGCATTCATATTTCATGATGTAATTCAATATTTCAATACACTGAGAATATCCGCTGTATCGTAGTGTATCAATGCGAAAAATGAAATTTCCCTCACCTACAAAATGCTTCGTCATATTTCACGAGAGGCACAAGTAAACAAGAAAATCATTATTTGTCCCCGTTTGTTTATTTTTTCAACAGAGGATCGGGAACGAGAATGGAAATGTGTGACGAAAAAATAAACACAGTCGGTGTCACCCTCGGGGAAAAAATAAAAACGGATGGTCTAAAAAGTTATGGAAGCTTTTGAATTCAAAAGTATACATTATTATTCAACTATTAAACCAACAGTGGAAGAGTAGCTCAACATTGAATCATATCAGACAAATTTCATCTGTATTAATAACCTGTTGATGTTTTAGTTATGGATAACTTGAATGTTGGAACACCTCATATATTTCACTCCAGTTGTTGGAGTGTTTATCTTGGTCTCGGGCAGAGATCAAAAGCGTTAGTGCTAATGGATGGGGTCGAAAGTCGTAAGAGTATCTCAACTCTCGGAGAATTGAGTGTACATCTTCAAATAGTAGGTGCACTTGGATATTTTGTCTTCATTTGATGTGAACACAGTAATATTTGATTGTATTTGTCTTTCAAACATCTGCAAATTGAATCATGCATCTCAAAATGATGTGTGAAATTGAATTTTTCGGCTTCATTATTATTATGTAAACTGTGGATTGTGAGTGCTTTTTCTTTAAATTCTCTCAAATTGAAATAATAATCTCAAAATAACAGATCGAATGAAATGTTCAGAATTTGATGATTGTGAAACTCGTCAAGTTGAATGGTAATATTGAAGATTCAGCAGGAAAGATAGAAGCAATATGATTTATGATTATTGTCGCCTTCAATTCCAATCTTTATCAAATGTTCTTCATCGAAACTTGGTTTCGAAACAAACCGATTCATGATAAATCTTTCCCACTAGTGACTATGGAATATGCAATCAGTCATTCAATATTCATCAAATCACGGCAAAAAAACATAAATCCAATAGTGGAATGAATAATTGTAGATACTAGGCAAACGCGTTATGTGTTTCCGCGTTGATGGATGAGCTGGAACATATCAACAGTATCTTTGGATTGGTTATTTTATATATATATATATATATATATATATATATATATATATATAGGCCTATATATATATATATATATATATATATATATATATACACCTTGAGATCCAAACCATTACATCACTGCCTTCTTATTTTCCATTAATAATTTATATGATAATCAAGAAGGCTTTGTTTTAATCGTTTACAATCAAGTGTTGACACTTGTTGCTTTGATTCAATAGGTATCTTAATAGCTTTGAATAATTGAAGTCTAATAGCCGTTTGGTCAGCAGAGTCAAAAAGTAATTTTGAAATTAATTCTACATTGGGGAAATTTAAGTAAAGCTTTATTGAACATGTGTATTCTTGAATTAAAATCACATCAGAAACACTGTCATATTTTTTTGGCCAAAGTTACAGCGCTTTAATGAAATATTAAGTTGCTATTTTGACTTCATTTTAGTGAAAAATCAACTATTTTTCCTCTTAAAATGAGTGTGATTCATAAATGAGAACGGGTACCTATATTTATTTTTGCATAATTCTATTCGTAACATCTTCATCTACAATAAGACAAGTTTTTTGATTGAATGTCATTCCTTTTAGTATATTTTAATGATCTGTTGGATAATAAAAACGCATACAATTTGAAGGTTGTGTGTTAAATGATAGGGAAATATTCAGTATTTGAATCAATATATCTCAAAATTTATCCCGGTTAGCCCATCATCTGTTTGGATATTATTATCGAGCACATCAAAACGAATCGACTGACAAAAAATCATATTTTTCTCATGACCTTGAGGTAATGGAGGTTAGACTTTAACACAAATAACATTATATATTTTTTTACATCGAAACGACTGATCCGATTTGAGTGAATGTTCGGAATAATGTGTATCATTATCAGATTAAAATTCCCTGAGAATTTGAATCCTCTCAGATGAAATATTTTTCACGAATGTTTTCCTCTGGGTTATTCTAATCGAATTTTTGAAAACTTCAGATTAAGTTTTCTCATAAGTAGTTTAATCGATCGCGCCTCAAAACTATACAGCATCAAGTCAGATAGGGGTTCATGTGTGTGCCAAATTTCATCATGATCTGAATTTCTGTTTGACCTGTAGAGCGCGAAAAAAAAAACACACATTTGATTTTCAAAGTACAGTGAAATTGAGTCTTTGCTACGCTCATCCAATTATTCAGTCTCTGATAATTATAAATGTCTGTATTGTGTTCAACGGTGACTTTGATGCAAATCAAGATTTACTGACGTATGTGGATGTGAATGAGTTCAGAGAAAGATGAGATAAGAGGTGTTTTGTATATTCACAAGAAAATATATCTGAGTCTTTTCTCAAGGAACCATTCCAGGTTCACTATATCACTGAGGGAAACCACCGAAAATCCTTGTCAGCTGGACCCCTATTCCTGAGATAAATGAGATGTGAGAAAAATAAAAGTGAGTGAGAAAACGATTATCTCACTCATTTTTATTTCTCTCACATCTCATTTATCTCGGGAATTGGGGTCCAGGATCATGATCTGTCAGGATCATGATCTGTCAGGATCTGACATCATGACAGAAATCTAATCCAGATGTCCTGAGAGATCCAAAATGTAGACGTGTCATTTACAGGTAGAATTTTTAAATAGCTCATACCTCGTTAGTGATATCAATATATCATACGTAGAGATATTGTAGTCAAACTATTCTCACATGTGATCTTCTCAGAGTGTTATACCTCCAATTCATCGCCTACTATTCCCCATTTGATTACCTGATGGTTCCACGAGATTTTTGTATGACATTTTGTGAACAGTATAACACAACCTGAACAATTTTTTTCCCTGTTTTTTAACTAATTTTGTGTGTGTTTTTATTGAGTTATTTTATTCATGTTATCACCACAGTCAAGCCCTTATAAGGCTCTGTGGATCAAGCGATGTGAATTTTGTTAATTGTAATGTTTCTAACTTTTGTTTTACCAATGAAAAAAAAAAAATGGGTCACTTCAAGGCCGTAAGCACTATTCTGTGAATTGGTGGAAACAAATAGCACATGTAATCATGATATATAATATGATATATAAAATCGCAGCCTCAGAATACAGATAGTGCAACTCCATTTTGGACGAGCTGATATATGGGTGGTTGAAAATTGGAAATTGTACAGAAAAAATGGATATATAACCAATATGTTCAGTCAATTATCTAATAGATGGTGCACGCTACACGTTTCAAACTCTGGAGATAGAACAATTGAATAGGGAAGACAAATGACGAAAATTAACCCTGAAAAGTCCGAAAGTGAAGTTAGAGGTTTAAGTTTGTAATATGAGGCTGCGAAATATATTTAAGTTTGTAATATGATGCTGCGAAATATAGAGGTTATATATAACAAAGATATCAGAAACAAAAACGTACACAAATTGATTCTAAAAAAAAAAAGAAAAAAAAAATTGAATCTGTTATTCCATTATCACTGTGATTGGTGAGAGACCATCACCCTATTTTCCAGTATACCCTCCACTAATTTCCAATTTTCTCCGGTCATCCCCTCTCTCATAACTAGAACCTCCTCCCACTTTCTCTCTCTCTCTCTCTCTCTCTCTCTCTCTCTCTTTCTCTCTGTCTCTCTTGCGGTATTCTCCCCATTTCTCTCTTGCCTACCTCTTCCGGTTCGACCACCACCATCGGAATATAGGCCATTGCAGATACACATCCATCATGTACCGGTATGAGTAATTCAGCGTCCTCATCGGCGTGTGACGTATGAGCCAATCACCTACGGACACAGACCAACCGCAATCTAATTCATCATTTATTGATAACTGGTGGGGTTCGTAAACGAAATTTCTATCAAACGATTCACGCAAATGGCGTAGAGTGATCAGTTCCTTTAAGTTCGCACATGTTGGAAATGTCTTTCTGATGATTGGTGGAGTGAGAATGATTAAAGGACATCACAGCCTTGGAACTGAATCTTATTGGATGGTGACGATATCTATCCTCCCGATCTTAGAGAAAACCAGGAAGCATCATCTCAATTTTGGAAGTTATGATAAATTCTGTTGTCTTCCAGACACCATAGAATTACAGGTTCTGTAAAGAAACATGAATAGAGAAGAATGATGGCTTGACCGGAAAAAAATCCCAGAGAGACCAAGGTCCCATTTTATGGTCCCGTTTTCAATGGTCCCATTTTAGAGGACCAAAAAATTGGTCTTAGTTCGAAATTGAGATGATGATTTCTATAGACTAGGAAAACGCCATATAAGCGTTGTTGGACGAGTGGATTGTAATAGTATGTCGACTTTTTTGCTGAACTTTTGCCTACATTCGCCAATTGGGTGACATTCAAGTTATAAATGGGTGAAAACTGCTTCGAGTGGTACCAATTTAGCACATTCTATGTTTTTTCTTCAGAATGGCTGACCCGATCAAGCTGAGAATTTCCAGAAATGTGTATCAGAATGTAGTTCAACTTCACGCAAAATTTCATCTTTTTGGAAAATGAAAATATTTTCTTTTTTTCTGCCGTGTTATTCTGATGGGTATTTTCGGAATTTCTAAAATTTATAAAATTAAAAGTTACTACCTGATTATGCCACAAAACTATACAGATCTGAGTCAAATAAGGAATCATAGCGAAAAAATGTTTGAAGTTGATAGCTGTAGCCGTTTGACCTGTGGAGAACCGAAAAAAAAACATGAACAAAAAACATAAAAACGAACACCATTTTTTTAAAGTATGTGAAATGGAATCTTCGCTACGCTCATCTAAAAATACTGTATAAAAAATGCTTGGCAAAGTTACACTCAACTACTCGATTAAAAAATTATCCATTCAAGAATCGATCACAAATGAGCTCCGTCAGTCGTGAATTTCAGCATACAATGACACTTTCAGTATACGAAAACCAACTTCGACGTGTGAAAATAGCTTGCAACATATGCAAATCATCTGGAATCGTGAATTGGGATGAATCAAAAATGGTGAAAGCAACAATTGAACACCAAGAAGGGTGCTATGAATAGATACTCGTCATATAATTGATGAAAAATGCATTAATTTTTTCCGTCCAACCCTTCAACCTTTCCTTCGATATATCGAAAATCGATATATCGAAATTTTAATTTCAGAATAGCATTTCTCAATTCAATGAACTATTGAGAAATGTTCACGATTCACTGCTGTTTTAAATTCCTGCATAAGAGTTTACAATATATTTATATATATATATATATATATATATATATATATATATATAGTATATATATATATATATATATATATATATTTATATATATATATATATATATATATATATAAATATATATATAAATATATATATATATATATATATATATATATATATATATATATATATATATATATATGTATATATATATATATATATATATATATATATATATATATATATATATTTATATATATATATTTTTATTCATTTAAATATTTATAAACGTATATATATACATATATATAAATATATATATATATATATATATATATATATATATATATATATATATATATATATATATATATATATATTTATATATATATATATATTTATTCATTTATATATTTATATACGTATATATATACATATATATAAATATATATATATATATATACATATATATACACACATATATACATATATATATATATATATATATATATATATATATATATATATATATATATATATATATATATATATATATATATATATACATATACATATATGTATATTATGTGATGGCGAAAACTTTGGTGTACTTGATAGGCCTATGTGTTCAATCATTATGATATTTATTATTACGGATTTATATTCCGATATACGCTCTTCAGGTGCCCTAATTCGGTATTGGCATGAACCGAGATGTATTGATCATACATGGTATTCTCACTCAGCTGTTAGTCTTTTTTTCTCCATGAGTATTTCCTTCTAAGTCTCACCTACTGATCGCTGCTCTACGTATTGTGTACAATAAGAACCATGCGTTATTCCTACTACAACTCTGAAATATTGGCATTTTCAGGTGACTGTTTCTACACTAAGCCAAAATACACTTGGTTTTGTGAACAAAATCAGTTACTTGCATCCATACTGGATTGGGCTACTAAACGGTCGGTAGATTCATAGAATTGGACGGTAACTTCAGTACTAAGATGCATTGAGCGTTGCGTTTGCCCGTTAAGGATGGTTTCCTCACCTCCTATCCCTCTCATGTTCAGAATATGTTCCCATTCACGGTCCACGTTTGAAGTATTATTGACCGTGCGTAGTTAAGTGGTGATAAAGTTAACTAATGTGACGTTCAAGGCTGGCCCACTGTCATCAAGTTTGCCAACCCATCAGCCGTTTTCACAAAACACCACCAGATAGACCATATTACACAGAAAAGTCCTCACGATATTATACGTGTTTTCAAGATGAGTGAAGGCACCAACTCTCGGCCGAAAACAAACGCAACCCTCAATGCATCTTGCTTGGTATATATTTTTGACCTCAGTGTGATAGGGAGTTGAGCCACCATAATAGACCAGAAAACCAACGCAACACTCGATACATCTTTGCGTTAACTTATTCAACCCCCGAAAGAATCTACATTGAAAAAAAAACACGCTCACCACATTCCACAGTGTGAAGCTCACATGCCTGGTAGACGCATGCGGTCTCCTATATGTCCGTCCGGTTATTCGGAACGCGTTTGTTGCGTTGAACGCGTTACGCAATCAATGCGGACCTAGATTCGGTTGCGTATCTTTTATTTACGCAACTATCCATACGCAAACAGTGGTGATCGGAAAGATGATTTTTTTTCTCACCACATTGAATTATCGAGATTCATGATTAAGGATTCATGATTAAGGATTCATGATTAAGGATTCATGATTAAGGATTCATAAGTACTGATCAAACGATTGTAAATGTTGTTACCGAAACGGGTGGAACGTTATGCATTGTCATTCAACGGATCGGGGTTCGAATCCCGCCATGGTCGTCATGTTGATTGGTAATGTTGAGTCATAATGACTTACGTGTGGACAAACATAGACTTATGCTGTATAAGAAAGGTCCGCAATATTCAATGCCACGGTTTTATGACAACCTACCAATTGACATCAAGTCGATATCCAGCATGCATATGTTTTAATCCAGAGTCAAGAAACTGTTATGTGAAAATGCTTTTTACTCTGTTAACGATTTTCTAGCCTTCAGCTAATCTTGAACAATGCTTATTATATGTATATTTGTAATTCATGACGTATATCATACTGTTTGTAGAGTCTCCGATAATAAAAACCATTATTATTATTATTATTTTTTTTCATTATTATTATTATTATAACGCGTTGTGCTTCTTCCTCAATGTAGTGAATACAGGTAGTTTCTTCATACATCGGTGAGAAATGTGAAGTAGATGGAATCTAATGAATATGGAGAAAATATATGGAAAATAAAAAGAACTGATAATTGTCAACGGAAATTCCACTGTGAAAATTGTGAGAGCGTTTCTTCTATTTCTATCAGTTTTCCAATCCCAATAGGCTTCTGTAACTTGACAAATGACAAACCATAGTTACAATAGTAACACAGTGAATTGGTGGACTACCGAACATTCTGATTGGTCAATTCCAACTGATGGACATTGTTGTCTGTCTCTTCCAACAATGAGTGGCGTCACTTGACAGCAGCCTATTTTGGAATAAAAATCTCCCGATTTTCTTTCTTCACCTTAATAGTGACAAGAAATGTCTCGATGATTATAATTTGATGGTGAATTAAGGAGAAATTGAATCAGATCCGTATACCACGGCGTGCCTCGACCAAATGCATCCTGAGCTCATCAAAGTGCGTGATGGAGCTGACATATGGAATATAGTTCAGTAATGTTATTCCGATTTTCAAAATTGAAACTTCACAATGACTGATGATGTATTTTTGACTGTATGCACAATGTTCATGGTTACAGATAATCGATTCTTCTCCAGTCTCTCATATACTATTAATTTGATGTGGTTTTAACGACCCCAACAACAGCTTAGTTATTTGGGAGACGTATATTCATTTACGGCTGTAATCAAATCCTCGATGTCAGTATGAAGCCACCAGATGATTAAGTTTGAGCTTTCATTAAACGTACCTACGAATTTATCTACACAATAAAAGTTGAGTTCAAAGCACTAGCTTTCAGCTATAATTCTTGAGAAAATCAAACTCAACTGAGAAAATCAACTGGTGAAATCACAATGGACTTGCTTAGAGGGGACCTGTACATGAAAGATTAACATGTGTTTTTGTATCTACTTTAGGAACATATTATCTCAGAAACTATTTAATTCAATTCAATTTTTTTCGCCCGTTGTATCTCATATTTTATTCCATAAAAAGATTCTCAATCGATGTTAACAAATCATTATTTGAATTTTGATGAATATTTAATTCAAACCCGGTTACTAAAAATGAAAAAGTTCATGTTTTTTTATGACAAAATCAATAAACAAGAAACTATTGAGATGGAGTAATTTTTGTCAGGGTGAAGTTATAGAGTATATAGTTGGTAAATCAAAGTTGAAATTTCAAGTGAATCGGTTAGGTAGATTCTGAGATAAATGTTCCCGAATATCAAAAAACAATATACCCGATAAACGAGCTTTTAGTTCTCGAAAATTTAAATAAAATGTATGCTATTGTCTACTAAGGCTCGGTATCACCACGGCCAGTTAGTATTTATCTGAGAGTTGGTGAAAACAAATAGCATAGGTGACCATGGTGATAACAACTTTGAACTGTCAGATAAAGGCTAACTGGACTTGGTAATACTGGGCCTGAGTGTAATTGAATTTTTTTTTTTTTTGGCAATTACAACATCATTATGATAGTACATGGTTACATATTATCAAACAGTGAAGAATGAGGAAAGATCCTATGAAAAAAAAAATCTGGTATTTTTTTTGTGCTGATCCCCTTGAAAGCATCGGGAGCAAACTATTCAAATTCACTCGCAAGTGAATTCAACTTTATTCTGTTTAAAAGATAATTCACATCCGTGAAGAATACAGGATCAGAAGTGCATGTAGAAGGCGAAAAGAAATCAAATTGGTTTTTCATTAACGAATTCATGTTTTTGCAGCAAATACTCAACGTTGGAGAATAGCCTACAAATAATACAAAACGCAATAATATGAAAAACAATTCTGAATTAAGATCCAAGAAAATCCAAATCTGATAGTTTCAACGTATAGATTTCGATACAATCGATCATTATTCAATCAATTTTCATGAGTGGAACTTGTGTCTATGTCAGAAAATGAAATAACAAAACATATCATGAATGGAGAGAAAATTCGATATGTTGTGTTGTTTTTGTTATTTCGACTATAGAAATGGATGGACTCGTCGAAATATACTTTTCAAGAATTAGATTTCGAACTGATAAGGTGGATGAGCGATAGAGAAGACTTCCATCCTACTTTCCAGAGCTTTGTCTGTGTGTTTCTGTATTTTTGTTCGTTTGTTTGTTTGTTTGTACTCACTGCACAGATCTTACTGTTCAACTGATCATCATGAGAATTTTTCTCGACACGCAAACTCATCTAGTTCAAAGATATGTAGTTTTTGTGTCGAATCGGTTGAATTATTTTTGAGAAATATCGTCATAAACTTTCTATAAATCACATACTTCAGGCTGAGTGAAGCGATTCAACGAATAAAATACCCCTCCCCCCCCCTCTACCCCCCCCTCCCCTCCTCCAAAAAAACAAAACATTCTCACTGAGTGTGAACGCATGGACGTTGCACACATTACCACGGAAATGCATCTGAATCGGACCAGTTATTTTAAAGAAAATGATCCATACATGATTTGTATTCATCGGATGGATAGAAACAATAGCAGAACAATATGTTGGCAAGATTCACTGCTCTCTAGACTCTATGGCTACCGAATGAAGTATATATTATACGAGTCAAGGTGTGTGGAGGTTTCGATTATATGTCATATAAATATGTCGCATAATATGCCGTTCGCGTAATTTGAATATTGTGGCGTTTTTATACTCCATTTAATTCTTTCCACTTTGATGTGATAGTCAAATCCACTATACGGTCAACACCAATACGGATTCCTTGACAAAAAAAAAAAAAAAATTCGATAGTGATTAAATGAATTCAACTCAAACTGAAGAATGAGTTCAAGGTCATGATATTTAAAGTACACACTCAGTTCACTTTAGTACCTGAGTACGTAGTGAAGTATTCAGTTCATTCGTATTCAGAGCACATACTCAAAATACTGCTCTGTCGATGAGAAAACAATTACGTTGATTATTTTCAATATGCATCGAGAAAAATACGAATAGAGGGAGGATATTTATATGATGAATCTACTTGAACTTTCAGTATCGCAGCGGAAAATCGATCCCATCTCATTGGTATGGCTGGCATGTACATTATTTGTGATCAACATCATTTCATATTTGTCATTTCAACAGCATATACACACAAATATATACGCATATATATGTATATATATATATATATATATATATATATATATATATATATATATATATATATATATATATATATATATTCATATATATATATATATATATATATATATATATATATATATATATATATATATATATATATATATATATATATATACATATAAATATACATATATATACATTCATATGTATATATATATATATATATATATATATATATATATTATATATATATATATATATATATATATATATATATATATATATATATATATATATACAACCCGAAGAGTGTCTGCAATGCCCAAACATTGCTCGGATGGAAAGTGTAATGTATGTTACGATTATTATTCCGAACATGTATCGTGATTATCTTCTTAACGTGTTCAATATGGATGACGGCGCTCGAATTCGCTTTTTGTGAATATAACGTCAGGGAGTTAAAGTTCAATGTTTTCATCTGCCCAGCTTCATAACCACTCGCCACAATATGTTAAAGACAGCAATCCAGCTGCTGGTCGTTTCAAATTAAACGTATATATATATATATATATATTTATATATATATATATATATATATATATATATATATATATTTATATATATATATATATATATATATATATATATATATATATATATATATATATATATATATATATATATATATATGTATATATATATATATATATATATATATATATATATATATATATATATATATATATATATATATAAATATATATATTTATATATATAAATATATATATATATATATATATATATATATATATATATATATATATATATATATATATATATATATATGTATATATATATATATATATATATATATATATATATATATATATATATATATATATATATATATATATATATATGTAATTTCTTGAGGAAAAAATATTCACCATTATGTCAGAAGCTAGCTGGACTGTATTCTGTAACAGTGATCATTATTTTAGCTTTTATAATTATTGCAATATTGTTCATTTTCTTATGAAGGTGGAAAATCAGTCAGTGACTGAACCTCGCTACCGAGACGAGTGGCCGAGTGGTAACACACTGAACCGTCATTCAGGAGACGGGGGTTTGATTCCCGCCATGGTCGACCACCCTGACAGGGGTTTTTCGTGGTTCCACGACCACCATCCAAAATACCTAATACAATAACCTTTCATCTCATCATCCCATCATCTCATTAGTCATCTATCCGACGCCAATAGATCGTAGCCATCTGTATAGTGCGTCGTTAAAACCCAATATAAAAAATAACCGAACCTCGGCCTTCCTGAATGTATAACGTTGTTATTTTACATGATGAATGAAGACTTTCTATTATTATCAATAATAGCTGTGAGGATATAATTTGTATTCCTGATGTATAATGATATATCAATTTCTCGATTCAATGTCCACACATGTATATATATATATATATATATATATATATATATATATATATATATATATATATATATATATATATATATATATATATATACATATATTCGATTTTGTATTCCTTAACTCTTGAAAAGTTTTCATTCATTTTTTCCCTGTAGAATTTGAGAGTTGTGAGAACAGAAATGTATGATAGACACATGTTGTTGTATTTCAAGTAGGCCCGACCCTTGATTTATAATTGATTTATTTGACAGTGCAATAAAGGAAACACTTAGTGAACTTGTTTAACTGTTTCATGATATAAACCCGATTTTTGTCCAGCTATTAATTTCATTTCCCATCCTACAGATAAGCTTTTTTGGCTTTGTGGAAGAGCGAATTGATTAATCTTGTATGTATGTATTATTTAAATATAATGAAAAAAAAAATTATTAACAGTGAGAGTTTTTGGTAACGGTATATTGATGAGGTGATAAGAAAATATATATCTCGACCCCATGGATCATATATATATATATATATATATATATATATATATATATATATATATATATATATATATATATATATTTTAATAACATCAAAATTTGATATAAAATCATTGTTTGGACGGGGCACCACAAGGGCGATCTCATCACCCCGTATATTATATGGATGTATGTGGAATATATCATATTAAATTTCAATGGAATGAATATAATAATTATGTGAAGAAGTTACAAAAGACATGAATTCTTCTGGATCCCCATTCCTGAGATAAATGAGATGTGAGAAAAATGAAAGTGAGTGAGAAAACGATTATCTCATTTAAAATAGCCAATTCACCATCAACAATCGGTCATTTTAAGTGAGATAATCGTTTTCTCACTCATTTTTATTTTTCTTACATCTCATTTATCTCAGGAATAGTGGTCCTGGAGTTATACAGTATATGTCTGATACAGTTTTATCGGCTTGAACTGTTGTTCAGTGACTTTCCTCGCTCACCATGATGTGTGATGGTCGCATCTGACCAAACGAGCTACTAGACGGTCATTTTAATCAACAGCTCACAAGGCATTCAAATTAAAGTTAATGTATGGACATTAAATAAATAGCCGCCAAGAATTTTAAATGAGGCCATTCTTGGAATTCCTCATTCAAACTCTGTTTTTCTAATCGATCACCCGGCTTCAAATTGCTGGAAAAGAGAGAAAAAATATTTCGTTCGAGAAAACCGACGACTTATGGTCTATTGAAAAATGCGTTGATGTTTGATTCAGTCAATAAAACTGTAATGAAGAAAATGGATAATTTTTATTTCCGTTTGTGAGGTGAATATAGATTATTGTTGATAAGGTTATGAATGAATCCTCGATGGATAATCAACATTCTTTAAGGAAATTGCATTCATTTTCATTGATTTGATTTTCAATATTATCATTTTCACTGTGATCGTGATTTGTGATGACTGAATGAGTTTCGTGTGTCATTCCATCGAGCAGAAATGATGACGTTGAAATAATTCAGTGGATTGAATCTATAGTCAACTCGTCTCCATCACATAGTCTCATAGTCTCATAGTCTCATAGTCTCACAGTCTCATAGTCTCATAGTCTCATAGTCTCATAGTCTCATAGTCTCATAGTCTCATAGTCTCATAGTTTCATAGTCTTGTATAGTCTCATAGCCTCATAGTCTCATAGTCTCATAGTCTCATAGTCTCATAGTCTCATAGTCTCATAGTCTCATAGTCTCATAGTCTCATAGTCTCATAGTCTCATAGTCTCATAGTTTCATAGTCTTGTATAGTCTCATAGCCTCATAGTCTCATAGTCTCATAGTCTCATAGTCTCATAGTCTCATAGTCTCATAGTTTCATAGTCTTGTATAGTCTCATAGCCTCATAGTCTCATAGTCTCTTCTCATAGTCTCATAGTCTCATTGTCTCATAGTCTCATAGTCTCATAGTCTCATAGTCTCATAGTCTCATAGTCTCATAGTCTCATAGCCTCATAGTCTCATAGTTTCATAGTCTCATAGTCTCTTCTTATAGTCTCATAGTCTCTTCTTATAGTCTCATAGCCTCATAGTCTCATAGTCTCACAGTCTTGTATCATAGTATCATAGTCACATAGTCTCATAGTCTCTTCTCATAGTCGCATCGGTCTCATAGTCTCATTGTCTCATAGTCTCATAGCCTCATAGTCTCATGGTCTCATGGTCTCATAGTCTCATAGTCTCATAGCCTCATAGTCTCATAGTCTCATAGTCTCATAGTCTCATAGCCTCATAGTCTCATAGTCTCATAGTCTCATAGTCTCATAGTCTCATAGTCTCATAGTCTCATAGCCTCATAGTCTCATAGTCTCATAGTCTCATAGTCTCATAGCCTCATAGTATCATGGTCTCATAGTCTCATAGTCTCATAGTCTCATAGCCTCATAGTCTCATAGTCTCACAGTCTTGTATCATAGTATCATAGACACATAGTCTCATAGTCTCATAGCCTCATAGTCTCATAGTCTCATAGTCTCATAGTCTCATAGTCTCATAGCCTCATAGCCTCATAGCCTCATAGCCTCATAGCCTCATAGCCTCATAGTCTCATAGTCTCATAGTCTCATAGCCTCATAGTCTCTTAGTCTCATAGTCTCATAGTCTCATAGTCTCATAGTCTCATAGTCTCATAGTCTCATAGTCTCATAGTCTCATGGTCTCATGGTCTCATAGTCTCATAGTCTCATAGTCTCATAGCCTCATAGTCTCATAGTCTCATAGTCTCATAGCCTCATAGTCTCATAGTCTCATAGCCTCATAGTCTCATAGTCTCATAGTCTCATAGTCTCATAGTCTCATAGTCTCATAGTCTCATAGCCTCATAGTCTCATGGTCTCATGGTCTCATAGCCTCATAGTCTCATAGTCTCATAGTCTCATAGTCTCATAGTCTCATAGTCTCATAGTCTCATAGCCTAATAGTCTCATGGTCTTATGGTCTCATAGTCTCATAGTCTCATAGTCTCATAGCCTCATAGTCTCATAGTCTCACAGTCTTGTATCATAGTATCATAGACACATAGTCTCATAGTCTCATAGTCTCATAGTTTCATAGTCTCATAGGGTGGATTGCAAAGACGGAGTTTGAACCACGGCCTACCTCAGACACCGTCTAAGTCAGAAATTCTTGTCTAAGCCACAATGCAATTTCTGACTTAGACGGCGTCTAAGGTAGGCCGGGGTTTAAACTCCGTATTTGCAATCCACCCATAGCCTCATAGTATCATAGCCTCATAGTCTCATAGTCTCATAGTCTCATAGACACATAGTCTCATAGTCTCATAGTCTCATAGACACATAGTCTCATAGTCTCATAGTCTCATAGCCTCATAGTCTCATAGTCTCATAGTCTCATAGACACATAGTCTCATAGTCTCATAGTCTCATAGCCTCATAGTCTCATAGCCTCATAGTCTCATAGTCTCATAGTCTCATAGTCTCATAGTCTCATAGACACATAGTCTCATAGTCTCATAGTCTCATAGTCTCATAGTCTCATAGCCTCATAGTCTCATAGTCTCATAGTCTCATAGACACATAGTCTCATAGTCTCATAGTCTCATAGCCTCATAGTATCATAGCCTCATAGTCTCATAGTCTCATAGTCTCATAGACACATAGTCTCATGGTCTCATAGTCTCATAGTCTCATAGTCTCATAGTCTCATAGCCTCATAGCCTCATAGTCTCATAGTCTCATAGTCTCATAGTCTCATAGCCTCATAGCCTCATAGTCTCATAGTCTCATAGTCTCATAGACACATAGTCTCATGGTCTCATAGTCTCTTCTTATGGTATCTAAAGTGATACTCCACTTGTATCCACGGATGAAGAAGGTTCCGAACGACCGTCCATCCCATCTAATACCACTAACGCGCGGGTGGTTAGCGCTTCTTTCTTCCGTTTATGCACGCATACAGAGTATACCTGTGGAAACCATTGTTTGTTGCTACAACCAACTGAATGTTTTCTGTTGCTTCTTCATTTTTCCCACATGGAAACTATATACATATCATCAGTAATGAAAGCATAATTAATTTATTCATTTCATTTTCATTTTATTCTATTCTGTTTCATTTTTATTTTTTTCAATTCATTCATCTTGACATTGAGATATAAATAACTACGAGATAGCACTCGAGATGTCATTTTCATGGATTTAACTCATCTGACTTCATCAATAATGCACTAGATTTTATATTGACATTAAATTTAATTCGAATTTGATTTTTCCGAATTCATAAGCTGAGAAATTCAGATTGAAGGCCGGTGATGAATTACGATGATGAACTATAGTAATTGAGCTATTATTTTCAAATTTGTCAGAAATAGAATATGTTATAATTAAAATGGTTTTATATAGGCCTATAGACATGTTGGTATTTAAATTGAGTGGTTTTGGAACTTCGTTTAGATATAGTTTCATGAATATTATATGATAATTAACTTTTACAACACTCGTGAATGTGTGTTATAATTATACAAAGTATAATCTATGCCCTCAAGCATATTCTAAAATTCGTCTTTATGAAGCACTTGCCTAATGACTGTGATTACTGATTAGGATTGGAAGCCTCAAGGCTCTCAATCGAGTAAGTTGGCAATAATTTCATATCGATAAATGTTTTGGACCTCGAGCCTTATTGCCTTTTTTAGGAGTATTCAAACTTCCAAGTTTTCACATTCTTTTTTTTTTTTTTTAATAACATCGAAACTTGATACAAAATTATTGTTTCCCAATTGAGGCTATGGATGAAAGGTAGGATCGTTTGGACGGGGCACCACAAAAGCGATCTTACCACCCCATTTTGATTATTTAAAAATAATGAACTTCAACACCATGACTGCGCTGTCTGTATGACCTTATTTTCAAAAAGTCTTTCAGTATAAATACACAAATGTTGATATCTTCCACTTTGAACTAAGTCTCATTGGTCAATGATCACTTCTTTCCATTGACAGCAGATGTAAAGTTCATCATTATACAAAATGGACAAAATAAATTAGTGACAGGCCTATAATATTATAATTAGGCCTATCACTCTACTAATTGAAGGTCGTGGCCAATTAGTACTTCATCCAAGCACTTGCTTCGAGGACTGTGGGAAACCACGTAAAACCAAGTCAAGTTGGATAAAAAGGTGTTTTTTGGTTATGAGCTTTTTTTTTCTAAATATCATAATTGAACATTTTTGAATATATCATAATCGAACATTTTTGAATATATCATGATCGAACATATTTAAATATATCATAATCGAACATATTTGAATATATCATAATTGAACATATTTGAATATATCATAATTGAACATATTTGAATATATCATGATCGAACATTTTTGAATATATCATAATTGAACATATTTGAATGTATCATAATTGAACATATTTGAATATATCGTAATCGAACATATTTGAATATATCATAATTGAACATATTTGAAGATATCATAATTGAATATATTTGAATATATCATAATTGAACAAATTTGAATATATCATAATTGAACATATTTGAAGATATCATAATTGAATATATTTGAATATATCATAATTAAACAAATTTGAATATATCATAATTGAACATATTTGAAGATATCATAATTGAATATATTTGAATATATCATAATTGAACAAATTTGAATATATCATAATTGAACATATTTGAAGATATCATAATTGAATATATTTGAATATATCATAATTGAACAAATTTGAATATATCATAATTGAACATATTTGAATATATCATAATTGCACATATTTGAATATATCATAATTGAACATATTTGAATATATCATAATTGCACATATTTGAATATATCATAATTGAACATAAACTACCGCAACACAAGTCATATTATGTCGGGAACAGATAACTGATTGATTTTCAACCCTCTCTCAATCATCATGATTAAAGGGGTTATTTCATTCCTGCCTCCAAGAAAAAATAAAATTCTATATCAATTGGATCTGAATTGCAGAGAAAATCATCGTTCGGAATTGTGGATTCATACAGATCAAATCCTTGACACTGAATTGAATTCATCCAGATTCCCACATTTTCCAAATATACAAACAACCTTTATTGGTCCCTGGCATATAAAAAGTTTACAGGATAACAATCAGTAGAAAAATACAATTTTGATGGCAATATATATAGAAATGAAATATAGATAAATAATTGAAAAAAGTGAGAAATTGAAAATTGTAATAAGTAATAATAACATAATGGTTAAAAAATTGAACCAATAATAAAAATTGTGAATCTAACTGGATAAGATTGATGAAAGTGAAAATATTTGAGGTTCTCAGAGGAAATGAAAAGATTGAAAAAAATAAATTCATTATTACAAAAAAAATTCAGAAACATTGTAAAGATGATTTCTTAGAATATTAATTGAACCTCTATATTATAAATTAATGAATGAATAATTGATAAAATAAATAATCAAATATTTAATAAATATCAATTGAACACATCAAAAGCGTTCAAAGACAATTTTCTTGTTTGAACATTCACGATATCCTGTTTGTGTTTTCATATTTTCATTTATGTTCTATTTTTATTCACATTGATTTTATATTCATGTTCGATTTTCTGTTTGTTATGTTTTTATATTGCATGAAACTGATGGCTAATCGATTGTTATCCACTAGAAAATCAATACTCTCTCAATTATCATAATGAGAGGTTATTTCATCCCTCTCTGAAAAAATTATTTTCATATCAATTGAACCTACATCACAAAGAAATCCTTGGATTATATTTCGAAATTGTTGATTCACACATTTAATCTATGATACCAAATCGGATTATATAGGTTGTTTATTATTATCATCATTCATTTACATAAAACATAAGGTTCACTTGTCCACAAAGCCTAGCACAAGGCTTGTCTGTGGATTATACAGAGAATAATGAAACGAAGAAAGAAAACACTACATTTGTATATGAAAAATAACATTGCGCTCAATTGAATTAGAAAGATAGAATAATGGGGAAAAAATAGGATGATGGTGTATACGAATAATACACATTAGGTGACAAAAAAATCAATTTGCAAATAATTACAGAGTACCACTCAAGGAGTCTAAAAGCCAGTACTTGATTTCTTTTTTGACAGAAAATAAATTTTGAAGTTTCAATAGATGTTGAGGAACAGATCTGTTGATTCAGATACCTACAATTTTCAAATACGGATACATCGAAAGTGTTCAAAGTTCATTTTTCTGTTTGAACATCCACGATAACTCGGACATGACACACTCCGCGTCGGAATTGACACCTGAGAAAGTCCATGGATGTGTGTTTATCCTTTTATCCTATCCACCTGTTATAGTATCTCACAAACCATGTATTATGAATGTGAATATATACAGATCTCTATGTTGTTTCTATTCATTCAGAACGAATACAAAACCGGACTACAGATCAAAGACTCAAAAAACTGGTTCTATAAACCGACTTTTTACTACACTGAAGATGGTTGTGCTATTTCTCAAGGTCTCAAATTGAATTCATATAGAACCTAACGCATAAATCACGCACTTTTTTTTTTCGAACTTTGATAATAATCATAAATGATAGTGCATTATTTTTAATGTGTTTTCACAAGAGAAGAAAAATATATGTCGTCCCAAAGGTCAGCTGAGTTGGGTTATGTTGATATATTTCTATAGTTGAGTGAGTTGTACAGTGACGCAATATTTGATACTCATCTTTTAATTGGAATATACGAAGTTTCAACACCATCATCATCATCAAGTGTTGTTCATCTCTGAGTATGCTAAAAGTCAATTGCATTTTAAAAGAAAAAAAAAATTGCTATTCATTGAGTCTGAAGTAGTAGACTAACATGTGTACTAACAATGCACTGATGTAGACAACAATGTATAGCAACAATGTTGAAGAGACAATAGATTCAATTTCGGGTGTGTTTACAGAGGTGCGTTATTTGCGCAAGTCGTGACACGGGTACGTCTCTCGAGACAAAAACGCGTGCTGCGAGTCTCGTAATATAATTGGTTGATGTGAAGAACACGAAACGTGTTACGTGAGTTTATAAATAGCACGGTTGCGTTTGGGTGACCGTTTAAAGACACCCGGACGTGGTTGTGTGTGTGTGCTGACCATGTTGAATTGATCATTTTCAGGTGATTTTTACTTGAAAATTGGTCGAGAAACGATTTGAGAATTCGCTTCTCACGTTTGTGACCGATTTGAAACTACGCAATTGGTTTTAATTTTTTATTGTCATTCTCTCTTTCATATTTAGTAGAGCGATAGGCCTAATTATAACATTATAGGCCTATCACTAATTTAATTTGTGCATTTTGTATAATTATCAATTTTACATCTGCTGTCAAGGAAAAGAAGTAATCATTGCCCAAGAGACTTAGTTCAAAGTGGAAGATATCAACATTCGTGTGTTTATACTGAAAAACTTTTATCTACGGCGAAAAATTATGGTCACAGACAGCGCAGTCCTGGTGTTGAAGACCATTAGTTTCAAATAATCAAAATGGGGTGGTAAGATCGCCCTTTTGGTGCCCCGTCCAAACGATTCTATCTTTCATCCATAGCCTTAATTGGGGAACAATGATTTTGTATCAGGTTTCGATGTTATTAGAAAAAAAAAATATATATTTGAAGGGATTGAAAGCAAAGTGGATCAACCCAATTTCTTTCTCAAAATGATCTATTCAAACCACTATATTCGTATTGTGTCATTATTATTTTTCATTCATTTTTTTAAATTTTTTTTTTTCAACACTAGTTTCAGAGGTTTACACATGTGGACCAAGCTTTCTGGCCCCCATTACATTCTGGAGCAAAACGGACCAACCCACATTGGAAGTGTTTTGTTTTGACTTTTGGGTTGATCCACTTTGCTTCTGATCCCTCCATTTAAAGATGGAATTTATCAGATATATATTATCTAAAAGTGTAACGAACAATCTGAGAAAATTGTATCATTATAACTTATCGATCATTTTAATATTGATCAATCCAGTTACTTAATTCAGTTCATTTAATTTTAGTTCGTGAGCAGCTTGGCAATACAGAAAACATGAAAATTGTCGAATTGAAGAAATCTCGCTTCAAAATCGATACCGATATAAAATTCAGGTTGAAACATATATATATTCAAAGTGAAACATCCTCAAAAAGGCAACAGTCAGCTTTTAAATTAGCATCAGCAAATGTTACGTTCCATACGTTTGAAAACGTTGCGGCCAAATAAGGGAATTGAAAATAATGTTCTCTTTTCGAAATGAGTTTTATATTTCAACTGAAAGTATATTTTGTTTCAGCAGCATAACATTTACATTCATCTATAAACAATCATGAATGTATTAAATCCTGAATTTGTGTTCAGAACCCAAACGTTTAATAGTTCTCAGAATCGGTTCCGACCGAAGAGCAGCCTCACGCAGATTGATTGTATAATCACTCATAATTACATTTAAAGACCGCACAAAATGAACAAGATCGTAAAAATATTCATGATACTCGAGAAAGTTTTTTCAACTGTTTTTTTTTTTCTGTAAATATAGAAGCCCGGAGCATATTTATCCTACAATTAAATATCCTAATATAAACAGAAACAATCATATAACAATGTGAGTTATATCTTAACCAGCGTCTTTAGGGTTAAGACATTCGAATCATAAGCGCACATCATTATAACTTTCCCAGGTTTCTCGTTCCTATAGATGTAAAATGTTCAGCAACTAGTGAACATAGGTTGCCTTTTGTTCATATTATAGAGTAACAACACTGTAATGGACTGAAACGATGTCATCAAGGAAATAAAGCTCTTTGTCTTGGCACCGAATAATTAGTGGTTATGTTCAGTTAACTAGTATCTATTCGTGTGTGTGTGTGTGTGTGTGTGCTCTCTTCTATATGTAAGAGCTTTGCTAACTCAAACATTGTACGTCTCGTAACAAGATGGAGTAAATGCGGCTCTGCAGGCAAATGTGGTGAAATAAGGCATCTTCAATGAAACCCTGCTGAACTCTTGATTGCTGGAGCTTATGTTTGCATTATAAGTGATATCATTTAAACTATTTAAGAGTGGAAAATGTTGAGTATAAATGTTTTGAATTTATTGGTGTTGAGTAAATACGATTCATAGAAAAAAGCGTGTATATATATACTTCTCATTATCAGTTCTGAGACAATGTAATTATGAATGGTAATATTTAGACGAGCTTTAGCGAGGATTCAATTTGACATACGGAAAAATTTGGTGTTCGTTTTTATGTTTTTTTGTCGGTTCTCCACAGGTCAAACGGCTACAGCTATCAACTTCAAACTTTTTGTCTTCATGGTTCCTCATCTAGCTTAGATCTGTACAGTTTTGTGGCATTATCAGGTGGTAACTTTTATTTTTATGGATTTTAGAAATTTCAAAAATACCCATAAGAATAACACGGCGGAAAAAAAATGAAAAAATTTTATTTTTCAAAAAATTGAAATTCTGTGTGAAGTTGAATAACATCTTGATACACATTTCTGGGAATTTTCAGCTTGATCGAGTCAGCCATTTTGGAAAAAAACATGAAATGTACTAAATTGGTACCACTCGAAGCAGTTTTTACCCATTTATAACTAAAATGTTACCCAATTGGCGAATTTAGGCAAAATTTTAGCAATGAAGTCGACATACTATTACTTTCCGCTCGTCTTACAACGCGTATATAGCGTTTTCCTAGTCTATTCAATCTTCACCGGTGACAAATCATCACGTTCTGTAAAGATTGTTCATAAAGAGAAGATTTGAGAGTTTGTTGGTTTTTATTAATATTCTCCCCACATTTTTATTTGTATATAAGTGTTTCATGATGTTTGTTGAGCTGTTTTTTTATGTGAAGAATCGTGATGTTTGAGTTATTCGAATCCGACATTGAATTGTCATGTTCCTCATCTGAAATTAGCATAACATCGCTTGACCGCTCATTTGCTGGAGATAATGACAGAGAAGACACTGTTGTGAATTCCTCTTCATCTTGTTTTTATGTCCACCGGATTTTAGCGCAGGTGTTATTTTATTTCGTCATTTGTTGTCTCGACCTTTTTTTTTGTCAATGTTAATGCTGAAATGATGGAAAAGAAAACACGTTCACATAATGGTAGAGAAAGGATGTTCTCACCCGTTTATAGCTCTAATAAATTTCGTACATCTTCAATATTATATGTGCATGTTATTAAATGTACGAATTTCGAAAAAAAAATGTACATCAATAAATCACTGTTTTTCTTACTCTTTATGTTTTACAACACGCCTATTCGGGATTTTTTTTCCATATTGAAAGGAATAAATTCTTCGCACACACATTCGTTTAACAATATATCACGCTTTTATTGGGCAAGGATATACGCATTTCTGTGGGAAAGTTCATATTTTGTGTGACGCCGAATGAAACAGGTTGGGAAAAACGAAACTGAAATGGCCACAGTCTCAAAATAACATTCCCAACAGACTGACAAATGCAACACGTAACTGCAATTAGGAACAAACAATTACATTTTTTTCATCACCCGCTGTGACCAGTTCCCTTTCGCAATTAGCAATTATATCCATCCTTTCCTTTCGTCCATGTAATAACTAGGAAAACGCCATATATGCGTTGTTAGACGAGCGTATTGTGGTAGTATGTCGATTTGTTTGCCAAACTTTTGCCTACATTCGCCAATTGGGTGACATTTAATTCAGAAATGGGTAAAAACTGCTTCGAGTGGTACCAATTTAGCACATTTTATGTTTTTTCTTCAAAATGGCTGACCCGATCAAACTAAGAATTCCCAGAAATGTGTATCAGAATATAATTCAACTTCACACAAAATTTCATCTTTTTCGAAAATAAAAATATTCTCATTTTTTTCCGCCGTATTATTCTAACGGGTATTTTCGAAATTTCGAAAATCAATAAAAAAAAGTTATCATCCGATGATGCTACAAAACTGAACAAATCTGAGTTAGATGAGGAACCATGATGAAAGAAAGTTTGAAGTTGATAGCTGTGGCCGTTTGGGTTGTGAAGAACCGACAAAAAAACATAAAAAACATAAAAACAAACACCAATTTTTTTCAGTATGTCAAATCGAATCCTCGCTAAAGCTCGTCTAATAATTGTTCCAAAAATGATCGATAAATAAAAAACATGACTCGAATCACTTGCCATAAAATCTTATCTTTCATGAATGACTTTCCCACCAATCTTTCCATCAAGGAGCTTAGTTTATTGCATTCGCATGAAGGACACGCTAAAATCAACTCCACCATAAACAACAGCACGAGGTGCGTGTAGCGTGCACGTCACATCTACTCGACACAAACAGATTACACTTTGACTCGAGAAACTTTTTCGTACAATTCTAGCCTTTTTATTTCTCTTGTTTTCCAGCGATTTCGATTCGCTTCGTATAACGTACTGAACAGGTAGAGGGCGAAAATAAATTGGTTCCGTTATTGTTTTCAGTTTCGGTATTAATAGTTTGGTATGAATACTGGGAAATCGTGTTTACTTCCCATTTGTTATTGATGCTTCTTATATTTCAATCATTCTCAGTAATAAATATCATGTTTTTAATATAATATTCTGCCTATAATGTAAGAATATCAAATTGACGACTCGCAGTCTCCGCCCTTATGACGACAGAAATCATACCGTTCAATCAACAGGGCTGTTAGAACTGTAGTCAAATTCGAATATCAAATCGGGGTATTTTGAACTGACTACAAATGATATGATCCAACTGGCTGACTGGTGAAGCCACGCCTATTTCGAGCCGCCAATTGCTGGAGAAATTTCATTTGACACATTAAATGAGACTTATATTTGGGTACCTCAAGTCTCAGCTAGCATATCGATGGAACGATTATGTTACTACTAATAGCAGTGAGACACATAATCACTCTCAATAACGTTTATTCAAGAGATAATGGAATTATTTCCCATTCATTCATATTGGATTCAACGCCCACTCTACTACTGACCACGATCTATTGGCGTCGGTGAATGATACATGAGATGATGGGACGATGAGATGGAAGGTTATATTTTCATAAAAGGTGATTTTCGATAGTGAGGAGGAGTCGGTCGTGGCCTGTTTTTAAGGAACCATCCCAGTATTAACCTGAATGACCGAGGGAAATCACGAGAAACCCTGTCAGGATGGTCGACCATGGTGGGACTCGAACCCCGGTCTCCCGAATGACGCTTCAGTGTATACAACAACAACAACAACAACAACAACAACAACAATAACAACATCAACGACAGTAACAACATCACCCTACTCGGTCTCAGCTAATATGATACAATTTTCATATTGTTTTGAATCCTATGAGATAGCTACATTATTGGAAGTATGAAATATCGTACTATCTTCATATCACCAACTTTTAACCGATTCGAACACAAATTTCAATACATCAACATCCATCAACTATACTCCATACAACTATACTCCATACAACTAGTACTGTACTGTTACTGTAGTACTGTACAACTATACTGTATACATACAACTATACATATATTTTTTTTTAATAACATCGAAACTTGATACAAAATCATTGTTCCCCAATTGAGGCTATGGATGAAAGATAGGATCGTTTGGACGGGGCACCACAAGGGCGATCTTAACACCCCATTTCGATTATCTAAAACTGATGATCTTCAACACCAGGATTGCGCTGTCTGTGACCATATATACATAACTATATAACTATATATATATATATATATATATATATATATATATATATATATATATATATATATATATATATATATATATATATTTATATATATATATATATATATATATATATATATATATATATATATATATATATATATATAAATATATATAAATATATATATATATATATATATATATATATATATATATATATATATATATATATACATATATATATATATATACATAACACACATATATATATATATATATATATATATATATATATATATATATATATATATATATATATATATATATATATAATATATATATATATATATATATATATATATATATATATATATATATATATATATATATATATATATATATATATATATATATATATATACATATATTCATAACTATACTCCATACTCTCCATGGATTAACCATTTCACCCAAAACCATCAGTGCAAACCTAAGTGAAAAACCTGATGAAATTAGTGTAGTTTAACATGTGTTTTGGATGCGTTTTCGTCACGATCCCCAACAGTTACATCGCATCTTCCAACCAGACGATCCTATCATTAAAATATCCACATTCCCTTGCACAGAGCATCTCTGATTTATCTGTTGTTTGAACGGCTGCAGACCGGTTCACCTGGGAGATGGACGTGCTATTAGCCAACACAACCAAGTCCGTATGTGTGTTGGTGTTACATAATGGAGCCGCAGCATCTCATCTCTGGAGGCTATCAAGGTCACCCCTCCTACCCTCTCACCTGACTGCAATTAACATACATGACTACCTACTACATGAACCTTCTCCGGCCTCACCTGGTAGGAACGATAATTAATTGGGTGGATAATAACGGATTTCATTCCGGGGAATTAAATCTGTTTTTGATATCGTTTGGTTGGTAGTGAAATTGTTTAATTCGGTGTAGATGGAGTGATAATTGGATTTCAATTTATTTTATATGAGATAATTTGCAGACACATTTTTTTTTTCATTCATATCGGATTGATAGGATGCACTCCACTGATGAGCACGATCTATTGGCGTCGGTGAATAATATATGAGAGGGTGGGATGATGAAATGGAAGAGTTTATTTTATTCAGTGTTTCTTGATAGTGGGAAGGAGTCTCAATTAAATATGAAATGCTGGAATATATCTTGTATACATGACTGGTATTGATAATTATTTGGGCAATGAGATCGCCCTTGTGTTGATCCGTCCAAACGATCCTATCTTTCATCCATTGCTTCGATTAGGGAACAATGATTCTGACTCAAGTTTCAAGGTAATTGACAAAAAAAATAAAAAATAGTAATTTGATATATATTCATTTCCAATCCGGTGCCGATATCGATATGATGTGTTTAGATTATTCACCAATGATCAGCCGAGAAAAACCCAGCTAGTACATATTGACTATTCGAGAAACTTGTCAATGTGAAACGAATGACTTGTAATAAAATAAACGTTGACATTTTGGTCCATTTATAGCTTTCTTCGCGTGCATTCATTTGTAAGACTTTCTGACGAAAGTGAGGTATTAAACCAGCTCTGAAAATATATCGTTAATAATAGGCATGTTTATTGGAATACAAATTCCGAAAATAATTATTCCCATAACAATCACAAATAAATCGTGTGGCACGATCCTGGGCACACAATAATATAGACATTTATTTTCAGAATAAATTGTGTAAAAGTTGCAAGTTATATTCAGTTCTAATAAGTTCGCATCTGTTAGTTTACACATCATTATTTCAGAAGCACTCTTACCAAAATACTCACTGTATTTTGCATTGCATCTAGCTCATTGTTGAACACATATTTTCATTCCCCCTCCAGTGATGAGACGAGCTTTAGCGAGGATTCAATTTGATATACTGAAAAAAATTGGTGTTCGTTTTTATGTTTTTTTTTTTGTTCTTATGTTTTTTTGTCGGTTCTCCACAGGTCAAACGGCAACAGCTATTAACTCCAAACTTTTTTTCATAATGGTTCATCATCTAACTCAGATCTGTATAGTTTTGTGACATTATCAGATGGTAACTTTTTTTTTTATGAATTTAAGATATTTCAAAAATGCCCATTAAAATAACACGGCAGAATAAAAAGAATATTTTTATTTGAAAAAAATGAAATTCCGCGTGAAGTTGATTCACATTTTGATACACCATTCTGAAACTTTTTAGCCTGATCGGGTGAGCCATTTCGAAAATAAACCATAAAATGTGCTAAATTGGTACCACTCGAAGCAGTTTTTGCCCATTTCTAACTTAAATGTCACCCAATTGGCGAATGTAGGCAAAAGTTTGGCAAAGAAGTCGACATACTATTACTTTCCGCTCGTCTCACAACGCGTATATAGCGTTTTCCTAGTTACTAACATGTTACCCAATTGACGAATGTAGGCAAAAGTTTGGCAAAGAAGTCGACATACTATTACTTTCCGCTCGTCTAACAACGCGTATATAGCGTTCTCCTGGTTAGTAGAAATAGTGAATAAAGAACCAACACAAAATTGGATAATTCCAAATATCCAAATATTCAATTTTGGAAAATTGGATATTCGGATATTTGAGACGGTGAGAATATCAATTTGATCAGACTCTGATACCATGACATTGTTCAGTTTTCAAGAAAGAATGTATTTTGACTCCTTCCACACAATAAGTGAGAATTTCTATATCCATTCGAATATCCCAAATTTAGCATCATCGTGAATCGATCTCAATCTTCAAAGCTCGTTATTTATGGATATTTATTATTTATTTCAGCTAGGAACACATATCTCAGAACCTTCCGGAGTAATTTACATGATACTTTCATCATAACTTGTATCGATACAACCCCCTGGGTTCTTCTATATGGTTTCAATATTGAGTATGTGATGTTTTTTCTTCAATTTAAACACATTTTTTATTCACTCCAATGGTGGTAAATCATATAATGATGATGACAAGTTTATGGTACATAAAAAAATAATAAAACACAGTTGAATAAAACAAAATTCAAATAAATAGAGAAGCCCGCATAAGAATAATAATATATTGTGAGCGGACTATCTCCAAAAACGACAGCTAGTACTTGTTATTGACAGTACTTGAAAATGTCGTTGAAATAATCGTCAAAATTTACTCAAAGTAAAAAACGCATTACACACTGAATATGAACACAATCGAAATCATCCTAAAAGATCGTATGACTAACACTGTGTGAGGTATACAAACAACGAATTCATCCAGAAATATCACCAGGATTAGACAGAGAATGTTCCTATAAAGTTTGTCAGATTTAGATGCTGACTCTTCGTGCACTGGTCTCCTCAGTCTGCAGATCAAGTGAAGTCTGCAGCTTATCTCGTGAAATCTCATTTCACTACCATATTGTCTGGTACTCAATGCAGTGGTATTGCAGTTGTTATGGCAATGACATAATTTCAAAATACTCATTTTCGAGGTTAATGGATAAAAGATTCAAATGCGTTGCACGAGAAAGATTACATTTCGAATAAACTGTTGAATAAATCAATAATGAAACAGCACGATGTCTAATGAGTATGCACTTTGTGAAAGCATTAGGAGACATCAAATAAACATCAATATGAGAACCGGTTTGATTTTATTTTTACAATTTATAATTGCATTCATAACACCTTTATCATGCAAATGAAATATATCCTCAACACATTTGTTTCTGAATCCATTTTTCATTCATGATTCGTGTTTAACGAAGTATTGTGATGATAGCAACGATCTATTAACCTCGGATGCACGACTCTTGAGATAATAAGATGATTCAATAATTTATTTAATTATATTGGGTTCAACGATGCACTCTACAGTTGACTATATACCATCTATTGGCTTTGATGACTGAATGATGAGATGAGAGGTAATTCTGAAAGAGACTTATATATTATCTGTTCCGATGACCATCTGAAAACTGGGAATGTGATACGCGAAATATCATTCCGAGAATTATATTTTCAACATCATTCGTCAAAATAATTTCCGATGGTTCAATGATTATTTTTCGAAATTGTCGATGATTCAATTAACCTCATGTGGCGTTTGTGAATATTTTCAGGCAGTACGCCTATGTTTGTTCATTCATCATTCGTTATTTCCACTCAATGATCACTCTAACTATCCAATACACACACAGTCAATATAAAGGTGAAGGCATTCTCATACTGAATGTTTGCTAAACGACCCCACCAACAGCTTGGTTATACGGGGGTACGAATGAGCAGGTTATTAAGAATCTATGGAGTGATGATAAGTGAGAGAACAATTACAAAAACCCATGCCTTATGCGTGACTCGAACCCATGCCCGACGGTGACTTCATTTTCTGTAGCGGTGCCTCAGCTGACCGGGCTACACCGAGAGTGACTATATTCTCATCTAAACTAGAACTTAATCATACGAAAGTACAACGGAATATTTTCACACTTCTCAGCTTGAATATCTTAACCTATAACCTCTAATATTCCCATTGCGGATAAAGAGAGGGGGGAGAGGAAAATGATTTGCTCCGCATCGATATGAAATTGGGTAGGCGGGTGTTATAGATTTCTGCGCGCCTCGCCCGTGGCCACTGTCCAGACGGAGGTGCGCAGAAGAATCGAACCGGAAGTATCGTGCGTCCGGCCACATCCTTGATAGCTAATTCTCATGTCGAAAACGCGTCTTTACACCATCCGGTTAGAGCGGCGGCGCCCTCTGTGATGGATTTGCACACGCCACCAAATGATTTCGTGCGACGCAATGTTGTTGGTAGGATGCTATACGTCACAAATTAAATTATTTTCTTCAAATTGTTCATAAATGAAGAAAATTAGTGGTCACAGGTTAATGACAGTCCACTCTATTTCTTACGTGTTTGAAGTTGTTTATCGTTATACTGGATCAAACGTTTTTCTCGTAATTTTCTTTACGTTTTTATATGTATTTTTATATTCAGTTCTCGTTCTTTATACTATAGTTCTTATATATAATATATAAATATATATATATATATATATATATATTCCTTATATATATAGTTATTAAAGTTCTTTATAACCTTGTGAAGAATAACCAGGATTTTATGTAAACATTTTCAGATAATTTATGGGAACCTGCAATCAAAGTGTTGATAACAATTTGTATGCTATCACATGGAATAAGGTGAACTTGAATTGGATATTGGGATATTACTGCTGAGCAACAATGGGTCTATCGAATGGCGCCGATATTGGATGTTGTATGAAGATGAACGTAATTTGACATCTGAACTTCATTCTACTTGTTCAAACTTTCGCATCCGTATAGTATGATTATCATGAATATTGAGTTCTGAGCATAGACCTATTTCATATATATATATATATATATATATATATATATATATATATATATATATATATATATTCATATATATATATATATATATATATATATATATATATATATATATATATATATATATAGGCCTATATATATATATATATATATATATATATATATATATATATATATTCATATCGCAAATTCTGTCTAGCATACATTCACGATCGTTGAGAGAAGAAGGAGCGAAATCAATCGAATGAGAATAAACAATAATAACATTCGTAGGAATAATGGAATAACAATACAACAAGAAAAGGAATGTGAGTTAGGATATCTAGGAATGGTTGTTATCTGAATAAATGAATGATGAAGCTTGCTCTGATATGAATGAGTGAGTGTATCAGTGATCTTTACTCCTCACAACGTCTAAATGAGAAAACAAAGGAAAATAGGAATAATAAGATGTTGACAAATGAAAACGAAAGTAGGCATACGCATTGAAATTTGGGAAAAAAACTGTTTCATTGGATACTAATTGATTGAAACAAATCAGTGTGATATTTATTGATGAGGCCAGTTTGCAATTCAATCATGAGGATGTTTTTCCAGAGGGAAAACTGAAATCATTCGATTTGTTGCAATTATTTAGCCGTGATGATCGTCAGCTGTTTCGGTCTTGTTTGTGTCGTTTTACGAACCAGTTGATTAAACATGTGCTGTATCAAACTTTTCCGCGATGACGTCATTGTTTCCATTGTTTTGAACTCAATTAAATCACGCCGATAAATATCATACAATTATATTATTCCAATGAGAAAATCTGAAAGCGTTCCAATGACATCCAATATTATTAAGGGAGATGAGAAAATATACAAATTGTTGAACTTCACTATATCTGTATGTCTGTTCATAAAGTATTCGACTATCCTATCTTAATCGTGATGGTGATAATTTCGATACAGAATAATGAATAATGAAAGTCTCAAGTAATAGCAAAAATTTGAAAATTCCGAAGTTCATATACATCCATGGAATTAAATTTTTCTCCCGAACAATAGATATGGACCTATATTTTAATCAATAACTTGAGATCACATAATCAATATCAAACTATCATAATTTATGAGCATGCATGAAGTATAAGTATGAAACCATTTCGAAAAATACATATATTCATATGTATATATATATATATATATATATATATATATATATATATATATATATATATATATATATATATATTTTTTCAATTTTTATATATATATATATATATATATATATATATATATATATATATATATATATATATATATATATATATATCATGATATCCGTATCATTTGGGATTTCACGAATTCGTTCAGTCAGGCCTACCGTACTAATTACTATATTGTCATTTCGTTAATTCCATATATCGGGCTAGAGGCGATACGGACACGTGGCCTCACGGAATTGTGATGAATTCAACCTCTTGATGACATGGAGTTAACTTCTCAAAACCAGTACTGATTCGAAATCCATAAGTTGAGCTGTTTCTAAATGCTTTGAACGTAGCTCTAATCGCTGTTGTCTGGGGTTCATTTTTTTCTTCAAGTTCAAAGATATCAAAAATGGGATCACTGCTGCGAATGAAAAAGTGGAAAAACCAGGACCATTATTAACTACCCTCCATTAGTTGCTTCTCTCATCATTCTTCATTTGAACACATCATCCCCTGTGAACCCACAATTCCCTGTGATTATGCATTCTGGATGCATTACGCGATGCTTCTTTGACAGGTCCTTGTCGGCTAACCGTATGCACCGTGAGAGATGATAGATTTTGTGAATCATCATCGCTTATAAAATGGAGTGTTTCAATACATCGAAAAAATATTTGATTTTATAACCATTTTTTTATGATATTCCGGTTTGTTGTTCTGTATAAAAAAAATATTTTCAACGCCACCAACAGCTATAGGTTACGGGGGTACAAATAAACAGATGATAATGGGACTATGGAGTATTTATATTCTAAGAAATCATCTTTGCAATGTTCAGTTCTTTTTGTAATAATTTTTTTTTTTTATATTTCTATTTCCTCCAAGAACCTCAAATATTTCAATATTTCTACTTTTATTAATTTTCTGCAGTTATATTCTCAATTTTCCTTATAACTTCAATTTTTAAGCCTAATGTTATTATCACATATTACAATTTTCAATTTTTCACTTTTTAACTTATCCAACTGTATTTCATTTCTATACATATTGATATCAAAAATTGTATTTCATATTGATAACTGTCCTGTGAACTTTTTATAAGCCAGCGACCAATGAAGGTTGTTTATATAATTGAAAAGACATACCTACACAACGATCAATTTGATCGATTTCTGGAACCGTGTCTCAGTTGACTTCACTTTAGAGAGCGGCAAAATCCTCTATGAACATCAGAACCGAATAAACTTTACAGCAGAATTCATTACAATCCAGATAAGATTTTTTCTCATACAACAACAAAGATTAAAGTTCTATCCGTTGTATTCATAATACTTGTTTGAGTGCTTTTAGACTCTTACATTTCTCACGTGAAGGAATGCGTGTATACTTGAAAGGTGTCGAATGTATTGTCTTACACATTTCCTAATCACCTAATCTCCTAACATCAATAAACAATGCCCCACGAATATTTTAATAGTTCACAGATGCGTTCTCCAAAGTCGACGACTGTGAATGGAATATTTTCAGAGTAATAAAAGTCAGGAAGCGATAGTTGAAATGAAAAAGACTTGATAATCCGCATCTTTTTCCTCCCTCGTTAATATGTTGTTATTTTCTGCAGTTATAACAGCTGTGATCAGCTGTTATTCTTAGGTGTGGTCTGAACGTAAAGGCGAACAGGGGGAAATCTTGCACATTGTCAGACACGGCTTATTTGAGTGATACAGCAGCAGAATAGGTTCCTTTGATGATAGCTATAATGGTCAAATAGATAGATGCTCCATATGATATATATAAACATATATATATATATATATATATATATATATATATATATATATATATATATATATATATATATATATATATATATATCTATATATATCTATATATATATATATATATATATATATAAATATATATATATATATATATATATATATATATATATATATATATATACATATATATATATATTTATATAAATATATATATATATATATATATATATATATATATATATTCATATTTAAATATATATATATATATATATATATATATATATTTATATATTTATATATATATATATATATATATATATATATATATATATATATATATATATATATATATATATATATATATATATATATATATATATATGACCCGGATGGATAATACTTAAGATATGAATTTTTTTTCAAAATCTTACAAAATTTCCACTGAATATGGAAAACGCCATCTCGCATATTTTCAGTGATTTTTACACCATTCGAATGGGAAATAGTATTGAAAACGCTATATAAGTATACATTTTATTGAATGTATTGGGATCAATTGGTTCTGCAAAGTGCGACAGGTTGCAGACAGGTTGCAGCACTACGAAAAACAACAAGTTACGCGTGAGGTTTTTGAACGTTGGAAGTAATTCAAGGTCCGTAGATGTGAATTGAGATGACAGAGTATTTTTCATTCTAGTAATTTCCATACTTCTAAGCTCATCTCACAACATATATCTATCGTTTTCCTAGTTTCATTTCAATGAACCGGTGAAAATTTGTCGAACCCTAATTATTTATACGACCCTGTATAGACTCATATGATTTGTCTGAGGTAACCAACTTATCAGCACTCAGGAACTCCACACAAAACAAATTCACAAAACTCCAAATCGTCAATTATCGCATCGCTCCGAATAGGACGACATCACAATTGGTATTGAACCTCTGCCTACATATTATATATTGAGGAAGTACAAATGCAAGTTCCTTATTTCATGGATATATATCATCAAGATACGATACACTCAACGTTGAGAAGGCGTTCATATCTGCGTCTCGACAGTGTAGCTTGACACCGCTTCGCGAACCAGAAAACTCCGCCATATTCGACATATATTGATGAAAATATAGAATGCATTGTTTGGATTCTAATTGTACATTTCCAAGTAGCTTCACACTGCTCCTCAAACCAGAAGGTCTCGCCATATTCGACATATATAAGTGTTGATATGGAATGTCTCAGTTGGGATATATTCGTAAATGTTCAAGTATATCTTCACATTGCTTCGTAAATCGGGAAGTTTCCGCCATATTCGACATGTATCAGTGATGATATAGAATGTCTCATTTGATTTTTTTTCGCATGTTCGAGTAGAGCTTCACACCACTTTGAAAAACAGGAAGTTACCACCATATTCGACATATATCAGTCATCAGTGATAATATAGAATGTCTCACTTGATTTTTTTTCGCATGTCCAAGTAGAGCTTCACACCACTTTGCAAAACGGGAGGTTTCCACCATCTTCGACATAAATAAGTCATCAGTGATTTTAAAGAATGCCTTGTTCAGATTCTATATTTTTGAATTCCCGAATAGCTTCACACCACTTTTCAAGCCAGGAAGTTTCCACCATATTCGACATAAATCAGTCATAATATAAAATGCCTTGTTCAGATTCTATATTTGTTGATTTCCGAATAGCTCATCAACGCTTCTCAAGCCAAGAAGTTTCCACCATATTCGACATCAATCAGTTATAATATAGAGTGCCTTGTTCAGATTCTATATTTGTTAATTTCCGAATAGCTCATCAACGCTTTTCAAGCCAGGAAGTTTCCACCATATTCGACATAGGCTATATCAGTGATGAAATAGAATTGGATTCTATTTGTAAATATTCAACACGGTCACCAAGATCAGAACGAGCATATGTCGCTATCGACAGCAGGATTGATGTATCGCGGTATAATATATATATATATATATATATATATATATATATATATATATATATATATATATATATATATATATTCATGCTTATTCCAACCACAGTCAAGATTATGGAACGCTCGGAGCGCTCAAGTGGATGAAATGCACGGACGAATATGCAACGTGCGCTTGTAATGAATGTTGAATAAACAACATGTGAAGCTCTGCTCATCGCACTTATATCGCACAAGTTTTAACGAGATGTAAACATTGTAGTGTATTGTTCTACTTTACGGCATGACGTTGCGCATGTGAACATTCACTTTGTAACTACGTATTTGTGTTCAGTGTTGAGTGTAATGAAAAATATTCGAGCGTGGTTTTAATGTGAATTAATGTAGTAATTGAAATTAAAATTTCTGAATTATTCTCATCTCGATAAAAACACACATATATGTGTATATACATATATATATATATATATATATATATATATATATATATATATATATATATATATATATATATATATATGTGTTTATATATATATATATATATATATATATATATATATATATATATATATGTTTTTATATATATATATATATATATATATATATATATATATTCATATATATATATATATATATATATATATATATATAGGTATATATATATATATATATATATATATATATATATATATATATATATATATATATATATATATAAATACATATAGGTCTGTATACACATATGAAATGAGTGGAACACGCGTATATTCTACTGTGGAGCATGTTTTGTGGGAGATTACATTCTCATGATTATCGTTTACATAACAATACTTCAAACTGCTATGTTAGTTGGGGGTACAAATTCGTAGGTGATAATACAACCATAAAGTGATGTTAATTCAAATCTCGTATCCACAGAACCGTGCCTTATGCGGGACTCGAACCCGCGCTCAATGGAGACATGCGAATCTGAAGCGGTGGCATAATCACCTGAACCACGGAGGTTGACATGTTTCATGAGGCACATGAAGAGCGCATGCTGGGATGCGAATACAACCAATAGTGAATGTGGGCTTGGTGTGCTAGATTGAAAAGAGGATGTGACATTGAATGGAAAGGTTGTAACTATTCGAGGAAACGATCAAAACCTGACCCAAATAATCCCAACCAATATTCTGGAAGGGCGTTCCTCATGGAATTATTAGACGAGCTTTAGAGAGGATTCAATTTGACATACTAAAAAAAATTGGTGTTCATTTTTATATATTTTTTTTTTTTCGGTCTCCACAGGTCAAACGGCTACAGCTATCAACTCCAAACTTTTTTCCATTATGGTTACTTCTATAACTTAGATCCTTATAGTTTTGTGGCATTATCGGGTGATAACTTTCATTCTTATGAATCTTAGAAATTTCAAAAATACTCGTTAGAATAACACGGCGGAAAAAAAAAGAAAATATTTTTATTTTCCCGAAAAATTTTGTATGAAGTTGAACTACATTTTGATACACATTTTTGGAGATTCTCAGCTTGATCGGGTCTGCCATTTTGAAGAAAAAATATAAAATGTGCTGAATTGGCACCACTCGAAGCAGTTTTTACCCATTTATAACTTGAATGTCACCCAATTGGCGAATCCAGGCGAAATTTTGGAAAAAAAATCAACATACTATTACTATCCGCTCGTCTAACAACTCATAAATGGCGTTTTCCTGGTTACACGCCACGCCCACGTTCACTCTTGGTAGTATCCGCGTACACCGGTATGCAGTCTTCAGCGCCTTGTATTATACCTCGTCTCATAATCTACGTGTGAATAATTGAATCTCGATCCAGGTACAGTTGAATGTTGTTATGGAGTACAATTATAGAGATCCCAATGGTTGATCGATAATACAACAACACAGACATACACGTGCCATCTTATTTCAGACCGGAAGTCATTCAGTAATGAATAGATGTGATCACGTTCACCAAATTGATTGAGAATAATCATCACTCATGATGAATAATCATGATTATATTCAATAAATATGGGGAAAAAATATCAATTGAACAATACTGACTGTGTGACGCATTTGTAATTAAAATTTTACCTGATCATTCAAATTATTGTTGGCCATTATTTGATGTACTGATTGGTATTCGAATTGTAGTCCAATTCAGACATTGGGTTGATTGTATTCATGATATAGATAGAGATGATTGAGGTATACGATTGATATTGGTTACATTATTGGGGGCCAACTTGTGAGAAAGAAAGATTCGTAAAGTGAACAGAGAGGTTTCAACGCTCCCTCTCTCCCATTCATGTTGAACGTTTATCAATCAATAAAACTAGAGAAACGCTATATGCGCGTTGTTAGACGAGTGGAAAGTAATAGTATGTCAACTTTTTTGCCAAACTTTCGCCTACATTCTCCAATTGGGTGACATTTAAGTTATAAATGGGTGAAAACTGCTTAAAACGGTACCAATTCAACACATTTTATGGTTTTTCTCCAAAATGGCTCACCCGATCAAGCTGAAAGTTCTCAAAAATGTGTATCATAATGTAACACAGCTTCACGCAGAATTTCATTCCTTTTGAAAATAAAAGTTTTTTCTTTTTTTCCAACGTGATATTCTAACGAGTATTTTTGAAATTTCTAAAATTCATAAAAAATAAAAATAACGATAATGCTACAAAACTATACGGTTAGATCAGGAACCATAACGAAAACAAGTTTGAAGTTGATGGCTGTAGCCATTTGACCTGTGGAGAACCGACAAAAAAACATGAAAAAAAACATAAAAACGAGCACCAATTTTTTTCAGTATACCAAATTGAATCCTCGCTGAAGCTCGTCTGAAAAGCGTATTTTTCTATTTTATATAATTTCCAGTACCTCCAAGTAAATCACGTTCTCAGGCGTTGCAGTACGTCTACGTCTAAAATCGTGACAAAGTGAATTCAATTACAATTAATGATTAATTTCATCATGCCCACAACTCACCAGCGACAACAACTTGAGGAAATATCTAGTTTGAAAAACGTCTGTACGATTGTATTCGTAAAATATCAGCGGAAATACCTTATAAAACAAACAAATACCAACGTTTAAGTATATTTCGTACGCATTGTGGTGCATCTATTATTCTTCCTTTCGAAATCCAGCAAGCTGGTTTGGTGGTAAAGTCTTGTAACATAGCCCCAAGCTTTCGTGTATTGAGCCACGTCCTTTCAGCTTCAACTGTTCGAATCTAGTTACGTGACCGAGCTACCTAAATGCTTGGAACGATCTGTTACAATTTCATTCGATTTCCAATACACTGCCTCGCTATATATATATCGATATATATCGATATTGTGGTGCGTGAGACGGTGAGATCTGTCAACTCGATATAGAAACGATTATGAGGAGAATTTAGGTTGAATGTAAGAGAGATTATGAGGATGTATATATATATATATATATATATATATATATATATATATATATATATATATATATATATATATATATATATATATATATACTGTATGGTGAGTTTCGAAGTTTGAAACCTGGCACTTCCACCAAAACCGTGAGATATTCGTATGAGTTGGAACGTGGTGGACATATACTACATTGGATGAAATGTGACGTTTTAGTTTGTGTTTTTAGATGAGCGTGGTGAAGATTCTCATGTTATATACCGAAAAAAATAGTTTCGATTAATGTTTTTCTTGTATTCATTTTTGCGCGGCAAAAAAAAAAAATAAATCAACTCGAAACTTTCTCTACATATTGATGTCACACCAGAATTCATTGTGATTGTTTCTCAAAGGACCTGTACGATCGGTTTTTCCTGAAAAAAATCGGAATGTTGGGAAAAATCCCCATAATAATAACGCGGATGGAAAATACTTGCATATTACAATTTTTCAAAAGCTTCCAAATTTTGACTGAATATTAAACAAACAATCATGCATATTTTCAGTGACCTCCACAAGAATCGGATGAGAAATAACAAATGAAACGCAATAGAATAAAACATTTGATTGAGAATTGGGATCAATTGGTTGTTGATAATGTATATGCGACAGGTTGCAGCTCTATAAATATCAACAAGTTGCAGGTGAAGTATTTGAACGTTTGAAGTGATCCAAGGTCCGTAGATGTGGATTGAGCTGACAATTTTTTTTTTCATTCCATATTTCCATACTTTTAAGCTCATCTCAACGCATATTCCGCGTTTTTCTAGTTTATGGCATCAAAAGACATTAATTTTTGAACTGACTGACTGTATGAATATTTTATGTCGATTACGTGTTCCGTCCTCATCAAAGACTATGTTCTACATCATGAGAACAATGAACATGAGTCGCTCACATTGTTGGTGTACTGGTATGAAAATTTGATGGTGAATATTGGTGGCGAATCCAATTATTCTTAGTTATTTGATTACCAATATTCGCATCAATTCATATTTGAACATTGTGATGATCTTCCCTATTTGACGAAATATAGCAAACTGATTTCTTCATGATGAGTTCTTGTGAACAAGTTCTCATAAACAAGTTCTTCCTTCCACTTCAAGTGTGTTAATCTCAACAGCACAAATTCACATTCAGTCAATAATTTCGGGTGAAATTAACTGTTTCTCACAGCATGATATAATGAAGCATTGATGTGAATATGCGATCCACTCCACTTGCAATAATCAATTGGACGATTCATTATTATTCGAATTAACTATCCAAGATGAAGAAGTGATAATTGGATGAGCGAAGCGAAGACTAAATTTCACCATACCCGAAAAATAGTAACTTTTTTTTTTCAAAATCAGTTGAAACTTGGCATACACAAGTGTCATTATCTTATTAGATACTGTATAGTTTTGAGGCGCAATCGGTTGAACCACTTCTGAGAAAACTCATTTTTAAGTTTTCGAAAATGTCATTAGAATAACCCAGAGAAAAAAAAGTTGTGAAATAATTTTCATCCGAGACATTCCAAAATCTCAGGGAGTTCTGATATAATAATCATACACATTATTCCGAACTTTCACAGGAATCGAATCAGCCGTTTCGATTTAAAAAATATATATAATGTAATTTTTTTGAATCACTCAAAGCCATTACGATACCAATTAAATCCAATTGACAGATGTAGATCGTCCGCCCTCGTGATGTCACAAAATATAAAAACCAATCAAGTGGACAGTGAAGCAGGGAAAATAGGGAAATAGCCAATCAAGGTATCTAAAATTTCCCTTACTTCGTATAACCACGCCCATCTACATTGGTCAATTCACAGGTGTCAACTCTTGAATGTGAGCGATTAAAACAAAGCCTTCTTTATCATTATAGAAATTGATAATGGGAAATAAGATGGCAGTGATGTAATGGTTTGGATCTCAAGGTGTATATATATATATATATATATATATATATATATATATATATATATATATATATATATATAATAACCAATCCAAAGATGAGTTGATATGTTCCAGCTCAACCATCAACGCGGCAACACATAACGCGTTAGCCTAGTAATTCAAACATTCTCGTAACATCTTTGATGAGATTCATATATGAAGTCAGATATGTAACTGTATCAAATGTGAGGAACGAAGAATAAATATGAGAAAGATACATAAATACATCCCCCAAGGACTTGCACGTAGCACTTTTCATTTCTCAACTCATTCTCATCATAATTCTCACGGCAAAGGAACACGATACAATTCTCCCAGCTCTGAACATGAATAAATGTAGACGAATGATTCCTTCGGAGACGTGAATATAGCACACTGAAAATAAAGCCTTGTTCTCCATTCGCTACATCCAATTATTATAATTCAAAATTCTCCCGTTGTCTTAGTTTATAACGTATCTTAGGTATCTTATGTCTTGATAACATCATATACCTTATCACTGCTTTGTTGATTGAGTGCTCCAAAGGGATGCAGTGTCAGGCTACCAACTAAGGGAACGAGCATAAGGAATTGAACAACTTTATGGCTGTCTTCATACCCCAGACACCGATTACTGTACCCAGCACTTGCTGATGGTTATGAAGGCACAAATTCTCTTTTGAAATGTAAGAAGGTGAACCATTTTCAAGTAGTTTCTCGTAAGATCACGATTAAGTTTGCTTAGATTTCCATCGGAGATGGTTTCGGTTTGGTGAACGCGAGAAGAAGCACAGTGACAGAACTAACGTGGTTAAGGTTTTACTCTCTGCATACCTCATGGGTGTAATATTCAAATGTGATTTGGAGAATGAAGGAACAGTTGGTGCTGTTTGTAAAGATTTACTTTTAGACAAGTATCATTACGTCATTATTCTGATTTTGGAATGGTTATATTTTTATGGATGTACAGTGAAATCATGGTATTTTGGCGAAAATGGATGCTGGTGAGTATTGAGAGAGCAGAATATAGAAAAGCGAGACGGACACCTACTCGCGGTCGACCTTACTCGAAGAAATAAAACATTTTTTTTCCGATTGTTTCACTCGCGTTTCACTGCTCAATCGGAACTTGATGTGTGCTACAGATGTATGATTGTGCGAATTGATACTGTATAGTTTTGAAACGAAATCGCTTGCACCACTTTTGTGAAAAAAAAAAACATTTCGAAATGTTTGAAAACTTCCCAAGCATAACCCAGAGGAGAAAATTTGAAACACATATATTTCTCGAATCAATTCGAAGTGAGGAACTGAAACCTCGAAATTGAGATCTATGAAATTCCGTCAGCTCAGAAATAATACATATAATAATTTTGAATTTGCACAACAATCGGATGAGCCGTTGTGTGTATGATAATTATAGGATGTGGTAATTTCAGATCGATTGGGATGCTGTGAGAAGGATCTACAGATGGAACCAATTAAATCTGATGCGATTCAAAATAATGAATAATGAGTATAACAAGAAGGCCGTGACATGATTGGTTTTGATTTCAAGGTGTGTATATGTAGTTTTTTTTAAAGATGACATCGATCGGCCCATATTGCTGATTTTTCAACGCATGTATTCAGCGTTTTTAATTCAACTATGACATATTCGGGATCGATCTGAGAATGATCCAGATGATTTTTTTCACTCTTTTTCTCGCTACAAGTCACTCACACAAATATTTATATCACACACATGTCCATATAAATTCATATATATATATATATATATATATATATATATATATATATATATATATATATATATATATATATATATATATATATATATATATATATATATATATATATAATATACAGATATAGCTCTTCAAACGATATTGTGATGATATTTCATGAATTTTGAGCATTGAACTATTCGAAATGTTCATTTCATTCTTTCATATTCCTGTAGTGAATTTCTTGTTGATCCATTTGATAGATACGAACATTTCATTCGTTCAGTTAGTTGGTCTGACCTCCAGTAGAGTGCGTACATAAAGCAAATACAAACGGGAAATTATGAAACTAATCGGTTGAACAGAGAGGCAAAAATCTTCGATTGTCGGAATGAATTGTGATTTTTGTATGACATCGAATCTTGAAACAAGATGATTGTTTCCCAGTTGAGGCTATGGATGAGAAGAATTATCGTTCGGACAAAGCACCACAAGGACGATCTTATACCACAAAATTTAATCACGGAGTCACCTCTTAGCTTCAACATCAGAACTGGGTTGTCTGTGACCATAATTTTCTGCCGCAGATGAAAGTCTTCCAGTTTACAGAAGTCCGGAACACATTAGAGTGGAAATCGTTCTTGTGATTCATCTGGACACAGGACATCACCAGCATTGGTATGGAGAGTAAACAAAACACACAAACAAAAAACATTGTAGGAATTTGAGAACATATGACTATTCTATCGAAATATCCCGAAGAGAAATTATTGTAAGAAGCTGGATATTGAATTGTACTAGGAAAACGCCATATATGCGTTGTTGGACGAGCGGATAGTAATAGTATGTCGACGTTTGAGGGAAACTTTTGCCTACATTCGCCAATTGGGTGACATTCAACTTATAAATGAGTAAACACTGCTTTGAGAGGTACCAATTTAGCACATTTCATGTTTTTTCCTGAAAACCCGATCAAGCCTAAAGTTTTTGGAAATGTGTATCAAAATGTAATTCAACTTCACGCAAAATTTCATTTTTTTGGAAAATAATTTCTTTTTCCGCTGTGTTATTCTAATGGGTATTTTTGAAATTTCTAAAATACATAGAAATAGAAGTAATCAACCGTTAATGCCACGAAACTATAGGTACAGATCTAAGTTAGATAAGGAACCATGATGAAAAAAGTTTGGAGCTGATAGCTGTAGCCGTTTGACCTGTGGAGAACCGACAAAAAAACATAAAAACCCCCCCAAAAAAAAATAACATGAAAATGAACACCAATTTTCTTCAGTATTTCAAATTGAATCCTCACTGAAGCTCGTTTAATAAATGGGAGAAAATTGCTTCGAGTGGTACCAATTCAGCACATTTGGTGGTTTTTCTTCAAAATGGCTCACCCAATCAAGCTGAAAATTCTCAGAAATGTGTATCAAGATGTAATTCAACTTCACGCTGGATTTCATTACTTTGGGAAATAATTTTTTTCCGACGTGAGATTGTGAACGGTATTTTTGAAATTCATAAAATGCAGGAGAGAAAAATGTATCATACGATAATGTCACCAAACTATACAGATCTATGTTAGATGAGGAACCATAACAAGAAAGGGTTCGAAGTTGATAGCTGTAGCCGTTTGACCTGTGGAGAACCGACAAAAAAACATGAAAAACATGAAAAAAAAACATAAAAACGAATACCAATTTTTTTCAGTATGTCAAATTGAATCCTCTTTAAAGTTCGTCCAGATATGAGATATGTTCCAAGCGGAAATGCGTGTTTCGACTTGTAATTACACATGCACAAATATCTTTCCAACCAAGTCATTTACTTGCGGCTGATTCCATTTAATACACGCCCTTGGCGGAACGTGACATGAGGCAAAAAATAATGTCTTCATTATGATATTATTTCGGAAATTATGATCGTCTTCTCAATGTCAGTCGATAACCGAAGCTTTGAGACCGGTTCAATAATTATTCATCCGAATTGATTCAACAAATCTAATTTTGGAGGAAATTCGTTCACATTGTGTTCAATATTATTCCATCCTGACTTGGTTTTTCGTGGTTTTCCACAGTCCTCGAAGCAAATGCTTGGATGAAGTACTAACTGGCCACGACCATTAATTAGTAGAGCGAGTGGCCTAATTATAACATCATAGGCCTATCACTAATTTTATTTGTGCATTTTGTATAATGATCAATTTTACATCTGCTGTCAATGGAAAGAAGTGATCATTGCCCAAGAGACTTAGTTCAAAGTGGAAGATATCAACATTTGTGTGTTTATACTGAAATACTTTTATATACGGCCAAATATTATGGTCACAGACAGCGCAGTCCTGGTGTTGAAGATCATTAGTTTTGAATGATCAAAATGAGGTGGTAAAATCACCCTTGTGGTGTCCCGTCCAAACGATCCTATCTTTTATTCATAGCCTTGATTGGGGAACAATGATATTGTATCAAGTTTCGATGTTAATAAAAAAAAAATGTGTTCATAGACTCACTGTACTGATGAATGAGATCTATTGGCATCAGTGAATGATGTGTGGGATGGTGAGATGCGAAGTCATCAAATCAGGTGTTTCAAGGTAGTGGGAAAATCCGGTCGTGACCTGTTGATATAAGAACCGTTCCAGTATCAACCTGAACGATAAGAAAAACCACGAGAATCTTTTATCAACATGGTCAACCCCGGTCTACTTGATGACGGTTCGGTGTGCTAGTCACTCGATCACTCGTCTCAGTTCCGGAGCACCAAAGGAATGAGTGTTTAGAAACGTTTCTTTCAAATCCTGGAGATTGACGAATTTTCCCAAAATGGTGAAAATTGTGAAATTTCAGGATTCTAAAATTGGGGAAAATTTTACTACACTCCTTGTACGAGAGAAAAAAAATTCGTTCCCAATTTATCGATTCTCTACGGTGAAGTTCTACGGTGAGTACGGTGAGTTGATTCACAATCCAGGTGAGAGATCCTGGATCACATATATATCTGGAACAATTCGAGTTGATTCAATTTCAATTCAATTTCCGAACGTTCTCGGACACATTCATCTTGATTGATGTATTATCATAGATCACATATCACCGAGATAGGTTACACAACGATAAGAAGGCGTTCATATTTGTCTCGGCAGTAGCTTTACACCACTTCGAAAATCAGGAAGTTTCCACCATATTGGACGTATATCAGTGATAATGCGGAATTCCTGCTTAGATTATATTTGTGAATATCCAATATGGCCGCCTAGATTGTAACGAGCATACGTCGCTATCAGCTGCGGGAGTATCGTATCATCGGTCTGGTAATCGATATTATTATTACCTCTTTTCAAGGTTGATCATATGGAATATGGATACTAGGAAAACGCTTTCAGTCTCATCATGATAGGTATCTATGCGCAGAATTTGAAGTATATACAAATGATATTGACAGAGATAGGATTTTCACCTGTCTCCCCTTAAAATTGCTATCACCATTGTTACCCATGCCATCTGTTTCCACCGACTGTCAGACGAAGTAACCATACTGGGTCTCATCAAAGCAATAAATCAATAAACACGTGAACGTTAACAATAATTCCAACACAAAACAATAACAAAAACACAAGAAAAAAATGTCAGATCATTCGATTTTCAAATGCATGATCACTGAAAATGACCCGGCACCTCCACCAAAAATATATCTCATTCATAACAAGACATACTCACAAAATACCTGTGGAGTAATCCATTAAAGCTCACTGTCGATGTCAGTCAATTAGAATGACATTTGCGTACTTTGAAACATAACAAACTTCATTATATACGATTAATTAGTTTGGTATGTGTATTCCACTCATGACATATCCAATACATAAGGTAATATTCCACTGAAATTATTCCTGAATATGATCACAAGAGACGTAATAATCTTCACACTCATTCATGACATATCAAAAGCGAAATCTGTGGGTATATAGCTACGAATGTACGGGCTTGGTGTGATCCGAAGGAAGTTTATCCATTCAACTTCTAAGTAATTAATCTCAATTAAGCAAGCAAGTAATTCTTGAATTATTATTAGTGTATGATAGAAACTCAGCTCTCCACAGATCTTCTATAATACCGCCTGTGATGTGTTGGCGTTACGAGACACCTGGTCGATGGTGTTCAGTGATCAGAGAGACGGTTGTTCGTAAACCATACTCGACAGTGTGAGGAGTTACACCCGGTTCTGAATATTTCGAATAGATTCTGATATACTGATTTAGTTGCGATTTTTTCCTATGATAGACGAACCAGTAGACACAATGAAGATTAGATGTCACATTTACTGACATGAATTTTTCTCACATCCGTGTTATCATTTTATCGAAATTTTAATGAATGATAATACTCATTTCAAAATCAGAAATTTTGTTCGTTCAAAGTTCTATAAATCAATAATATTCCATCATACGTATTATTTAAAGTATGGAATGAATTATTCATTATTCATTCATTTCTTCCAAAATGATCTCAATGGTGATCAAACATCATGATTTGTTCATATATTGACCTGTTACCGAATGATTATTTTCATATGTGTAAAAAACATATTCATCAATTTGTAATCCAATATTACAACAATAGATACGATCATCGAAACAGAACTGCACAGCGAGAATGTCAGAAATAGGACAAGAAAGAAGGAGAAAAGTGAATATCGTGATGAAACTTGGATTATCTGGGCAATGTATTCCATAACTATTTCCTCATCACAGTTTATAAACTATTGTTATGCTATTCGGCCGACAGAATAGTTAATTCTAATCTCTAAAGTTGAGAAGATGGTTTGAAATATAATCTAAAATCAGTAAAAACATATAAAATCATTCTCCATTGAAATCCGGTTTCAGAACTATGATGTACTTTAACTACATCGTAATCCCTCGTAATGCTTTCTCCCCCCCCCCTCCCCCTTCCCCTCCCGCGTCGCACAATTGTGTTACGTCCCCAGACAAGGCTTACTAAACGCAAATATATTATTAACTGGAACAATATATGAAACAAGTGGCGATAAAAGATGGTCCCGATCTTGGCGGCCGCGCGTGCAACTATTAGAGAATGTGACGTCATGAAACCAGCGCGTAACTGATACGTGCGAACGTTTCAAAATAGCATTAAATTGATGTTCGTTATTTCAATCGATTTTCTCAGCATTCTGAAAATTGTAATATTGATATTTTCATATTTTCCAAGGTTATTATAACCTAACTGACTCGCTATCGTTGCGCGCAGTCGATTTAGTAGTCTACTACTTCTTGAGATCCGTCGTACACGCTTGGCCGCTAGATGGTGCGTAAGAGCTTCATATATTCTCAAAGTTGATAATATATTTGCTAAACGTTCGTCTAGAGCCGTTACCGTTCACCGAGCACACTGCCACTTGTTGTGTCCATCCATTTCACCACGGACACTCGTCATCTTTCTCGCCAGCACTTGCGGCTGTCAGATTATCTACACGGCTAATACGTAAACACACACACACACACCCACACACACACACACACGCACACACACACACACACACACACACGCACACGCGCACACACACACACACCCACACGCACACACACACACACACGCACACACACACACACACGCACACACACACACACACCCGCACACACACACACACACACACACACACACGCACACAATGTTGATCGGGAAGTAATTAGTCCGTGGGTAATGGGTGGAACAACCGCAACATGTGAACAAATATCGTTGCTATATGTATATCTATGTAGTCGAAAAGGAGTCAAGTTTGGAGTAACACAAAATCACAGTCCATAGTGGTTGTTGTGAGTGACTCACCTTTGTCAAACAAACCTTTGTTATCTCGAAGACGATTGATTGATTATTGCAGATCACGATCCAATAAATGCAGGAATAATAATATATTATAATAATCTGCCTCAATATCTTAGAGATCAAGGTAATAATAGAAGCATTTATAGAAATGAGGTTAAAATTATCTCCTTGACCATGGTTTCTACAGTATAGATGAGTTAAAAAATGGGAAAAATTGCAAATGTAACCTCTGTTCACTCAGTTCTTGGCATTTACATTATGTGGAGGTATTCATCTATAGAACCTAACATATTTAGTTCTTCTATTTTACTTCACTTATATTCTATTGTTATGTTCCAAAACTTGTGTGATCCTCTCATCACACACATGAGTGTAATTACGTCATTGATATTATGTATTATTTGTATGTCGATTAGTGGAATAAATATCCATCTATCTCACTCTCATCCGGGTTAACAATCTCACTTTACACTTATTTTATAAATTGAGTTGAGATATTATTTTATTGAGGCCTGATATCACCAACGTGGGAGTAGCTCCAACTGGCAGATAAAAGTTGCTATCACCATGGTTACCTGGGATATTTGTTCTCACCAACTCTCAGATAACTAATATAATTTGAATATAATTTGATAGAATGTATTCACTTATTTGATACTTCAATGACGGAACCAGATGGTATTAGAACTGAGGATTTGAACCGAATATGATTATATGATGTAATCATATTCGATATATATATATATATATATATATATATATATATATAATATATATATATATATATAATATATATATATATATATATATATATATATATATATATATATATATATATATACATATTTATATATATATATATATATATATATATATATATATATATATATATATATATATATATATATATATAAATATATATATATATATATATATATATATATATATATATATATATATATATATATATATATATATATATATATATTCGAAATCTAATTTTTAGGAATGTTGTGAGATTGGAACGAATAAATAGAAGCTACAATGAACAACCTGGATGCTGCAATCTCATCGAATCAACATCTCTAAATTGTAATAAACATTGATAATAATATGATTTCAGTACTCTTCACATTCATCATGTTGATATATCTCAATGTGACAATGTCAAACAATTGTCCTACATTCACTTACATTCATTCTCTGTAATCTGAGCTCGGGGAAATTACACCTAGTTTATACTCGACATGGATCATTATTCTCACTTCACTTCCAACCTAATACA
>OZ023326.1:83752691-83777691 GCA_964007535.1 Brachyptera risi
CATTGATTCGTATGTTGTTTTTTTTTAATAACATCGAAACTTGATACAAAATCATTGTTCCCCAATTAAGGCTAAGGATGAAAAGTAGGATCGTTTGGAAGGGACACCACAAGGGCGACCTCACCACCCAATTTTAATTATTTAAAACCAATGAACTTCAACATCAGGACTGCGCTGTTGGTGACCATAACTTTCCGCCGCAGATAAAAGTATTTCAGTTTCCGAAAGTCCGGAACACATTATAAGTAAAAACCGTTTCTGTGATATATATCCGGACATTATCAGCATTGGTATTGAGAGTAAATGTAACTATGTTCGTATGTAACTGATATAAGCATCCATTTGGTTAACCAGTATCACTATTGCATGACATGGATTGCGAACAATCTACGGAGATAGGAGTTGTTTGAGATTTCAGAATCATTTTAGAATTAGGATTTTAGAATTTAATTTTCATTAATCGAATTTTCTTCAAAGGTTCTGTGATGAAACGGTATTGTTCATACACGAAGTCAGCGATTTTATCGATTTAGAATCTTTTACAATTCACCTAATATTTCACAATGAAGACCATACACTTCTTATAGAAATGTTATCAACAAATATAATTATACGATATATATATATATATATATATATATATATATATATATATATATATATATATATATATATATATATATATATATATATATATATATATAATTATATATATATATATTATATAGATATATATATAATTATAAATTAAAATTATAAATGTGGAATGTGAATTTTCGAGGCCGACTAATTACTTATAACGCAATCTAGAATCAATCATTGTTTCTATCAAGTATCAAAAGTGGAGATCATTTGTGAATATGAACCCTAATTGACCTCACAAAATTGATACCATGGATGATAAAAATATTATTTCCATTTAATTTAAAAGTGAAATAATGTTGACCTGACTGATTATTGATAATCTACAACACCAGAGTTCACATCACTACATGTGAAAAAAAGAATGGATGATCCAGTCGAGGAAAGTCGTCCAGAGAAGCTGGATAATTGAACAGATCGATACGTAGTTGACTGTCTATTGAGTACTACTTACTGATAAGTTACTATTATAAAACGAGAAGATAGAAACAGATTTATTGTTCGTACTCGACGAGGTATACGAAATACTGACTGGTGATAATTGAACAGATAAATAGAGAGGGGAATGTCGATTGAACACTTATCGATACTTTGGACAAATGAAACAAAAAGTATTGATTGTTTTAATCTCACTATAATTCACTGGATTGTTTGTGAATGAGATGGAATGTCGAAACAGTGAACCAAACACTATCTACGTTCGGTCAATATTTGCCATTCTTCATTTATGGTTACAAGCAACATGGATGGGAATGAATATATACAAATATAGTAGGTCCAATGTTGGGATCGAGAGAAATCATTCCGATTTTTGAAGATAATTTTGTGAACAAAATTAATTCTGTCAAATACATCAATAGATTCCATTGTTGTGAACATTTTGAAAAGATCTGTACACATTTTGAAAAATCAATCACATTCAATTATCCAAATTTTGGTTCTTCTCCCCCCTTCTTTCTCATGTATGACATTTTTTTCTCATTATTCAAACCTCTACACGACTTATCGTGTGTTCATGGCAAATTTCACATTTTAGTACCTGATGGTTCGTTTTTTTTATATTTCAGTATTGGTTACTTCTTCTTGATCTTTATTATCATTCTTTCGATTGATCCATCCATTGATCGATCATTCTGAGTCAATTATGGCAGCCAATTAATGTGAATTGCCGTGACCTGATGAAGATACATACATTCAATTGTACCTCTCAAATGGAAGAGAAACATCATCATGAATCTCATTCAATTATCAACCAATATTTTACAATCTTTTTTCAATGGATTGATTTCCTTTCTTTTATTGATCACGAAGAACCTCTCCGTGAATCTTCCGATTTATTTCCTGTATCTTTTTTTGTATCCTCGTATATTGAGTTCAATTTCTTAGATTCGAGTTCAGTTGGATGAATAATTGAAAACTATATCACCACGCTGCTCCACATCATTAAGGTCTCATAAATCGATAAGACATATCTGGGAGAGACAATTTTTCATGAAAATATATCAATTTGTGATCGAATTAATGATAAGAAGTGGAACGTATCATGAGTATATTTTAGTATCGACAAATTTTACTTCAAGAAAACAAGTATGTGGTGAAGTTTTTCCATTTTTTTCCATTTATTTATAAATTTTTCCTCACTTTTCTGATCGTTAAAACCAGCATGTTTATGATTCTGCGATGAAAGTGACCACCTGATTTTCTGAGTTGGTAATTTCCACATAGCGTACTATCGCTATTTCTAGCATAGTGAGTTTCACATGCAGCTATCACACAGAGTAAAAACTGAGCATAGAATTTAAACCTCATTTACTCAGTCCTTATTATTTTCGAATTTGTTGACCATCACCTCATCGAGTGATAGAAGTATTATTGTGAATTCGTTAGTGACTTGTGATTTAATGTATAATAGATCGGAAGCAAACCATTCTGATTCATGTTCTATTGTGCATTAACCATGTCAATGTGTGACACTATTTCTCCTGAATTACGCTTCTGCATTCTTCATTTGTTTTTCGTTGTCACAAGAAAAGAATAACAGATACATACACACTCAAAAGAATCTTCAAAGTCAGAGTATAGGCTTGTCTGTAGAATAATAAAATAGCATGTCGAATTAACCAAACACAAACGACCTGTGGTGAACAATAATGATTACAATATATATACTACATTTTGTCAACTGATAATTAAGAATGAAAATGATTTTAAAAAAAAGATGATTATATTGATTTACAGAGATACTGCATTACGAAAAACAGAAATATGAAGATGAAAATCGAAACAAAAATAATCAGAAAAATTATTATTTAATATTATTATTAAATATTATATTCGATTATTATTATAATTATTATTATTTGCAAGAAGTATTTATTATCATCAAAAGTTTTCAGCAATTCAGCTGATTGGAAACTGTTTCAAATTCATTCAATTTAATTTAATTCAATCTAATTTTCGTCCAATGAAGGATTTACAAGTTTATCATCGAAAAAACCACAATAAATAGAATGCAGGTCATATGGACAGTCAGTTAAAAATACATAATCACTATGAAAAATAATATCGAAATGAATAAATATATGGTGAATGCTTTTTTTATATTATATATTATGCATCGCAAAGCCAATTAAGGTGAAAAATAACACAATATATACAATAACTATATAAAATTGTAAGTTATGAATTGCATAAAATTATATACGGTATCAGATGAGGGGAAATATAATATGATGGATGCTATTTCTCATAAATACTTATCATCCATCCAGTCAGTTAAATAATAAAACACAACAACAACACACACAAACTATCTACATTGAACACTCATTTAGGATTCAGAAGGCGAATTCAGGTAGACTCTTCTCTCTTAAATAGCTGTCTTATCGTAAATATAAGACAGAGCTAATTCGAGTACGCTTTTGATGTCGTATATGACCATTCACTATGTGTGAATTTAGGCGAATGACTGTAGCTGTCGTATTAAATTTACGCTAGCTCAAATTTAAGAGAGTGAAAAAGGTAACTGAATTTGCCACCAGGTTCACTTTTGCACCCCAACATCAATTCGTCGACATTCGTCGACTTGTCATGTATACAAAATGTCACCATCACACTCTCAAGATAATTATCCCTGAATATAATATGTGATTCTACATGTAAAATGTTTCTTCTGTGTTGTGCTATAGACTCACCTCTCGCATGACAGTCTGGTGCATTTTATAGAGTACTATATTGCCTTTATCCACGTGAGAGGTTCTAATGCTGAGTCAGGCAGGCCAATGATTGATGAGATTGCGACGGATTTGAGATGTTATTAGTAGCTATTTGCTTCTAGGACGTGCATGATGAACCAGAACCATGATGGACGCGATTATTTTCCATGCCATGATGATGTCGCATGAGTAGCTATATCAACACGCCATTCTAGAAAACTGAAATTCGCAAAGTTTATTTACTTTTATTATATATGAATGTAATTTCGTTGGAATTTATTGTATAATTCATAGACATGAAGATGTTCTAAATATACTTGAATACAATATAATGTCTGTAATTATTTATTGAAGAAGATTCAGAGACTTTTAGAAAATCGTCTTAACCTAAGTGTAGCATAATATTTTTGGTATTTATGATAATTTGTGTGATCATTATCACAACTGCAAATTATTCGAATGATGATTGATTGATGAATAGTTGTATGTCCCCCGCCACCGTCCATCTTTACAGGGGTTATTCGTGGTTTCCCTCTGTAGTCTAGGCTAATGCCGGGATGGTTCCTATATTATAGGCCACGACCGCTTCCTTCCCACTATCCTTCCCACTACCCATAAAAAAAACTTCATCTCATCATCCCATCATCTCATTAATCATTCATTCGACGTCAATAGATCTTAGTAATCATTCCAGTACGTCGTTAAAACCCAATTTAAAAAAAAAAAAAAAAAGTTGTGTGTCCAGCAATTGTATCAGGATATAGGCCTAACCTGAAGTTATTGAAGTTTTTAGGGTGATAAGATCACCCTTGTTGTGGCTGATCACTCGTCCTGTACCACCGATTCATTGAATGATGATTATGTTTCAAGTCTTGGTTTCAGTTTTAAAAGAGGGGGTCCTGTTTCGAGAAAATGTGTGAAATATTAAAAAAAACGGCACTTCCACGAATAATGGAATTGAAAATTGAAAGCGAAGCATCATGGTAATGTTACTAGAAACATGAGGTGCTACGAACCCAGCAATGTCGAAGCTGATGATTCAAATTATAATTTGGAAGAGGCATTTTTCCATTTTCCGTATTTTTCCGTATTTTTGTGTTTTTCAAATTAGAAAAAAACTTGAATAAAAATTCGATGATTCGGAAATAGTTTGTCTTGAAGCTGAATCGACTCTCTGTTACTATTTCTATTTCTATTCCTATTCAAACTCTCACTCAACAAACATTTCCGACATTTTCTGATATCAAAACTACTCAAAGACACAAAACAAACTTTTCTCTCGACTTTTTCATAACACAAAATTCATAAATCTTCTCTCTATATATCTATCTCACTCTCTCGTACTTTTTTTCTCTCGTTCTTTCTCTCTATATATAATGTTTAATATATCTGCCAGTCACTGTCATTATTACAGCGTAGCAACATATCCAGTCTGCAATCTAGCAGACAGCGGGACAATAATAATTTGTCAGGAACCACTGCCAGAATACTGAGAAACATCGTGCGAGTGATATAAGTCAGTTCAAGATCATTACTCTAGCGGTCAAACTCACTACTATAAGTCCACACGAACTTCACACAGCGAGCCTGAACGAAGGAAATAATAGTCACCAATAGTGGGAAATATATAAACCACATGTAGATACATTCACGATCGTATAAAATAGAAGCAAACCGACGCAAACTTCCATAATAGTCTAATAGACCGCATTCTAGGTTTGAATGGTTTTTTTCCACCCCTTTTCTCTCTGGTGGTTGCGAGGGAATTGGCATATACATTGGGGTGGAGATCTAGTGTCCGCTGTAAATTCAAACAATCCAATTGAATTGTCAACAAAATGTTACTGTGTCTCTCGACGTATAATGAAGTCGGCGGGATTCAATTTCTCTTCGAATTCACTCGCTGTGACTGAGTTATTAATAGAATCATACGGACATAAATATTCTATTAAAAACAATTAATTTTTACTACCAGAATTTTAATTAGAAACCCCAGTGAACAAAGGTTTCGTATTTCAGTTTAATCACACTCGGTTGAATCGTGTTGATATTAAACAAAATGGCATACTATCAGAATGAAAACTGCAAATAGGTTACTGACATGAACATAATTTTCTAATTGAATGATCAAACTTCACCATTCGAACAATAATTAATGATTGAGAGAATCAAAAATTGAGGATTCATGAACGAAATTACTTCAATCTAACTGAGAACATAACTGATAGTTCGATGAAGTTTTCGTATGCTTTATAAGCGCGAATAAACCATAGAGAAAGTACAGTTCTGTGGGAAAAAACGAGTCATGTAAAAACTGCCACACTGTCCCGTTGTGATGAATCATCAATCAATCTATATCATCATGTTCTATGTTCGTGCATCCATACTTGAAGCTCAATTTCAGATGAACAAAATTGTAGTTCACGAACTGGATGTTCATTCAGATTCTGTCACCAGGAAATGAATCATAATCTGAAGTTTATAAGACGATTTGGATAGTTGATCGATCGAAAGAATTGATCTGATCCAATATAATATAATATTATATCAATTCATCCGATCAAATGACTCCAAGTAATCGATATCACTCGAATGTAGTCGATCATAAATATATATATATATATATATACATATATATATATATATATATATATATATATATATATATATATATATATATATATATATATATATATGTATATATATATATATATATATATATATATATATATTCATTTATATATGAATATATAATCATATATATGAATACAAATATATATATATATATATATATATATATATATATATATAGATATATATATATATATATGTATGTTTATTTATATATATATATATATATATATATATATATATATATATATATATATATATAATATATATGTATATATATATATATATATATATATATATATATATATATATATATATATATATATATATATATATATATATATATGTATATATATATATATATATATATATATATATATATATATATATATATATATATATATGTATATATATATATATATATATATATATATATATATATATATATATATATATATATATATATATATATATATATATATATATATATATATATATATATATATATATATGTATATATATATATATATATATATATATATATATATATATATATATATATATATATATATATATATATATATATATATATATATATATATATATATATATATATATATATATATATATGCATTTATATTGTGTGTGTGTGTGTGGTGCAATCACAAACACTTCTTCGAATGTTTTCACATTCTATAACAGAGAACATCTTAATATAATTAAATAACTCAATGTCTCACACGTTATCCCCACGTCACATCCATTGTTGCCACGCTGAATTGTGGTCAGCACATTCAGCGTAACAGTGTTTTATTATCTACCCGGCCGTGATGTGAAAGCGAATCACGTATTCGCCGTCAAGAAAGAATGAAAGCTGCTTGCCTTTTGAGGGGTTTGAATATTTGCGGCATGCACGGCCCAAAAGATCGGTTGACAGCGTGTCATGTAGCGTGTTTGTACTGAGAGACGTTTCGAAAAACGTAGCAAAGACGTATCATCGTGTAAGAGAGCAGCCACAAAACAGTCGGAGAGTAAATAATTCAGAAACGAGTAGGATATATTGTGGCGTAAGTTTGGTAGGTTGAAGAAAGTAATTTTTAGACTGACATGAAATATTCAGTTTTGGTGCGAGGATATTATCTTGTCATGTTCTTCTATATATTATGTGACTTTTGATGACTCATTTAGTATTTGGAGTTGCTCGAGACACCTGTTCGTATACACACTTCAATTTGGATTTCATTTGATTGATGAACACACTGATTATCGTGAATACAAAATAAAGCACAATTGTTATGACACTTTAATACTTCGATATTCATCACGATTTTGATGAATAACAGCACTTATATTGATTCTGAGACTTCATATTTCTTGTCTAATATTGTGAATAGTATAATTCATGGAAGTCCTTTTAAGAATGGAACGGCGTTAATGTAGCTCTGTTTCCTCCTTGAATTATATTTATATTTCAGCTTTCCTAATTTTTTTTTTTTCCTGTTTTTTAATCTGCAGGAGTAGAACACAATAGAATGAATATGAGCAAAATATAAGGGGGGTATACTCTGAACTATGCGCATATATCATGTCATCTGTTATTAGCAATTCTTGAAACTATCGACTATCTTGAAATTGATTCAGTCGTCTCTGATTGAACTTGGATATCTGAATGATTCTTCAGGAATGATTTTTCATTGTTAACGGAACATTTCTAACTTGAAATTACATGGAATCTACATGATAGTTGTGTTGGATAAAACCTATAGGTAATTATCATAGCTCTAACGTCACCGTTGCCCCATAAGTATCTATGTCCATGATTTATCAGTTCGTCTCTACATGAAACCATGACATATATATATATATATATATATATATATATATATATATATATATATATATATATATATATATATATATATATATATATATATATATATATATATATATATATATAAATATATATATATATATATATATATATATATATATATATATATATATATATATATATTTATATATATATATATATATATATATATATATATATATATATATATATATATATATATATATATATATATATATATATATATATATGATAGTTTGAGAGCTCTCACGACGTATATTTGGTTGAATATTATTGTTTCGGGTATTTTCGTCGTGTAATACATTGTTATCTTTTCTTTTCGTTCATATTTTCTATATTTTCTCGATTTCTTGTAGAAGAAACTATCATTCTCAATTCTCTTGATGAATGCCTAATATTGGCTCGAAACGTTGAGTTAAAACATTTAAATATTGTAATGTTATTTTTTTTCTTACTACACGATGAAGATACCCGAAACAATAATATCCATCCATATATATATATATACATATATATATATATATATATATATATATATATATATATATATATATATATATATATATATATATATATATATATATATGAAGTTTCTGTATCACTCAAATATATATTATCTCTACGAGATTCTATAAACCTGTTCGAATACGTAGCACGAATGAGTGGTTTGGAGTGGAGAATATTGGAACAATATTGGTGGAGGTGCCGGGTTTCCGATCCGAGTCTAGTTTCATGCGGTATTTATCGCATGATCCGAGATCCAGACTCTAATGAAGCATATGAATAAATACTGCAGCTACTTTTGAATCGAATTTACATAATAACAACAATAGAAGTATGCAATTTACAATCCAACCAACCATACATACCTGTCAGTCGATGTGGAATGAACTCGCCTTTTTACTGTTTTCATAATTCTATGATATTATATCATTAATTTTCAATCTTGATTGACACTATTCCTCTCTTTTCCTCTCTCTCTCTCTCTCTCTCTCTCTCTCTTTCTCTTTCCCTCTCTCTCTCTGTGTGTGTGTATATATATATATATAGGCCTATATATATATATATATATATATATATATATATATATATATATATATATATATATATATATATATATATATATATATATATATATATATATATATATTTATATATATATATATATATATATATATATATATATATATATATATATATATATATATATATATATATATATATATATATATGTATATTTATATATTTGAATATATATAAATATATATATATATATATATATATATATATATATATATATATAAATATATATATTTATGCATATATATATATATATATATATATATATATATATATATATATATATATATATATACATATATTCGAGATATGTATATATATATATATATATATATATATATATATATATATATATATATATATATATATATATATATATATATATATATATACATATCTATATATATATATATATATATATATATGTATATATATATATATATATATATATATATATATATATATATATATATATATATATATATATATATATATATATATATATATATATATATATATATATATATATATATATATATATATATATATATATGAAAAGTGATTGAAGAACAGAAGATATCAGATTATCATCAATAAATCTATAGTTCTCGATTCCATCAGATTCTTATCAACCACAAATCTATCTCATCTCTATCAGAGCTTGAGAGATGACATAAATGAGTATCGTCTAGACAGAACAACAGGGAGATATTAACATGATACCGTCATACATTATCGAATGTGCATCATTTAATTCAAGTTATGTAACATCCTGTTACATAATTGAGGCAACTCCACTACATATATATTCACTGAATCATACCATTCACTAAGATTGAAATACATTTGTACACATCTTCATATCCGTGATTGACAGTTACCGGCGATGAACCATAACATACTTGTTCACTACAGATGTATACGTACTGAGACGTGTGGTCGAGTGGTGATACACTGAACCGTCATTCAGGAGACCGGCATTCGATTTCCGCCCATGATCGACCATCCTGACAGGGGTTTTCCGTGGTTTCTCTCTGTCGTTATAGACCGATAATGAGATGGTTCCTTAACAACAGGCCATGACCGACTCCTTCCCACTATCCAAATGAATACATAATATAATAACCTCCCATCTCATCATCTCATTCATCATTCACCGACGCCAATAGATCGTGGCCATCAGTATAGTGCGTCTTTAAAACCCAATAAATAATAAAATGAAGATGTATAAGTGAATATCAGTTGTAGTATTCATTGAACCTTCAGATCATTTTGGCCTCGAACAAAATTATGACGATGTGACTAATGTTAGTACCGGCACAGTAGCTGAGTGGTTAGCTCACTTACTTCGTGTGATCCGGAAGGTGAAATGACATATCGGACCCGGTTCGATCCCCGCCACCGTCCATCTTTACAGGGGTTTTTCGTGGTTTCCCTCTGTAGTCTAGGCTAATGCCGGGATGGTTCCTATAATATAGGCCACGACCGCTTTCTTCCCACTATCCTTCCCATTACCCATACAAACCTTCATCTCAACATCCCATCATCTCATTAATCATTCATCCGACGCCAATATATCTCAGTAATCATTACAGTGCGTCGTTAAAACCCAATATGAAAAAATAACTAATGTTAGTGAACTGAGAATTGTTATCAGCGATTCAGTCCATTCTACGACCCTAATTTAATTTGTTTTACACAAGCATGCTGTACTATTTCGGGCAATTATTCATATTTCTTTCGACTGACTCCACAATGCTCGTGTATACAACACTAAGATAGTTATATATAGGAAACTTCACGGAGAATTAGCAAAGAATTTGGAAATGGATAAATGATGTCTCACTTTACATATTTCGGCATAATGTTCATAGTGTTATTATATATATAATAATGTTCATTTAGCAATTTTTTGCTATATTTTATACACCAGATATACATAAAAAACATACAAAACATGAAAGTATAATTCAAAATACAACAATGATGATAACAATGATGATAATGAAATAAGAATGATAGCATAGACATATCTGATGAAAATAATGAACACATTATTTCAATTTATTTTGTACCAGAAACGCACACTTTCACTCGAATCTGGAACCAATTTTCCTTCCTTTATCAATTTAGAACACGCATTCCTGAAACTTCCAGATATTGTTAGTTTAACGTGATTGTTTCAGGAATGCGATTGTATATTCTTAGGCCTTCAGAAAAAACTGAGTTGTCGATAAATGATGATGATGCCTTCTCAATATATATTTCATCACAATTTCTTGTACCATGAGTATGTGTCTCTTCACACAATTTCAACTTTGTTGTTAAATAATTGGGTACTAAACCATGATAAATCTCATATATGAAAGTGAGAGCATTAAGGGTGATCCTCTGTCTCACAGTAAGCCAGCATATTTCTTTACCCATCTTCTCCATTTACCTGTATCTATTAACCCTCAATATATATATATATATATATATATATATATATATATATATATATATATATATATATATATATATATATATATATATATATATATATTTATATATATATATATATATATATATATATATATATATATATATATATATATATATATTTATATATATATATATATATATATATATATATATATATCAAAAACGTTGACTGTTGAGCGTGGACTATTTTTCTTGATTTTATTTCACTTATCCAACTCTGATGTCAATGGAGTCGTCGTAATCCATCAATTCATATTGAGTTCAACGACGCACTTCACCAATGAATACAATCCATTGGTGTTGGTGTATAATATATGAGACGATGGGATGATGAGATGAAAGGTTATTTTATCAGGTGTTTTTGGATAGTGGGTGAAGTCGGTCGTGGCCTGTTAAGGAATCATCCCAGTATCAACCTGAACGACAGAGGAAAACCACGAAAAGTCCCTGTCAGGATGGTCGACCATGGCGGGAATCGAACCTCGGTCCTCCGAATGATCGTTCGGTGTGTTACCACTGAGCTACTTGTCTCAATTGTCGTTGTGAGAAAACTGGACCGTAACCACTATGTTTTATCTCCACTTGATCAGTGATCAATGTGAACGATTCCACAATAATGTAGTATTTTTGGATGAGCGAAGCGAAGACTCGATTACACTTTACCGAAAAAAAGTGCCTGTTTTTTTTTTTGTTGTTTTTTTGTTCGCGCTCAACAGGTCAGACAAAAATTCAAAATCAGTTGAAACTTGGCACACACATGAACCCCTATCTGACTTGATGCTGTATAGTTTTGAGGCACGATCGGTCGAACAACTTCTGAGAAAACTCATTCCAAAGTTTTCAAAAATATCATTAGAATAACCCAGAGGAAAACATTCGTGAAAAATATTTCATCTGAGAGGATTCAAATTCTCAGAGAATTTCAATCTGATAATGATACACATTATTCCGAACTTTCACTCGAATCGAATCAGCCGTTTCGATGTAAAAAAATATATAATGTTATTTGTGTCAATTATTCAAAGCTATTAAGATACCTATTAAATCAAAGCAACAAGTGTCACCACTTGATTGTAAACGATTAAAACAAAGCCTTCTTTATTATATATGAATTATTAATGGAAAATAAGATGGCAGTGATGTAATGGTTTGGATCTCTAGGTGTATATATATATATATATATATATATATATATATATATATATATATATATATATATATATATATATATATATATATATATATATATTATATATATATAATAACCAATACAAAGATAAGTTGATATGTTCCAGCTCATCCATCAACGCGGAAACACATAACGCGTTTGCCTAGTGGTATCAGAATACAAATAATGTTATTCTCCTCAACGTTTTTTCCCCGATTCATGATATTTGAATTCTTTATCGATTCGGAAACCTCCGCCCTCTGTAGCTCAGTCAACTGAGACATATCTTGAAAAACTGAACGTTTGAGTCCCGTACGAGGAATTGTATGGTTTCTGTAAACGTCATTTACGTATCAACACTTCATTGTTTGATCGTCATCCGATTGTTCGTACCCTCGTATAACCCTGCTCTTGTTGAGGTTGCGGGCAAAAATATATCTGGACCCTTATTCTCGAGATCATGAGATTATGAGATTATGAGATGGGATTATTAAGGTGGAATTCTGGTAATCTCACTGAAAATGGACGATTGGTATTCTCGAAACACTAATTTCACATTTCATGGCATTCCACATTTCACTTGAAAATCTCACCAGCCATTTGGTTAGTGAAATGTCAAAGTGAGTTGTAGAATATTGTGCATAGCACTCGAGATGGCTGTGTATATCACTGCCACTAGGATAATTAACTAGAGAAGGCAGTGCATCCTATTTGTTTACATTTTCATGAGTCGCTTTCGGCTATAATCTGCTGGCCTCCTATACTGTATCTCTCCTTTAATAAAAACAATTTCATTTCCTATTTCACGATTTTTCAACTCGGAAATAGCAAAACGGTGAGAAGTGAGATAAAAAAGTGGAATGAGATAATAATATCATCTCATTTCACTCATCTCATCTCATGAACTCATAATCTCGAGAATAAGGGTCCTGTACTGAAAATCTGCTTATCTTAAGAGTCCACTGGAGTCGATTTAGCGAAATATCAGTTTTTTGGTGATAACTTTTGAACGTATAAGATATCAAAATTCCAATATACGAGAAACACAGATAATTATAATAGCTTCAAGATGATATAATATATAACTATTCATGCCATGTCGCGTGACTGTCAAGAGTATAAGCTAAAAAACACATTTTTTAGCTGTATACTTTTGACAGTTATGCGACATGACTTGAATAGTTATATTTTATATCATCTTGAAGCTATTTTTATAATATCTGTGTTCCTCGCTTATTAGAATTTTGATATCTTATGCCGTTCAAAAGTTATCACCAAAAAACTGATTTATCGCTAAATCGACTCCCGTGGACTCTTAAGTGACTTATCCGATGAATAGTCGAGTGGCCTGAATGTACAAGATGCGTTGACCATTGCAATGTTTACATTATTCCAGGTGATTTTCAGGAGAACAGAAAATCAAGTTGTGAATTACCGAATGATTGACTGCTGAATCTCATGAAGATTCATTCATTTATTCATTATTCATTTGAAACGCTCACAATTTCACATAAATGCGCGATGGCAAGTTCCTCAACTATCCCTATCCCACCGCCTTCATAACACTCTGACGGAATAACTTCAACCCTATTTCATCCCCCTCAGAAACACTTCTACTTTTACTTCTCCCCTACTTCTACTTCTACCTCTACTACTTTCATTTTTCTACTTCTACTTCTACTTTTAGATCTAGTGCACGGATTGAGATTGATGTCTCACTACCCTTGGACACATGCTATTTTCGTACTTCAACCAATATTTATTGGATCACTTTTAAGTAGGCATAAGGCCCAGTGTCACTAACTGATAGTTGGTGAATTAGACAACAGTTAGAAGACCTGTTCGTTACTACCCTTGGTTACTCATGTTAATTTGTACCCTGACCAATAGTTAGCTAGTCAACACCAAACTGAGATTTTAAAAATCAGCTTCAATATTCGTGAAACCACCTCTGAGATGAATAATTTCAGTTCCTGTTATATTAGACTAGGAAAACGCTATATACGCGTTGTTAGACGAGCGGGAATTAATAGTATGTCGACTTCTTTGCCAAACTTTTGCCTAAATTCGCCAATTGGGTAACATTTTAGTTATAAATGGGTAAAAACAGCTTCCAGTGGTACCAATTTAGCACATTTCATGTTTTTTTTTTCAGAATGGCTGATCCGATCAAGTTGAGAATTCTTATAAATGTGTATCAAGATGTTATTCAACTTCACACAAAATTTCAATTCTTTTGAAAATAAAATTTTTTCAATTGTTTTTCCGCCGTGTTATTCTAACGGGTATTTTTGAAATTTCTAAAATTCATAAGAATAAAAGTTACCATCTGATAATGCCACAAAACTATACAGATCTGAGCTAGATGAAGAACCATTATTGAAAAAAGTTTGAAGTTGATAGCTGTAGCCATTTGACCTGTGGAGAACTGACAAAAAAAACAAGAAAAAAAAAAAAAAACATAAAAACGAACACCATTTTTTTTCAGTATGTCAAATTGAATCCTCGCTAAAGCTCGTCTAACTATTGCACTGAAGCAAGAGTAAGACCTCTCCCTTCATCCTCCCTAATCTCCTTTCTTATCTGTTACTTGAAAACTTTGAATCTTTTCATAATGTCCTTGATTTTTCACCGTGTTAAATAATTGTGATCCCTATTGTGCCGACAGAGTTACAATGAAGGATATTGTTGTGACACAAATTAGGCAAACTTTAGTCAGCATCATTGAGAGATAACTCTCTTCAACAATGGAATGAAAAACATAATCTACCTTGAAGGAGTTTGTGTGAGACTTTTCTGAACTCGCTATGTCTTAAGTGTTATATCTGATGTAAAGACCGATACGTTGTTACCTCTGCATGAGATGTGCTGCACATGTACTCGTGCATGTAATTCCTTCCCAAGAGTCATACAGAACCTGTTATATTTCAGTCCATCAATGTTTTAATCACATTATAAGTATGAAGATCGTTTCCAAATCCGTTCTCTGAGACGCGTGGCCGAGTGGTAATATTCCATCGTGTAGATCATATTTTTTCCCCCCTCATATTCTCTATTGCCATTCAATTTATCAATTATGTTTATATTTTCTCAATCACCATACATAAATAATGTATACAATCTAGAGCTAAACAATATACAGATATAAATTAATTTTTCTGTTCCCACAGTCAAGTCTCCCTTGGAGACTTTGTTGATTTTATTTGAATGTTCAATGTTTTTATTTGTATGTACACAACTGATGATGAAAAAAAAAGTCACTCGGGAGACCGAGGTTCGATTCCCGCCATGATCGACAGGGGTTTTTCGTGGTTTCCCTCTATAGTTCAGGTTGATACTCGGATGGTTCCTTAACAACAGCCCACGACCGACTCCTCCCCACTATCTGAAAACACCTACTGGAGTAACCTTTCATTTCATCATCCCATCATCTCATTCATCATCCACCGACGCCAATAGATCATAGTCATCAATAGAGTGCGTCGTTAAACCCAATATGAAGAAAAAACGCTCCAACTTTGTTGAACATTGTTGTTCAAACTCATGAACATTAATTTCTATAAAATAAACTACTGAGAAATTAAGTTCATCCATGAGATATCGTTCCCGTGGTTGTTTGTTGAACTTTGTGGTTCATATATATATATATATATATATATATATATATATATATATATATATATATATATATATATATATATATATATATATATATACCCAGATAACCAATTACATTGGGCCAGGGGGTGTTTCCACCAGTTTTTCTAGGGCAGACTTCTCATATCAATCGGTTCCTGCCAGTTCCGACTTCTTCCTCCTCTTCTTCACTACTGCTAGGCCTATCCTCCATTTCATCTTCTCTTCCTACGAGCTCCCTCCATCGTTATCTATTCTCCCACCATCTCTCGTCTTCCACTTCTTCCCATTTTTCTCCTCGGTTGACTACCCCAAACTTGACTCTCTTTTGCCATCTTTCTCTTGGTTTTCCAACTCTTCTCTTGGCTCCATTGTTTTACATTGAAATTCACATTGAAATACAAAATTGCCATAGTGAAATATGAAAATGACGAATATATACTATAAACTGAGCAAAAATGTATGATCAGAACTGACTGCCATTGATATGATTATACTGATTATTCATATTTGACTGCTTGTTTTGACAAACATGTTCACCTCGGGCACATGTATACACGACATCGAGTAGATACGATTAGAGTACAGTGTTCAGAGATAAGTCTCTCGATAATCCTCGTTTAAGCTGGGAATCAGATTGAACCTTGGATTTAGGTTTAACTGTGTGGTATTTTGGTTCGCTTATCTGTCTGAACCTAGCAGCACAGTCTGCCCGAGGATTAACCAATCATTCCGAACATGCTGCCGATGGTACAACTAAATAAAAATACAATTCCAACCCCTTCCCGATGTTTAGTTCGGTCCGCATATTAAATCTCTCATGCAATTTGTCAATCACTTCTAACGAAATTATTTCACGTTTTTCTACCGTGCTATATATGCAGTATTTTGTGATCTAATAAAAGTGAAATTGAAAACTCGTCGACACTTCTGGTTGTGTTAGAAACTGGCAAAGAATGAAGGGTTGAAATGGTGCCTTGGGGAGAAAAGTTGGTGCTATTCACCCCATCATCGTGTCGACCTCAATTACAATCGAAACTCAAGTTTCACTTTCATATGACTCAAGCACAGTCAGCTGCAAACTTTGACATCAAATTTATACATTTTATCGTCGTTTGAATATTTGAACTTTCAATAATATCGTATCATAACTTGCTCGTATAACAAAATCATTTGGTATTCAGAACTCAATTCTGACAAAAACCAACCCCATTCCATCACCTCACTTAAAATAAACGTACTCGACAAGATCGGCTCGGAGACCGGTAATGATATACCCATGCATGCCGAAGTGGATAATGACAATTCTATAATACTTTAATAACTGATACCTTCGTTTGTCGTCAGAATTTTGCCAGACAAAATGGACGCACACATGATTTGAGTATGAAGTTTCCAAACTGAATAACTGATATAATTTAATGTGCTCTCTATAACCGTAACTTGTATGGTTAATGTAACAATTTAACCCATTAAACGGTGGAATTAGTTTCTGAATTCTATTGGAAATTCAAACCAAATTAAGATATATAGATATTTTTATCATCCATGGGGATTGACATTACAGGCAATTATATGGCAAGTCATTGATATATATATGTATATATATATATTTTTTTATATATATATATATATATATATATATATATATATATATATATATATATATATATATGTATAAGAAAAAGAAAAACATACTAAGCATTCCAGACATACAACGTAATAGATTGAATACAAATACAGACGAACATTATGTACCTGTCTCCAAACACATTAAAATATTGTCCAATGAATAACAAATTAATGCCAAAGAAGTTATTGGTGAAATGTGCAGCTAGATACATATTCGTCAATTGTTAAAAGGGATCATTTAAAATGTACTGCTTTGAGTTGTTCTTGAAAGCATTAAAACTCTCGAGCAATTTTATCCTCATTGGCAACTCATTATATAGTTTCGTACCTTTATACAAACAATCCCCTCATACATGGTTGTTTTAAGATTAAAGCCTGATTTATGATTTAATATAATGCCTTTGTGGTTTAATGATAATGGAACGTTGATATCAGTGTTTTTTTTTCTTTTCCGACGCATCGACAATACCACCAATGACTAAAATCATCATTTTTTTCATGACTGAATAATAGAAATTCAAAGAACAGAAATACAGAACTCAAACTCATCCACCTGTATAATCGTTCCGTGAATTTTGATAATCCCCGGCTTCATTCTATATAAAATCACCTAATTTTGTCGACAATGACGGCTCACATTTTGGTCTCATCGCCACCAAACACCGTTCCATTTACATCCAAATTCCATTCTCATTTTCATTTCAGTCAAAGACGTATTATGATTCGCATATTATATGATAATGATCTTATTGTCTCCTTCTATACGAGATATCTCGGCCGTTCTATTTCACTCGATTTATTCCCATGTATTAAATGAATAGATTTCAACAATGCAAAGCCTTCCAGAGTTTCATATCATCCTAGCATACGTCTCTTGCAAGTCTCTGTTAACCCCCCTCCCCCTCCCCCCTCCCCCCCCCCTCTCGTCATCCACATGTCTGTCGGTCCTCTAGCTGGTAGTGCTCAGTATGCGTACCAGAACCGAGGACGGGAGAGGGTAGAAGCAAATGAGGCAATCTGCGGGAGTGACGCGACCTAGGGAACAAACCTTTTCAACTGCATGGAGTGACGTTATGGTTCCCCAAGGAAAGCTAGCTTAAGATGAATGCATAAGATATTTTCCATTTTCTTCTGGCAGTTGTTGCAACTGGTATTGTATAAAGTAAATGGATATTTTATGCTGGTATAAGACAAACTTATCGAAATTGGAATGTTTTATTTTTTTGTGGGTGTGTATGTTGGATGATGGCGGTGAAGGGTTATATGCGTTTTTATATCTCGAGCGGTTTCTTTATGAGACGAGACAGGAGATATATGTTTCTTGGTGAATATGTTTCATTTTGGCTTTTTATATAAGTTTCACATAAGTTTTGGAGAACGGAAGTGTACGAAACAAGACGTGAAGCGTGGAAATACCGAGTTGGATACATGCTGTTTCTTTCACTCGGTTGCTACAAGTTTATATTAATTAATTCCGACATTAAATTGAAAACTTTTTCCAGATTTTTTTTTCTGTCGCTGCAAGTTTTTTTGAATTCTCTCCTGAATACTGCACGAGAAAACTATTTACGAGAAACTTTCCACGAAGAAATGTAATTGAATTAAAAAACACATGCTCCAAGTTTTTTCATGACTAGAAGTAACTCCGAAATCGATAAGATTAACATATTATTAATTGATCATCAAGTGTTTAAGAATGATAACGATGAGAATCATACTAGGAAAACGCTATATACGCGTTGTTAGACGAGCGGAAAGTAATAGTATTTCGACTTCTTTGCCAAACTTTTGCCTAAATTCGCCAATTGGGTGACATTTAAGTTATAAATGGGTAAAAACTGCTTTCGAGTGGTACCGATTTAGCACATTTTATGGTTTATCTTCGAAATGGCTCACCCGATCAAGCTGAAACATTCCAGAAATGTGTATCAGAATGTAAATCAACTTCACGCGGAATTTCATTTTTTTGGAAAATAAAAATATTTTCTTTTTTTTCCGCCGTTTTATTTTAACTAGCATTTTTGAAATTTCTTAAATTCATAAAAACAAACGTTACCATCCGATAATGCCACAAAACTATAAGATATAAGTGAGATGAGGAACCATGATGAAAAAAAGTTTGAAGTTGATAGCTGTAGCCGTTTGACCTGTGGAGAACCGAAAAAAAAACATAAAAAATCTGAAAAAAAAATAAAAATAACATGAAAAGGAACAATTTTTTCAGTATGTCAAATTGAATTCTTGCTAAAGCTCGTCTAACTAGAGGAAAAACATGAATATATCATAAAAGAATATTCCTCGTTTCTCACACGTTGAACATATCTCTAAAATGCATTCAAACAACTAGCCAAAAAATACCTAACAAATCTCACAAAATGCCAAAACATCCCTTCTCTTTCTTCCAGAAATATAATCATTCCTTCAAATCTCGAATACTTTCCAGAGAAAAAAAGAAAAGATTTTCATCCACAACTCACTGTTCACAAATCTTCTTATCACAGTTCCATGGAATGTTTTCAGTGCAAAGTATTAACGATCCCGACTTATTTGTCCGGCTGATTCGAAATCAGTCGGTTACCAGTTCTATCTCGACCTCGCAGAAAGGTCACTTCTGATTGGCTGGCCGGCGAGATCACGGCATTGCACGTCGACTGGCCGCGAGAATCGATTAACATCGTATAACATTGGCTATACGTGTGAACTCGGCCATATGTTCTCAGAGATAGGCAAACCAAATTCACTGATTTCACTCCTTTGGCAGAGCAGAAAGAAAATAACACATTCATTTTCAACTTGGGTTCGAAGTAAACAGTAATTATCTTTGAGTCTTTATTCAGCGTGGAAAGTTTCCATGGAGGAACAATTTAGTTGCGAACAATTCCGGGGAGACTTGGTTTCATTGAGGATACATCTGATGAAAGGCTTCGAGGATCGGAACTTTAATTGTTCTGACTGTGGTGAAGTGAGAAACAATCATTTGATGATTTATCGGAATTATAATTCGATAATCCTGCTGGAAACTGATGTATACTTGGAATTTTTGTGGTCGACGATATCTTATTAGCTCGCAAAGTTGTTGGTAGCTCGAACTCAGCCTGGCTTTAGACATTTTGTGATGTTTTTTTCCATTTCTTCATATATTCTTTTTTTTTTAATTCAACGATTCAAGTATTATCGAGTAAACAATCATTCCGTGCCTATTTAGGCATTGAGAGAACAAAATGAGAATACTGAATTCATGTGAAAGTAGATCAAAACTGGGAGTTGGATTTTCTCGTCTGTTAGTAATTCTCACAATTATCCGGGAATCGTGGTCGTGAAATTGATTTTTTCCGATTCAAATTTGATACATTGATTCATCACATATTCAATATCAATATCAATATGAAATATGGATATATCGAATGGTATTGTATAAAAATATCGATTTAATTATTCAGTCAGTCCCATGATTACGTTGAAACTGTTTGGAAACCCTGTTTTGTTCTTTCTCACGAAAACCCTCCATTTGTTGTTAGACGAGCTTTAGCGAGGACTCAATTTGACATACTGAAAAAAATTATGTGTTCGTTTTTTTTTACCATGTTTTTTTGTCGGTTCTCCACAGGTCGAACGGCTACAGCTATCAACTTTTTTTTTTGTTTCGTTATGGTTCCTCATCTAACTCAGATGTGTATAGTTTTGTGGTATTATCAGCTTATAACTTTTTTCAAGAATTTTAGAAATTTCAAAAATACTCATTAGAATAACACGGCGAAAAAAATGTTATTTTGAAAAGAAAATGGAATTTTGCGTGAAGTTGAATTACATTCCGATACACATTCCTGAGAACTTTCAGCTTGATCGGGTGAGCCATTTCTAGGAGAAACCATAAAATGTGTTGAATTGGTAGCACTCGAAGCAGTTTTTACCCATTTCTAACTCAAATGTCACCCAATTGGCGAATGTAGGAAAAGTTTGGCAAAAAAGTTGACATACTATTACTATCCGCTCGTCTAACAACGCATATATGGCGTTTTCCTAGTGATAAAATACAGATACACTTGAGTGTCATAATCCAATATTGTTAAAGAAATAGTCAAGCGTCGAAAAATGACTCAAATTTCCAGTTGAAGCGATGGACCTTTAAGCTCGATATCATATACCTATTCGGCAGAAAAAGTTGCAGTCATGCGATCTAGCGGCGACTACCGTGAATAGAGTTTGGAGGACAGATTCTGCACATGGCTATGTTACAACGTTGTTTGTGACTACTTTCTCGCCCCCCAACAATGTGTTTCACGACGAAATTGTTGCGTGGGCCTACCTACCACAGGGTAATTCTGTGGCGGGACAGAACCGCGAATGTTCCTTTCATTTATTCCCGAAATGCGGCAATCATTTCAATTGATGCAACATTTCCGGTTGATCGCAAATGATATGCCTATCTGTAACTTCTTAGATTAATTATAAATAGCATCCAATTGTGATTAATTATTTGTCATCCATTTCAATTGATGATACATTTCAGGTTTTAAAAGTGCAAATATTAAATTTAAATTTTAAGTGCAAATTTGCCTGTAACATTTAGGGTGAGCCTAATTGTAAATACTATTTTTGTAATCAACATTTGACTGTATATAACATTTAACTGTAGGCCTAAACAATTATTTGACATTGTCCATTTCAACTGATGATATGTTCTGGGTTGATTGCAGATAGGGCCTATCATACAAAAACTATTCAAAACTGTTTTGTATACTTCATTATACAGAACAAAAATCGTATGAATAAATGAACTACTGTCAAAACATGACACATTTGTCATGTTCACCTTGCAATTAATTTCATTGGAGTGCTTGGGTAGTCATACATAGGCCTGGATTAGATAACAAATATTGAAAATATTTAGAAAAATCCCAAACATTTCACCAATAGCCTACCTACTGGACATTTTCAAGCTTAGGTCAAATGGTGTTTTGAAGTAATATCAATAAACGAATTGAAATGTTACATGGGTAAATTAGTTGGTGAATGTTGACCCTCGATAAGTTTGTGATAAGTTACTAAAAGAGTGAAATAATATAATAATCTAAATTCTCACACAACATTGACGTAGTAATAATAATATATAGCGTACCTAACTCACAACAATTGTTTTAACAAATGTGATGAGGCATATAATTAAGATAATTCGATCCAAGTTTCAATAACATTTTCTCCACAAATGAAACTTCCAAATCTACTTGAATAAATTGGACAGATTTGTCGAAAGATGAATATAAAACAAAATCGCACGTACGAACTTTTAGCATGGTCACTCCAAGTTGCATTACAAGCAAATTAGCCATAGTAAACACTACGGAGAGATCACTATATCCCCCAAACCTCCGCCATTCTGGATTTTTGACAGCTGCCGCTAACGCATTCTATAGGTATTTTTTGTGCCGAATAACCCGAGTGGCGCGAAAACCAAGATACCTAATACCTATAGCAAGAAATTATATTATCATACGTATTGAATATTCTGTGCTAGCAGGTACACGGTACACAGAGCTGCACTTTACATTTCCATTCCTTTTCATTTTGTTTTCTTTGACAACGCAAAGCACTCTAATCGCTGCATTAATTCCTGCAAAAACTTGTATTTATTTGTCCTGTCAAGCATCACTATTCGAAGTGGATATGCTATGACAATCCACTATGCATGCATGTTTACTTCTACTGTGGGACAGTGGGACAATAAATACATGAACAAAATGATGGCGACTTTTTTTCTTCATAGTCGTGTTAGCAATCGATCTAAGAAATATCGGGCATGAAATGAAGACATGTAATTGCAAGATTGATAAGCCTGTTTACAGGCTTTGTGGAATATTGTGAACATTTTTGTCTAATCTTGAATTGACAAATAAATAGAAAATCTTTAAAAGTCTGGAATTATCGTGGGATGATAATGATATATTTTTTTCATTCTCAAACAGAAATATGAAACTATAAAAACATACATGTGCAATACATTAATATATAAAATAATATATGAGTGTGAATAAGTTGTGTGAAATAAAGATAACCATGTCCAAAATGAAAATTGCACATTCATCAATACCGGTACTGTAATTCCCCATGTATCAAATTTTATAGAATAAAATGATTTTTTGAATTCAAATTTGAATCAATTTCGAATTGGAATTATACTGTTCGCATTAGAAAGAATAGAAGAAGTCCGCGTGATAACTTAATGCGCCACCATTTGATACGGACACACATTTGTGAATAATAATTATGAATTCATAAGATGAAATAAGAGAGAGAAAACTTGAATTGAAAAATCAATATTCTATGTATATGTATGCCCCATTATAAACAGTATTCAACTTAGATGCTGATTACACTATCATTATTGACAAGCTTGCACTCCGAAGTAAACGTGAACCAAGAATGAAGATCGATGGTAATGATATACGAATTTATTAAAAACACATGTAAATTACTCTACGACTAGGCAAATGCAACATATGCGTTGTATGATGAGCGGAATTAACAAAATAAACCGGCACAGGTATAGCTGAGTGGTTAACGCACTTGCTCCATGTGACCCGGGAGGTAGTGGGCATGTAGGACCCGGCTCGATCCCCGCTACCATCCATCTTCAAAGAGGTT
>OZ023326.1:83782691-83792691 GCA_964007535.1 Brachyptera risi
GATGATTATTTCTAGTTTTCTCTAAAATTGAGAAAAAATAAATATCCTAATTGATCGTTGAAATCCAGTTTCGGGGTTTTAATTGCCTCTGAGTTCCAGTTATAGTTCGTCGTATGATATATTTTCCGAACATCTTTGTTCACTTACTGTCCACATCTGTTGTGTAACATCTTATCAGACGAGCTTCAGCGAGGATTCAATTTGACATACTTAAAAAAATTAGTGTTCGTTTTCATGTTTTTTTTTTCTTTCGGTTCTCCAGAGGTCAAACGGCTACAGCTATCAACTTCAAACTTTTTTCATCATGTTTCCTCATCTAACTCACATCTGTATAGTTTTGTGGCATTATCGGATGTTAACTTTTTCTGTATGTATTCTAGAAATTTCAAAAATACCCATTAGAATAACACGTCGAAAAAATGGGGAATATTTTTATATGAAAAAAAAAAGAAATTTCGCGTGAAGTTGAGTTGCATTATGATACACATTTCTGAATACTTTCAGCTCGATCGGGTGAGCCATTGTGAAGAAAAACCATAAAATGTGCTAAATTGGTACCACTCGAAGCAGTTTTCACCCATTTCCAACTTGAATGTCACCCAATTATGAATTTAGGCAGAAGTTTGGCAATGAAGTCGACATACTATTACTTCCCGCTCGTCTAACAACGCGTATATAGCGTTTTCCTAGTTGATAGTTGAAATCCAGTTTCAGGATTTTAATCGCCTCTGAGTTCCAGTTAGTTAGTCGAAGATATATTTTCCGAACATCCTTGTTCATATGAACACTTGTTCACATACTGTCCACATCTGTTGAGTAACATATTAGTGAACACTTGAAAATACGCCAATTATCACATTTTATTGTATGCTCATTTTAATTGATTGATGATTTTTCTTTGCTCAACGACCCCACCAACAGCTACGTTATACGGGGGTACGAATGAGCAGGTAATTATTGTACTATATGGAGTGATGATAAGTGGAAGGACGTTTACAAAAGTACATGCCTTATGCGGGACTCGAACCCACGCCCAATGGTGACTTCAGTTTCTGAAGCGGTACCTCAGCTGGCTGAGCTACCGATGGTGACTGCCTCATTTCAATTGTAGGTCAAGATGTATCATGATCTTATTACTAGGAAAACGCCATATATGCGTTGTTAGACGAGCGGATAGTGTAGTATGTCGACTTTTTTGCCAAACTTTTGCCTACATTTGCCAATTGGGTGACATTCAAGTTATAAATGGGTAAAAACTGCTTCGAGTGTTACCAATTTGGCACATTTCATGTTTTTCCTTCAAAATGGCTGACCCGATCAAGCTTTTAATTCCCAGAAATTTGTATCAAAATGTAATTCAACTTCATGCAGAATTTCATTCTTTTTTGAAAATAAGAATATTCTCTTCTTTTCTGCTGTGTTATTCTAATAAGTGTTTTTGAAATTTCTGAGATTCATAGAAATAAAAGGGACCACCTGATATTGCCACAAAACTATTATAGATCTATGTTAGATGAGGAACCACGAAAAAAAAAGTTTGAAGTTGCTAGCTGTAGCCGTTTGACCTGTGGAGAACCGACAAAAAACATAAAGAGAGAAAAAAAAACATAAAAACGAACACCAATTTTTTTCAGTGGACCCTATGTGAGATTGATTTCCCGCTAAAGCTCGTCTAATCATATTATTTCATTTTTCAATCATCTAAACCTCACTAATTTCAAACATTTCTCGATCGAATCGATCTCTTTGTAGGCCTATGGTCCTATCTAACTTTCACTCGAAGTAATTACATTTTCAAAAAAAGGTTAGCTAAACTCCTTTCTTCCTTTCTTCATCTCTTCTCTCTCCCACGCATTCTCTATCTCTCTTCAGCACACACGCACTGCTTTCACATTGGCACACATACGTAATCTCTTACAGCTTTTCTTCTTAGCTTAGGAAATCCTCTTACCTTTTCTTTATGCTCACAAAGAATTCAACGTTTCGTTTCCTATATAGACCTTAGAATCTGGGCAACTCTCGTCTCTTTTGTCGAAAGTAAAATACTGTGTTATATGTTCCATCAAACTTTTACACCCGTGAAATGTTCTTATTTTCACTTAATTACACTTTATAGATGACATACTTTTGTTTCATTCTTTTGCACCCCATATAATCTTTGTCATGTCACTTTTATATGGGTATCATTTATCTCTTTCTCTCTCAACCTCTCTCTCATCTCTCTATCTCTCTCCCTCTCTCTTTCCCTCTCTCTCATCTCTCTCCCCTTCTCTCTCTCTCTCTCCCTCTCTCTCTCTCTCTCCCTCTCTCTCTCTCTCTCTCTCTCTCTCTCTCTCTCTCTCTCTCTCTCTCTCTCTCTCTCTCTATCTATCCCTCTCTTTCTCTTTCTCTCTCTCTCTCTCTCTCTCTCTCTCTCTCTCTCTCTTTCTCTCTCTCCCTCTTCCTCCCTCTCTCTCTCTTTCTTTCTCTCCCTCTCTCCCCCCCCCTTCTCTCTCTCTCTCTCTCTCTCTCTCTCTCTCTCTCTATCACCCGCTCTCTCTCTCTCCCTCTCTCTCTCTCTCTCTCTCTCGTCCACTGTAACCTGACAGTACTTACCACAAAATGTATTGCCTTAATCTCTTACAGTCCTATACAAATCACACCGCGTAATTTATTACACCCCAGTCTAGATTTATCGAAATTGAACGAAGAACTTTACTAATCCTTCAAGGAAACTCTACTCAAAGGTGCTATAACTTCGCGACGGTACAATCGAGCGTGACGCTAATCCGAAACTTGTAGGCGTATACGTGGATTTATATTTGTCACTTTTTATATTGTTCATGGGAAAATGGGAATGTAATCTGCTTCGGGTTTAATTCTCTTGAATAATGCCGGTGCTTAGTGTTTACCACTGATATCATCGGAACCGTCCTTTCCGGTGAGAAATGTTGAGATATTTGAAAGTCAGTAACATAAATATGTCAACTGTACTGGGAATCAGTTGTATTTGAACCAACTGACCTGGAAAAAAAGTACCAACAACTGACTGTACTGAAAAACAACTGACCTGAACATCTATTTCTTGAGTGAACTATATAAGTAGTTTGAATTGAGGGGTCTGGCTCCTTCATCTCACGAATTCTTGCCACCATCCAAATGTTCCTCAGACTCTGGAGACGGTTGAGGTTAGTTGGGTCAGGTTTGTGTCAAATGGACATTCTGAAGGAGAGGAGTCAAACCTCCCAATTCAACTTCTGTGCAGGTTGCACAAGAAATTAAAGTTTAGGTCAGTTGGTTTTAGAACAGTGGGTAAATAGATCAGTTGGCTCTTGGGACAGATGACCCGTATGCAGTAACATGTAGTTGGTACAGTAGGGCAGTTCAGTACAGTTCGTAGTACAGACTGTCACGATAATGTGGTGAGGATGCGCGGGAGCGATGTCAATTCCTCCGTATCTGATCCTGGAAAATTGAGTCTCGAATACTACTTGTTTCCGAAGCGGGATGGTGTATTGGTTACTGAATAGTTGATGTTGAATCAGTAGTAATGTAACTCCTTGTTAGATGAACGATAGCGATGACCTCCATCCAACTCTTATGGAGCTTTGTCTGTGTGTTATTTTTTCGTCCGTTTGTTTGTGAGCACTGCACAGGTCGCACGGTTTGACTGATCGACCTGAAACTTTTCATGCACTCCCAGAATCATTCATCGTGGAACCGCATGGCTGGTGGGTCAGATCGGTTGGAGCATTTTTGATGAACATCATTCCAAGTTTGGAAAAAAAAAATATCAGACTGAGCCGAAAAAATTGTGGAATAATATTCCTCCAGAAACATTCAAGTTTTTCCCGAATGTTGAATTGAAAATGATACACACTATAACACATCCATATGTAACTTAGACCAATCGCTTCGAAGATGACGATTTCATAAATGTTTTTCAATCATCAAATATATAGAAATACTGAAATAATTATTTTGGTTTGGGTTCACGGCTTTCTTGATTCGATAATTACCGAATCAAGTATATTTTATACGGGTCAAGGTGTGTAGAAATTTTGATTATACTCTATTCAGATATCTCGCTCATTCCACAACGCATATTCAGCGATCGTCCAATCAAAATAGACCCACTTCATAATGTTGGTTCCTCCGACCCATTCATCGCGTGTATATTATCTCAGTTTTCATAATATTATATCAAGGTTCTATGATTGAATCAATACACATGGAGCTCACATTTGAATCAAGAAGACTCGGTTATTCCGATTTTTTTTTTTTAAATCTAGTGCAATATAATCCGACAATATATCCATTGAATGATGATATCAATCATGTTTCTAAAATTAGAATATGAACCATATAACTTCTATTGGATTACCAATTATTAATACTCACTGTGAAAGCGTACTCATCAACATATCCTTACAAAATAAAATAATCACGTTTGAAAAATAACGACTGTTCCTAGATTGTTCTTACAATCAATTGGAACTCCATTCATTTTTTCAGCTTTCTGAGAACACAATAACAATTTCCACAAAGCTCGTATGTATTCAGGATTGATTCCGCGAATGCTTCTCATATCGAGTGAGGAGAACAGAGTCGTATACAACCTGTTTATTTATGATGGTTGAAAAAGACGATTTGTCATGTATAGGTCACCTCACTGCTCGATGGTGAACAGTCACGACGGTGCACGGCGTCGGAATGAATACACTACATGATTAATTATTCTGACTTCGAACTCTGTCAATGAATCATTTGCTGTTACAAAAACTGGATATTATCAGAGTTTCAGAAAACTGATTCGAATTCGATTAAATGTGGAAATTATATCCTACAATATAATCATTGCTGAAGAATTCAAATTGAAGAAATATGATTCTCTTCTATTATCTTCATGATTGAAAATGAGATTTTTCCTCGAATGAAAAGTTTTCATTTGACACAATGTTAATGATACATAGGATACAATAGATACTAGTTGATTGAATTAATAGAACAGTGAAACAACAAAGATTAAATATCTATTGGTTATACCAGGAATATGAAAGATTGATATTCGTGATTGAATATAAATAAAATGATCTACCGATAGTATTAACAGGGCCTATGTTATATGTTGGATTTTTTTCACCGAGAAGACAAGAAAAAGATAGAAAAAATCACAGATGAACAGAATTTACATCGCTCATCTACAGAACATTATTGAAACTTGTCCGTGGTGAAAAGGAGGATCATCCAGTCATTTTTTCATTGAACACAAAATTGATAGTTGGATGAGCAAAGCGAAGACTCAATGTCACCATACCCGAAAAAAGTGACTTTTTTCTTTCGCGCTCCACAGATCAAAGAATAATTCAAAATCAGTTGAAACTTGGTATTCACAAGTGTCATTATCTAATTCGATACTGTATAGTTTTAAGGCACAATCGGTGAAACCACTTCTGATAAAACTCATTTTAAAGTTTTCAAAAATCCCATTAGAATGACCCAGAGGAAAATATCCGTGAGATAATTTTCATCCGAAACATTTCCAATTCTCAGGGAATTTTATCATGATGAAGATACACATTATGACAAACTCTCACTCAAATCGGATTAGTCGATTTGATGTAAAAAAATATTTTATGTCATCTCTTTAAATCACTCATCAAAGCTATTAGGATACCTATTAAATCCAAGCCACAGGTGACACCACCTAATTGTAAACAATTAAAACAAAGCCTTCTTGATTATCATATATATTATGAATAGAAAATGAGATGGCAGTGATGTAATGGTTTGGATCTCAAGGTGTATATATGCATTTATAATAACCAATCGAAAGATAAGTCGATATGTTCCAGCTCATCCATCAACGCGGCAACACATAACGCGTTTGCCTAGTAAAAACAAGAAAAGATGCAGCATGAATTCACAAGTTCGTCATTAAAGAATATCAAATTCGGTATTTCAGCTCTGACTTTTATTACTACGGTATTTTAACTCTGACTGTTTCAATTTCCTGACTCGACTATCCATATAAATTAGATTTTAACCCTACTTCTACCATGTATTATGTGAGATAATGTTATTCCTAATTGGATGACGATAGATGAATAAAATAAATGAATAGAATTGAAAGAGAATTACGCCAGCTATCAGGAGATATTTTTAAAAATCGAATGATGATATCATCATCCAGTTCCGAGTACGATGAATTGATTAATTATTTCATAATTAGGGGATAAACATGTGATCACCCTAGGTGACCAACCTGCCTGAGAAAGGCAATTGAATATCAACCAGATTGACTAGAAATAACTCATCCACCTGACTCACCAACATCCATGGGATGAATGACTACAAACATAAGATAAGACTTCCACGATATGGAACAGAATTGGGCGCTACTCTTCTTCACGCAAAAAGCTGAGCTGAGCCCAATATTCGAGGATCGCATCGGACTCGTCTGTGATTGATCCGATTTTCAAAATCTGATATTGCAATCCGAATAATGGAGGTATGGAAGCAGCCCAGCATGAAGGGGTACAATCAGAGAGTGGGACGAGCAGACGCCACAAAATTGAAAATATATTCTTGCAACCACCGGAAAATTATCGATCTATCAATAATTTGTATTTCCGAGCTGCAAATGAAGATAATCATTTAATTTTGTTGAACCTTGATGATAATTGACTTCTAGTGATTGACCCGCCCACAAACGTCACGCAACAAAAAATCCAATCGAATGGGCTTTGTTATTAGATGAGCGTAGCGAAGTCTCCATCCCACTCTTATAGGGCTTCGTCTGTGTTTTTTTTGTGTGTTTTTTTGTTTGTTTGTGGGCACTGCACAGGTCGCAGGGTTTGACTGATCAACATGAAACTTTTTTTGTACGAGCCAAATTCTACAACTTAGAACTGTATAGTTTTTGAAATGAATCGGTCGATCAGATTTTGAGAAATATCATGTTAAAGTTTTCAAAAACCCCATAAGATTAGGATGAGTGAGAAAATTGGAAAAAATGAAACCTCTCCGAAAAAAATAAATTTTCTCTGAGTGTTCCAACATAAATGATACACATAACCACCATTTTGTAAGCGATTCGATCCAGCCGTCTCGAAGAAAGAATTCAAATAACTGTTTCCATACATCAAATATATGTAAATGAGCCAAGATTCACTGCTTTCTAGATTCGATATTCGCCCAAGAATTAAATAATTTGCATATTCGTCAAGGTGTGTAGAATACCAGAGAAGATGAAGTAGCAATTAAATGAAGGGCAAAGTGTGTAAAATACCAGAGTCGATAAAGTAGCAAATGTGGGACTGTTATTATATTTAGATATCTCGCTCATCTTACAACGCATATTCCGCGTTTCCCTAGTGTGTAAAAATTGACATTATACCTATTAGAGTATCTCTAAATTCCCACATGAAGTATAGATCAGGGTGGCCCTGGTGATTAGCCACGCCTATCACTAGTGGTCAATTGTAGCACCAATGCCTTGATTAAAAATATCAATTCACATTCGATTCATTTGAAAAATAATCAACTCCAACACAAGAAATAGCTTAACGCTCTCTTTATAACAATCAAATCATACTTCATCGACCCATGCACTGAAGTTGTGTGGACTTATCTCCAAATAATAGAAACTTCCTCATCACACTATATATACAACAACCTCTAATATTGAAACCACGTTTCTCATTAGTCCCTTTATAACTCATCAGCGACTAGTAATAAGCTATCACAATATGTATTAATGTATATATTGTCTCTTATTGCGTCTTCCCATTCTAAGTACCGAGCGTAATTGCTTAATGTGACAGTAAACATGCCCCTTAAGTGTTAGGAGCTTTAGTGCCACACTGTGTGTGTGTGTGTGGGTGGGGGGGGGGGGGGGCGGGGGGGGGGGGGTGCCCGTGTCTTGTGATGTACCAGGGACCGTGGGTCGATACCAGGCTCACTAGAATACCACATCTCGTACCGCAACTAAACAACAAAGGACAAAGTCTTAGATAAGATGTACAAGACAATGCTTTAGGCGAACGTCGCATGCGATTATGGCATCACTTTATGTCGGGTGTGCTGTATACGAGATGATTCGAGAGTCGATTAATCGCTGCATTGTTGGTATCGATATGGTTTGAGAGACTATGTTTTTATGTTATTCATATGTTACATTCGAATTTAGAAAAATGGATTTTTTTTTTCATTTCACTTGGAATCATTATTTTGACGCGTGATTAATACTCTTGATCCAATATGTCAACATTTATAATTATACGAGCTTCAGCGAGGATTCAATTTGATATACTTGAAAAAATTGGTATTCGTTATGTTTTTATTTAATGTTTTATGGCGGTTCTCCACAGGTCAAATGCCTACAGCTATCAACTTCGAACTCTTTTCACTATGCTTCCCCATCTAACTTAGATCTGTATAGTTTTTGTGGCATTATCGGATGGTAATTTTTTTTCCATGAATTTTAAAAATTTCAAAAATAATCATTAAAATAACACAGCGTAAAAAAAGAAAATATTTATAGTTTAAAAAAGATGAAATTCTGCGTGGAGTTGAGTAACATTCTGATACACACTTATGAAAACTTTCAGCTTGATCGGGAGAGCCATTTTGAAAAAAAACCATAAAATGTACCTAATTGGTACCACTCGGAGCAATTTTTACTTATTTCTCACGTGAATGTCACCCAATTGGCGAATGTAGGCAAAAGTACGACAAAAGAGTCGATTCACTATCACTATCCGCTCGTTTAACAACGCATACATGGCGTTTTCCTAGTGATACAGAATTACTTTTCCGTCCATTTTGTGATCTATTTGAGACTGTAGTCTGAATTACAATGTTGATCACCTTGAACTGATGCTGTGTAGTCCATAATGTATCTTCCTCCGTACTGAGCATCTGCAGGGAGATACAAATTGAACGAGTATTTATTGAAACAATTGATTCTATTTCAATAATCAAATCATTTTCAAAATATCATAGTGAGATTTCGGAGCCCATTCAATATTCTCTTAGGGTCTAGAATCACTTGAATTCATTATTAATCTTTCGTACGATATTCGGAATATATCCTGAATAATCATCAAACATGAGTGGGGCCCATATACTGTGACACGACTTTTATTTCCATGTGGTCATCAAATAGATTTTCATATTCGATGTTCGTGTTTTCATGAACATATGTATATATATATATATATATATATATATATATATATATATATATATATATATATATATATAATATATATATAGATATATATATATATATATATATATATATATATATATATATATATATATATATATAGATAAATATATCTATATATATATCTATATATATATATATATATATATATATATATATATATATATATACTATATATATATATATATATATATATGAATATATATATGCGTGCATATATTATGTTTTATATATATATATATATATATATATATATAATATATATATAAATATATATATATATATATATATATATATATATATATATATATATTATATATATATATATATATATATAAATATATATATATATATATATATTTATATATATAAATATATGTATATCTATAGTATATATATATATATATATATATGTATATATATATATATATATATATATATATATATATGTATATATATATATATATATATATATATATATATATATATATATATTTTATATATATATATATATATATATATATATATATATATATATATATATATATATATATATATGAATATATATATATATATATATATATATATATATATATATATATATATATATATATATATATTTATATATATATATATATATATATATATATATATATATATATATATATATATATATATATATATGTACATGCATATATTATGTTTATGTATATAAATATATATATAAATATATATTTATATATATATATATATATATATATATATATATATATATATATATATATATAT
>OZ023326.1:83797084-83804584 GCA_964007535.1 Brachyptera risi
ATATATATATATATATATATATATATATATATATATATATATATATATATATGTATATATATATATATATATATATATGTATATATGTATATATATATATATATATATATATATATATATATATATATATATATATATATATATATATATATATATATATATATATATATATATGTATATATATATATATATATATATATATATATATATATATATATATATATATATATATATATATATATATATATATATACATATATATATATATATATATATATATATATATATATATATATATATATATATATATATATATATATATATGTATATATATATATATATATATATATATATATATATATATATATATATATATATATATATATATATATACATATATAATTATATACATATATATATATATATATATATATATATTTATATATATATATATATATATATATATATACATATATATATATATATATATATATATATATATATATATATATAAATATATATATATATATATATATATATATATATATATATTTATATATATATATATATATATCCAAATGGGATCTATTGGCGTATGTGAATGATGAATGAAATGATCGGGAGATGAGAGTTTTTTGATTGGTGGTTTTGGAATGTGGGAATGAAGTTTCTGTGAACTGCTCTATGAAAGTATATAGTGTGTGTGAAGTGTCGTATCAAGATATCTTGCGCCCCTGAGCCTGAAATGTTTTGGCGCCCCACTACCTTTCAACTAGGCCTATAGTAACTCTTTCAGTATTTTCGAAATTTGATTTTTCTCTTAGGATTTTCAATATAAATCCTTCGCAACTATAGTAACTCATTCAGTATCTTCGTAAATTTGATTTTTTTCCTCGGGATCTCCAATATAGATCCCTTTCAACTATGGTAACTCATTCAGTATTTTCGAAATTAAATTTTTTCTCTTGGGATTTCCAATATAAATCCCTGCAACAATAGTAACTCATTCAGTATTTCTATAAATTTCTTTTTTTCTTTTGAGTTTTCCAATATAATTCCTTGCAACTATAGTAACTCATTCAGTATTTTTATGAATTTGATTTTTTTTCCTCGGGATTTCCAATATAAATCCCTTGCAACTGATAGTAACTCATTCAGTATTTTCGAAATTAGATTTTTTCTCTCGGGTTTTCCAATATAAATCCCTTGCAACTATAGTAACTCATTCATTAATTTCGAAATTCGATTTTTCCTCTTGGGATTTCCAATATAAATCCTTCGCAACTATAGTAAATCATTCAGTATTTTTGAATTTTTTTCTTTTCTTAGGATTTCCAATATAAATCCCTTTCAACTCTCTATATTCATTCAGTATTTTTGAATTCGATTTTTTTCCTCTGGATTTCCAATATAAATCTCTTTCAACTCTGGTAACTCATCCAGTGTTTTCGAAATTTGATTTTTTTCCTTCGGATCTCTAATATAAATCTCTTTCAACTCTTGTAACTTATTCAGTATTTTCGAAATTTGATTTTTTTCTTTGGATTTCCAATATAAATCTCTTTCAACTCTGGTAACTCTTTCAGTATTTTCAAAATTTGATTATTTTCATCTGGATTTCCAATATAAATCTCTTTCAACTCTGGTAACTCATTCAGTATTTTCGAAATTTGATTTTTTACCTCTGGATCTCCAATACTAGTCAAACGCGAAATATGCGTTGTAAGATGAGCGAGATATCTGAATAAGGTATAAAAGTCCTTGACGTAGTTTCACCCTTGCTACTTTATCGACTCTGGGATTCTACACACCTTGATATCTGAATAAGCTATAAAAGTCGATAAAGTAGTTTTACTCTTGCCACTTAATTGACTCTGGTATTCTACACACCTTGACGCATATAAAAAATACTTCATTGTTGGTCAACTCTTGAATCTAGAAAGCAGTGAATCTCAACAACTTAATTCTGTCACAATTTGTATGATATATTTGATGAATATTATCAGTCATTTTATTTTTTTTCTTCCAAACGACTGATCAGAATTTCATACAGAATCGTAATAATGTGTAGAATCCATGTATACACATTTAGAGAAAATTTCATCTCATTTGGAGAGATTTAATTTTTCAACATTTTCCGCCCAGCCAAATCTTATGGGGTTTTTAGAAACTTTGAGATGATTTTTCTTAAAATCGGTCCGACCGATTCATTCCAAAAACTATACAGTTCTAAGTTGGATGAGTTTGCGTGTACAAAAAAAGTTTCATGTTGATCAGTTAACCCTTGCGACCTGTGGAGTGCTTACAAACAAAAAACAAAAAAAAACAAAAAAAAAAACACACAGACAAAGCCCTATAAGAGTGGGATGGAGACTTCGCTACGCTCATCAATAAATCCCTTTCAACTCTTGTAACTCATTCAGTATTTTTGAAATTTGATTTTTTTCTTTTGGATTTCCAATATAAATCTCTTTCAACTCTAGTAGCTCATTCAGTATTCCTGAAATTTGATTTTTTTTCTTGGGTTTTCCAATATAAATCCCTCTCAACTCTAGTAGCTCATCCAGTATTTTTGAAATTTGATTTTTTTTCTCGGGATTTCCAATATAAATCCCTTTTAACTCTAATAGCTCATTCAGTATTTTTGAAATTTGATTTTTTTCTCTTGGGATCTCCAATCTGAATCTCTGTCAACTCTAGTAGCTCATTCAGTATTTTTGAAATTTGATTTTTTTTCTCTTGGGATTTCCAATATAAATCCCTTGCAACTTCAGTAACTCATTCAGTATTTTTGAGATTTGATTTTTTCTCTTGGGATTTCCAATATAAATCCCTTGCAACTATAGTAACTCATTCAGTATTTTTGAAATTTGATTTTTTTTTTCTTGGGATTTCCAATATAAATACATAACACTTTCACAAAATGACCACGAAACTTGGCTTTGTCAGTGGTTCTGAATAATGGAAATACAATGTCGGATATAAATTGGTTATGGTGAGAAATTAACAGTAAATTTCGTAAAAGTGCAGAATATTGAATGATGCATTTCAAGATATTTGAGTTGAAAGAATGAAGAGAATAAGAATGAAGTTGAAGAGAATGGAAGTTTGATATAGGATATTTTGTCTGGAAGCAAGAAATCATAAATGATATATGAAATGAATGAAAAATGAAACTCGATTGCCGTGGAGATAACAAACTCACTATTTCAGAATTATGAGGAGCACCAGGTTTCTATTCAGAAGAACAGAAAATGTATTTTTCTGTTGCTAATGAAGATTGAATGAAATAAATAATAATGAGCTAAATAAATGATTCACATATCATACTTTCACAGATTTCACAGCCAATCACTTTATTGATGTCTTCTTCGTCGACCTAAACTATGCTTGTGTTCATACAATTGGTGTTCGTTTTTTCTTTTTTTGTATGTTTTTTTGACGTTTCTCGACAGGTCAAACGGCTACAACTATCAACTTCAAACTTTTTTTTGTTATGGCTCTTCATCTAACTTAGATCTGTATAGTTTTGTGGCGATATCGGATGTTGACTTTTTTTATGAATTTTAGAAATTTCAAAAATACTCATTACAATAACACGACGGGAAAAAAGAAGATATTTCAATTCTCAAAGAGAATGACATTTTGCGCGAAGTTGAGTTACATTTTGATTCACATTTCTGGAAACTTTCAGCTTGATCGGGTGAGCCATCTCGAAGAGAAACCATAAAATGTGCTGAATTGGTGCCACTCGAAGCAGTTCTTACCCATTTCTAACTTAAATGTCACCCAATTGGCGAATTTAGGCAAAAGTTTGGCAAAAAAAAAAAAAGTCGATATACCATCACTATCCGCTCGTGTATTAACGCATATATGGCGTTTTCCTAGTGGAAAGTCAACACTTGACACACACAACTAACATTGTTCCTGTGTCGTTTATTGTTGCAGCTTCGACGTGCGAGGTAGAAAGTTCAGCCAAGCTAAATTATGGTCGGCACCGTCCGCTTTCGGCACGAGGGCTTACTTCCGGACGGCGTCCACCCCCCGCCCAGTTGCGCGTCGACGATCTCCAGCTGGCCGACGAGGGGATGTACCGCTGTCGAGTCGACTTCCGGAATTCGCCGACCCGAAACCTCAAGATCAATCTCACCGTAATCGGTGAGACAATAATTAATATCGTGCTGATTCCAAGCGTGACTTGCACACGGTGGGGTGAGAGTTCACCTCAGGGGGGGGGGGGGGGGGAGATAAGAATTAATATAAAATGTTGGTCGTGCAAGATGAAATAGTGATAAATTCAAGCTAATATAGGAGATTGAGTTGGTCTGAAAGTTGGATGGTTGTTACTAGGAAAACGCCATATATGCGTTGTTAGACGAGCGGATAGTGATAGTATGCCGAATTTTCTGCTAAATATTTGCCCACATTCGCCAATTGGGTGACATTTGAGTTATAAATGGGTGAACCACTGCTTCGAGTAGTACCAATTTAGCACATTTCATGCTTTTTTCTTCGGAATGGCTGATCCGATCAAGCTGAAAATCTCCAGAAATGTGTATCAAAATGTAATTCAACTTCAGGCAAAGTTTTAATTTTTTAGAAAATATTTTTTTTTTTCTTTTTTCCCGCTGTGTTATTCTGATGGGTGTTCTTGAAATTTGTTTAATTCATATAAATGGAAGTTATCACCCGATAATGCCACAAAACTATACAGATCCAAGTTGGATGAGGATCCATGATGAAAAAAGTTTTGAAGTTGATAGCTGTAGCCGTTTGACCTGTGGAGAGCCGACAAAAAAAAACATGGATAACAAAAAAACAATGAAAACGGACACCAATTTTTTTCAGTATGTGAAATTGAATCCCCGCCAAAGCTCGTCTGATAATTGTTTATCTGACCTTGAGTGTCGTTGTCGCTCAAACTATCACAGATACATCATAATTGTCCTGTGTCAAGTCTGTATGAACGACACCAACACGATGTAGTGATTCAAATCTTTTTGATCATAATTTAGAGAAGGTGCTCCATTTCAAATACCGATAACCTGGAGGGCATTTGTGGTTTCTTGCGGTCAATTCAGAGCCGAAGGTCCCGATTGCCTGTCACAATTCAGCGCAATTCCCGTTTGTGAACAGGATGTAGATAAGAATGGCTACGGTACTTGTGGCTTTGTAGAATTCACTGAGTCTATGATAATAATTATCGTAATCTAATGGGCCGGTGTACAGCATTGTTGAGCATTGTTGTTTTAAATAGTTCGAAATAAAAGCGATAGTTGCGCTACAGGCAATCAGGACCCTGATTCAGATTATGACCCCCAGAAATATTTCACTCTCAATACCAGAGTTGGGTCACGTTCCTCATATTATGATAAAATACGTTCTTTGTTTACTTCATCAATTCGATGAAGTCAGTAACCTTACCATTACTTTAAAATCTATTGAGCATTAATGATACTGAAGTCCCTTGATGATGCGTCAAGGTGTTTAGAAAGCATTGTTCGTGATGCTCATAGATCAATTCTCACATACAAGTATGTGGAGATAATTAACCACTAGTGATAGGCGTGGCTAATCGGCCCGGGCCACCTTGATCTATACTTCATGTGGGCATTTGGAGTTACTCTGATAGGTAGATGTCAAATTTCCCACATAACAATGTCCATTTGATTGGATTTTTGGTTTTGTGACGTTTGTGGGCGGGGTCAATCATGCACTAGTCGTCAATTGTATAGCCAAGAAATGTCAAGTGTATGGAAAAGTTCAACGGGATATTTTCCAGAGATAATGTTCGGTTTGTCACGCATCGTAACCCAATTCCCACATCAGTTCCACATCGTCCCTCATCGTTCCACATCGTCCTTCATCGTTCCACATCGTCCTTCATCGTTCCACATCGTCCTGAATCAGTCAAACATCGTCCCACAGAATCCCATATCATCCTACATCGTCTTGTATCGATCCTCATCGTCCCACATCGTCCTAAATCATCCGATATCGTTCCACACCGTCCGATATCGTCCTACATCGACCTTCGTAACTGTGGCTAATTTCAAATAGTTGTGAATGATCTCCAGTATTTGACAAATGATCGTCTGGATAGTTCGAAGTATAACTAACCGCCTAATAGCAGATATCATTCACAACTTCATGCATCAGGTACCGTGATGTAGAACGATGTGGGACGATGTAGAACGATGTGGGACGATGTAGGACCATGTGGAGCCATGTAGAGCGATGTGGGACGATGTAGAACGATATGGGACTATGTGAAACCACGTAGGACGATGATTCAGGACGATGTGGGATTGGTCAAGTAGTCAGTTACATTTCACTCATGTGGACAAGCGGGTTGTCCGTAGTTATTCTCTCGATCGACACAAGTGTTGCAGTGTTGACACGTGTTGCTGGTCTGGCTTTGATACTTGTACAACCAGTTCATTTCTATCAGTATTCAGTACAGTGATATACTAGGCAAACGCTTTATGTGTTGCCGCGTTGATGGATGAGCTGGAACATATCAACTTATCTTTGGATTGGTTATTATATATATATATATATATATATATATATATATATATATATATATATATATATATATATATATATATATATATATATATGTATATATATATATATATATATATATATATATATATATATATATATATATATATATATATATATATATATTTATATATAAATATATATATATATGTATATATATATATATATATATATATATATATATATATATATATATATATATATATATATATATATATATATATATATATATATATATATATACAACTTGAGATCCAAAACCCATTACATCACTGCCATCTTATTTTTAATTATTTATTTCTATGATAAAAGAGAAAACTTGGTTTTTAATCTCTTACATTTAGGAGGTGACACCTGTGGCTTGGATTTAATTGGCTTTTGAGTGATTTAAAGAAATTACATAATATATTTTTTTACATCAAAACGGCTGATCCGATTTGAATGAAAGTTCGGAATAATGTGTTTGATTATTACATTGAAATTCCCTGAGAATTTGAAACGTCTCGGATGAAAATTATTTCACGAATATTCTCCTCTAGGTTATTCTAACGGGGATTTTAGAAAACTTCAAAATGAGTTTTCTCAGAAGTGGTTCAACCGATTGCGCTTCAAAACTATACAGTATCGAATTAGATAATGATACTTGTGAATGCTAAGTTTAAACTGATTTTGAATTCTTGTTTGACCTGTGGAGCTCGAAAAAAAAAAAAAAAGAAAAAGTCACTTTTTTCGGGTATGGCGAAATTGAGTCCTCACTTCGCTCATCCAATTATATATTCCTATATCCTATTTTCCACCTTTGTTGAAACATTCATCCCCCCCCCCCTTCCTCTCCGTTCGACATTATCAATGCATCGAGTGGATTCTGCGCGTCGTGTGAATCAACGTTCGTGGCCATTGTATTGTGAGTTTTCTGAATTATATTTCATTCCT
>OZ023326.1:83809584-83812084 GCA_964007535.1 Brachyptera risi
AAACTCCACGAGGAAAGAATCAATAAAAACCACAGAAAACGCATCGCTTGTGTTCAAGTCGTTGACCTTCTGATTAGAAATGATTTCCAATTCTGTCTTCATTTTGTGTCATTTTCCCTTCATTTTTCTTTCTCTGTTCCCCTGTGATTTTCTCAATTTCTTCCATTTCTCTTGACTCCTCGTGATTCTCTTGACTTTCCGTAATTTTTTTATCTCCTGTGATTTTTCGCGATTTTTCTATAATTTTTAAATTATGGAAAATGAAAAAATCACGAGAGAACAAGAAAAATGAGTGGTAATTGCAATATCGCCCACCCTGTCCTCACCCCACAAAGAAAAAGAAAATAATGGAAAAGAGAGAAAGTCAAAGGAAAAAAACCGGTGTAGGCTTACATTAAAAAGTCGAGTGGTTAAACCCTTGGCATGAGCCTCCGTGCCGTTGCTTCATTTCACCCCTGAGGCTGTCTCAGGCTCATGGGACAGGCACTCCGGAAATAAATGCAATACTACTAGAGTAGTTGTACGAAAATCTTCCGATCTTTTAAATCACTCCTTCATAATGATCATGTGGGCCTAATCATGAATGCATATGTAACTATTTCATAAACATTCATATCAACACGACATTTTATACATTTTATATCAAGCACTACAAGAAAAGGAGAGGAAGAAAAGGATTCGGAAGAAAATGCTCGAGACCAACAAACACTTTTTTTTATCCATCCTGACTTGGTTTTTCGTGGTTTCCCACAGTCCTCGAAGCAAATGCTTGGATGAAGTACTAATTGACCATGACCATTAATTAGTAGAGCGATATGCCTAATTATAAAATTATAGGCCTATCACTAATTCAATTTGTCCATTTTGTATAGTGATAAACTTCACATCTGCTGTCAATGGAAAGAAGTGATCATTGCCCAAGAGACTTAGTTCAAAGTGGAAGATATCAACATTCGTGTGTTTATACTGAAAGACCTTTATATCTACGGCGAAAAATTATGGACACAGACAGCGCAGTCCTGGTGTTGAAGTTCATCAGTTTCAAATAATCAAAATGGGGTGGTAAGATCACCCCGTCCAAACGATCCTATCTTTCATCCATAGCCTCAATTGGAGAACAATGATTTAGTATCAAGTTTCGATGTTATTGAAAATGAAAAATAAAAATCATTCCTGAATGAATGAATATTAGGGTTTTAAGGCGCATCGACAGCGAGGTCATTTAGCGCTAAAAATCATTCCTTATCGCCTGATCAGAAAGACTTGTTCAATGTCTTGAACCATCCGTCTAGGATGTCTATTGATGTCTAGTCTTCATCCGTATTCAGTTCAACGACACACTGTAACGATTCGGGAATTATTGGCGTCGAATGTATGAATAATCAGATGAGATGGAGGTCTCTTGGGTAATGGCAAGGATAGTTCGAGATATATGTCGGAGTCTGTGTTGTAGAAATAATCTAGGAATCTGTCTGGGCCAGAAAGGAAACCTCGAAACAAATTGTAGAGCTGGACGTTGACTGGGATCGAACCCTCACTTCCTGGGTCACATGAAGCGAGCCAATGAGCTACATGTGCCGGTTCGGTTCTGGTCTCAACAACCACATCAATTGCTAGGGCAGTCGAGGTTATGAAGATTCAAGGGCATGGACTTTAGATTGAGGATATCACTAAATGATAATTATGATTTGTTGTTTGTATTTCCATTCTTATCTTAACATTCAGATATAAGTACAAATGATACAAGTACAAATAATACCAGTACAAATAATAAGTAACGATATTAAGTATATAAGTATAACTAGGCAAACGCGTTATGTGTTGCCGCGTTGATGGATGAGCTGGAACATATCAACTTATCTTTGGATTGGTTATCATATATGTATATACACGTTGAGATCCAAACCATTACATCACTGCCATCTTATTTTCCGTTATTAATTTCTATGATAAAGAAGGATTTGTTTTAATCGTTTACAATTAAGTGGTGTCACCTGAAGCTTGTATTTAATAGCTATCTTAATAACTCTGAATGATTTATGAAAATCGAATTATATATTTTTTTACATCTAAACGGCTGATGCGATTCGAGTGAAAGTTCCAAATAATGTGTATCATTATCAGATTGAAATTTCCTTAAAATTTAAATTCTCTCGGATGATATATTTTTCCTGAATTTTTCTCTGCGTTATTCTCATGTGATTTTTGAAAACTTTGAAATGAGTCATCTCAGAAGTGGTTGAACTGATCGTGCCTTAAAACTATACAAAATCGAATTAGACAATGGTACTTGTGTGTGTCAAGTTTCAACTGATTTTGAATTTTCGTCTGACCTGTGGAGCGCGAAAAAAAAGTCACTTTTCTTTCGGGTATGGCGAAATTGAGTCTTCGCTTCGCTCATCCAATAGGTACAATTTTGTGAACCTCCTAGGTAACGAGAAACTGATTCGTCTGCAGCTCTACCAACATTTTATACATGATAAAAATAATCATAAAAATG
>OZ023326.1:83817084-83832084 GCA_964007535.1 Brachyptera risi
GATATTTGCCGCTACCTCATTTGGCGTATCGACACACCAAGCCGTTTGTGCTAATTGATAGTGGAGACGCTCGATCGGTTCTGTCACATTCAGAATAGAAGTCATTTTGTCAAAACGTATCAGCTAGAAGTTGGCTAAAAGTAGAGATTGCTAAAGCAATCATTTGGCCACGTGGACTGTGAGTATGTTTTCGCAGAAAAAAATGTTTCATTCATCGGTACAAAATGACCTAGAAGTCTCAAACCAAAACATTACTTTACATTCATTACTATACCAAAAATGTGATGCTATCGATTAGGTAATCGTATTGAATTATGAAACCAATTAAAAAATTGGTAATTACTAAACATACTTGTTTTATGTCTAGGTTGGTTAGTTGTCACCTCACGGTCATAGAACATTGTTATTGATTATTGACTCTTATTAGTTTTTTCACGCTTTTTTCACACACAGCCCTCTCCATCTTTGCACAACCATTTACGAATTCATGTTTTAACAAGTTTTATAGGATCTATATGATTCTTGCCATTTATTTCTACATTTAAACTACCTGCCCATATAACTAGCCTCACCAAACTTCCATCTATCAAATACAACCTGAAATTTTTCCTACTCCAGAACCCTATGTCCTCAATGAATTCCGTACTTCAAAGTCACACTATAGACAATCATTGCATCATGGCATAGTCCTATATAATATCATTCTGTCTTCTTCAATCATATCTCTCTGTCTCCTCATTTTCATATCTACTTGTAAGTTTTTATATTTCCTATATTTGTACCATGTGCGAATCTTTGGAATAAATAGAATGAAAAATAAAAAATAGTCATGTTATTGTTATTATTGAAAATGATCATTATATGCGGCGCCGCGCGGCAGTCGATATCTTCTATTTATATTGGGTTTAACGACGGATTGTACTGATGATCAGCCTGATCTATTGGCTTCGGTGAATGATATTTAAGATACTGGGATAATGAGAAGAAAAGTTATGTTATTATGCTTTTTGGGGATAGTGGGAAGGAGTCGTCCTTGGCCTGTTCCATGTATCAACCTGAACGACAGAGGGCAAGCACGATGCACCTATGACCTCAGTCAGGATAGTCGACCAGGACGGAAATCGAATCCCAGTCTTCTGAATTATGGTTCAGTGCGCTAGCCACTCGACCACCAGTGTCAGTTGCACAGTAAATATCCAAGACGAAGCTGAAGGCCTTCCGAAATATAGGTCACTAATGCCAGGAGCCACGACCTTTCGTCATTTCACTCATCCTTATTCCTTTAATTCGTATAACGATTCATTCATCACGTAAGGAGAACGAGAATTCCTATTTCTTATGATCCATTCACATAATCATGGATGAGCGAAAGCGAAGAATCAATTTGGCCGTTAACATTAAAAAATAAAAATGTCACAATAAATATGTTGATGAAACGTAATAATACTTATAAAAAAAAATTTGTGTCCTTCTCCCCCCTTGGGATTACCGAACAAGACATCATAGAGAGAGACCATTCTGTGTGGTTCTTATCCTCGGTCAAGACTCACGTCATAGTCCTGTGTTGACGCTGGGAGTGTGCATGTCGGGACTGACAATTCCTTATGCGCGTCACAAAATGATTACGGAAAACTACAAAAAAATAAAGATTCAGACCACCAAAAAATCGATAATGATTTCGATCGATATTCCATTTATCATTTCGATTCGATCGAATGGAATTCCTAATATTTCAATATTCTCGATCGATTTTCGATAAAGTACTATTCGGTATAGCTCACAAATTCTCGCTCGAACGGCAACCCTACAAATAATGTATGCATTCAAAAAATTATATTTATGGACAGTTTCTTCAGTATTCTGTTCTACAAACGAAATCAGATAATATATAAAGTTATTTCATCTCGTGAATGAAATATACAAAATTGGGTTATTTGAATAGTGATAATGTGTAGGCCTTCTTGATCCACCCTACGAGCAAAGGTCTCATCCTCTTCAGGGTTCAAGTATTTGCTGATTGCTGTCATACCAGAATAGACCCCAACTGGTTTTGAGTAAAATCGGGTATTTTGGCAAATTCCCATAAGAGAATAACAACGGGTTATTTTTGTCAATTTTATTCAAACGCCGAGATGAAATTTCAACAGAATGGTAATATGATCTCAATAGGCCCTTACCTACATGTTTTTACGAAGTTACAATTAATTTGGTTCGGTCGTTTTCGAAAAAATGATATATTATATTGAAAAAATGAAACAATTGCAATTTCCTGAAAATAATTGAGTAGATTTTTGATTTAACACTTTTTAATTGAATTTTTCGAGACGTTAAATAGTCCGCAGGATCCGAATCTGGACACGAAATCTCGCTAAAAAATTCCAATCGACCGCAACGTCGCATGACGGTGCCGGTTATTTCGATGCCGGGCGGCGGCGTCGTCGTCGATGAGTGCGGTAGCGCGATGCGGTCTTCAGATTCAGGCGGCAATTAATCTTGCCTCTGGAGCCGATGAAAATTTAACCGTCGGCAAAAAACGTTGCCAAAGTTGTGACCGGAAAATACGTCCGAAACGGCCGAAGAACGGCCGCCGGCTGCTATACGGACCCTCCTGCAAAGTCCGTTTACACGAAAAATGACCAAAAATGGCCACCATCGGGACGAGAAAGGCAGTCAGAAGAAATTAATTTCTGGGTTTCAAACTGGCCAATCAGGTCGGGGTAGGATTTGCAATTCCCACCTGTACCTTGATCTCGAATACGGAACAGATAATTTTCGAAAGTGAAATGATCGCCATTTCCACATCGGTGACCCGATTCAGCGAGTTTTCCAGCACGTGAATTCGGATAAGATAATGTACGAATTTATCGAAAAAAAATCGCATACAATTCGATTGACGATTTTTTTTTGAAATGTGTCGGCCGCCGTGGTCACAAAGAGAAACATGCCGTGGCGGGTGAACGGGTGGGCCAAATCGATCGGGGTTAAAACCACACGATAGGAGACGACGTTTTCCCGAACTATTTTCGGAAAATCCATTTTCCGAGCAATGGTGTCGGCGGCCGAAGAGTGCTCACCTTCCCGGTGATATTGCGGGCTACCAGACAAATGCACGAACTCGAGATGAACAGATTCGGAAAGGTCTAGTCGAGTTCTTTCATAAAAGTGCCGGTCGAATAAGATGGGACTCCTGGTTCGACCGGGTACGTGTCGGCGCCGTCCCGCGGACTTTCGACGCCGCCGCCGTCGACGGAATTGCGAAAGGGGAATGCAGTTTCTAGATTCTGGCGGGGATCGATCACCTCTATCACCGCGGAAAATTTCGTAGTCGTCGGACATTTGCGGAAGATATTTGTGAAAAACTCGTTTTTCCGGCAATGAAAAAGACAAGTCCGCAGGACTCGAACCCCGAACCCCGGCGACGGTTTTCGGCAAGATGTGGTGAATTATCGTACTTTTTTGGTGTACGACATTCACCGAAGACGAGAAAAACTTTCCCGGGGGTGTTCGGGGTTCGATTCCCGCGAACTCGCAATTTGTCTTTGGCGAGAATGTTGTGATGGGCTTCGGAAGTTGGCGGAATAGAAAGTCCGCCTCTGAGAAAAATCTTATCGGGAGTAGAACACTTTTGTGGCTGGCAAGTTTCGGTAGAGGCGGACTTTTATCACGACTTTCATATCTTCGAAAACTTGAAAGAAACGTGATTTAGACACCAAAAAATCGATAATTTCGATAGATATTCAATAGGCCTGTCATCATTTCGATTCGTTCGAATGGAATTCCTGATTTTCTGATATGTTTGATATAGCACTATTCGGTATCGCTTACAATTTCTTGATTGAACGGCAACACTACAAATAATGTATTTATTCAAAAAATGATATTAAAATGATATTACATTAATTATTCTATAGACAGTCCTATATGGAAAGTTTCTTCAGTTCTCTGTTTTACAGTTGAAATCAGATAACATAAAGTTATTCCATCTCATAAATGAAATATACAACATTGGGTTATTTAAATCGTGATAATGTGTAGGCCTACTTAATCGACCCTACGACTTACGAGCAACGGTCTCATCCTCTTCAGGGCTCAAGTATTTACATATGAGCCTATAAATTAGTGAAAATCATTAAAATGTTCATGATGAATTAAAAGGTAAATATTTTTTAGAAAACAAGTAGATTTTTGATTTTGAATTGAGAAAGCGATTATTTTTATATCCACTGCAGATTTGGACCCTAAAGATTAGGCGACCATTGGTTGTAGAAATCAACTTTTTTCGATTGAATATACATTAAAAAAATAGAAATATATCAATATGAGATAGATGAAGAGTAAAAATAAATATATACATAAAAATGAAATGAATGAATAAATATACAAATATTAGAATATAAAAAACTTGTTGACAAATTCATCATTCGTGTAAACTACACGTTCAGCAAAGGATTGCGAGTTCATGATTGTTTTTCCCTCGCATCCAGTGAATCGTCCATAATAAATATCACCTCAGAGCAGCTGATAACGCTGTAACCTGATCTATTCTTGAGCTCGATCACTTTTAATATCTTCATTCCACTGTATTGAGGGTCTCAATTGACCGTCTATCATGACAATTATCACTAACGGTAGGAAGCTTCAATCCTGCAAAACGTTCGGCGGCATATTTTGCTTTGACAGTAATAAATCAAACTACCAATTTGTCAGCTGACGGGTCAAACCCTGTAACCTATCTAGGCAACTCAAATTTCGTCCCTGTATAAAGGGCTTGCCTATCTTGCCCGAAATAGTTTTGAGAGTGACTAGTTAAGGTTCAAGGTTTGAGGTTAAGGTTCAAGGTTTGAGGTTAAAGTTCAAGGTTTGAGGCTAAGCTCTAAGGTTTGAGGTTAAGGTTTAGGGTTTGAGGTTAGGGTTTAAGGTTTGAGGTTAAGGTTTGAGGTTTGAGGTTGAGCTGATCATAATCAGCCTCCACGTAGCGCATGACGCATTTATCATGCGTGTTGAGTTATATCGGACTTTCAAGTCATTTGCAATGTTCCGATTTGCGTCACGATCTCTAATGAGCAGTAAGTTATCACAGATAACTAGGGTCTTATTGTATTTTCTTATCTCTACAAGCAAAATACAAAATTATGAATCCATTCAAATTTATGAACTTTCAATCTAACACTCCACTTATCCTAGCTATTTTCTTGATTCATAACTTAACGCCAGATATTCAAAATTATATTCATATTCATATTCATATTATTATTTATTTGATACACAATACATTATAATACATATGAATTTCAAATGTTGTGTATCGCTGGTTGTAAGAATAGAGCAAACCCGTAACATGTGCCTTACCACCAGCCTAAAATAAGATAACTAAATTAACATACTGGAATAATAAAATATCACATTTGAGGAATAGAAAATTGGAATAAAATAACACAATGAAGTAATACAATGAGAAAAAACAAAACAAGAGACATATAAATATCATAATAAAAAAAAAGAAATGAAATAAAATTTGAAAAAGATATTGAAAAAATATTGAACCAACAATATACTGATTTTTGTAACTGAGCTATTGAAACAATTGCACATATCATGTACAGTTGTACAACCTGATTTTCTTGAAACGGAACATTTCATAGTGAGATTATGTAATTTCCCTCGCAAACACCACTTTTTAATACTCACCTGGTATGAAAGCTGGAGTAATCAAGATGAGAGAGAGAGAGAGAGATAGAGAGAAAGAGAGAGAGAGAAAAAAAGTGAGAAAAAGTGGAAGAAACAAACCCTAGGAAAAAGGAAAAGGCACATAAAATTCAGGGAGGACCTGAAAACAAGATATAAATCTCACACTAATGGGGCCTTCATTTCCTTCCTCTTTCCTCTCAACATCGCTGTGGGTGGTTAAGTCAAGGATGCAAACAGAATCTATGAGCACTCTACGTACTTTGGGGAAAAACAGTAACAATCATGCAGGAAAAGGAGTATTGAGAGTTGACGATTAAATTGAAAATATACGACACCGCGTTAACGTGATTCACTGAAGTATATATACCTGCCGTGTGTATACATTCTGTGTCGGTGGGTTCTGAGATGTATCGGCGTTAACTTATCGATTTCTCAATGAAAGTGTGGCAATGCTAATGCGCTAGTGTGTTTCTTTCATAGCTTCATGAGAGTGAATTTGAGGCCCACTTTCAGGGGGAACTAGTTCGTTGAATGATAATAGAAAATGGCTTTTCCTAGTATAGATTTTGTTTAATGAACTCGAACAATTGAGAACTAAGTGGTTCATTCTCAAAAGGAAATCCATTGAGAATCATTGACCAAGTGTGATTCTCCATGTTTATGATCCTTAAAGGACACCACAACAATGAAACTAGATTATAAAGAATATTTAAAATATTCATTCTCGTAATTTTGGAGTAAACTAGAAATCACCATAACAATATCCGAAATTAAGATTGATTAAATCGTCCTCCAGGACCCGGTCATTTTCCTGAATCGTGACGTAGACATCACTCGATTCTGTTCATGTTTCTATACAGAAACGTTAAGGCTGAAATGTCATGATTCATGGTCTATGGAGAGGGCAAAAATAACTTCTGAAATTGAGATGATGATTTCTAGTTTTCTCGGAAATTAGTGAGATAAATATCGTCATCCTTATCAAAATCTAGTTTCCAGGTTGTGATGTCCTTTAATCATCCTCACACTTGAATTAAATCGATGAATATATCTGAATATTCAGTTTACGAGTCAATCGATCGTAAGTGTGACAAAATATCAATTATCAATCGAAATTAACAACTATAAAATGAAATCAATAATCCAAAAAATCAATGAAAATAAAATTATGATCGATGAAAATATCTCAATATGAGTATATGAGATACTCAGAACGTGGCATCGAATTGGGGGTCAATACCTTCGACCTTCCGATATATAAAACCCATCAAATGATGCCGTGGTCAGAATTTGGGACATGTTGGTAAAATATAGTATTGTTTTATCGCACATCCGGGACCAATAGATGGCGGTCCCTTCGCATTTCATAGCCACAATAAAAGACTCGGAACTATTGATTCCCCATGATACGGGCCCGGTGTCTTGAGGACAGTGAAGTCTAGCTAAAGATATTGTTCTCCTCGTGAAATGATTCGATGTGAATAAATATTGGCAATGCAATATATTCAGATTGTTATATTGTATTATCCTCTGAAGGAAGCAACAGAATACGCGATGAAATTCGATGTGAAAGATGTGTCAGGACACTAAGGATAGTGTGACATTTCATAGAATCAAACTATCGAATAACATAACAAAACTGAGACAACATTTCAATGAATGATGATTGGATGAGCGAAGCGAGGACTCAATTTCGCCATACCCGAAAAAAAAGTGACTTTTTTTTCGCGCTCCACAGGTCGAACGAAAATTCGAAATCAGCTGAAACTTGGCATACGCAAGTGTCATCATCCGATTGAATAACGTATAGATTTGAGGCGCAATGGGTTCCACCACTTATGAGAAAACTCATTTGAAAATGTTCAAAAATCCCATTAGAATAACCCGGAGGAAAATATTCGTGGAATAAATTTCATCCGAAACATTTCAAATTCTCAGGTAATCTCAATATAATAATGATACACATTATTCTGAACTTTCTTTTGAATCGGATCAGCCGTTTCGATGTGAAAAAATATATAATGTAATTTTCTAAATCACTCAAAGCTATTAAGATACCTATTAAATTCAAGTCACAGGTGTCACCTCTTAATTGTGAACGATCAAAACAAGGCCTTCTTCATCATCATAGAAATCAATAATGAAAAATAAGATGGCAGTGAAGTAATGGTTTGGATCTCTAGGTGTATATATGTATATATAAATATATATATATATATATATATATATATATATATATATATATATATATATATATTTATAAATATATATATATATATATATATATATATATATATATATATATATATATATATATATATATATAATAACCAATCCGTAGATGAGTCGATATGTTACAGCTCATCCAACAACGCGGCAACACATAACGCGTTTGCCTAGTGATATCCATTTCCTTGACTCTCATGAAAATGAGAAATAAACATCTCAATTTTATCATTTATATATTTGTCCTTTAATTTCCTGATTTAAAATTGATATTCATGTCCTCCATAGAGACCATGAGTCATGTTGTGGGTATCACTGATCCGGTATGGAAACATCAACAGAATTGAGTAATTGATCCAGGAAACGGGTCGAGTCAAGGGCCTGGATTCAAAAACAGTCACATTTTAAGGATATCTCAAGTTGGTACCATTTCACTGAGCTGGAACCAATATTGGTCCCAACTCAGTGAAATGGTCCCGACTTGAGACGCCTCAAAGATATCGGACTCTTTGTGAATCTGGATCATTGATGATGAATTGATTCAATCTATGACTATCAATAACGTAACGGGATAAGCAACATGGCGGTTTCCTTTCGCACCATGCGTATATCACAGGGATGCCGCCTCACAAATGTTATGATGATTTGCTGGTATTATTGTGTGTTGATCTATACAAGTAATAGATGTAATGCAATCTGTGAATCTAGCTCTTTCCAACTGCATCAAACAATATTGGGATAGATTTCATCTGAATTAGCCAATCTAAATTTAAAATGGGTCTGTAAAAGCATTTAGTCCCCTAGTCATGAGCCCTACTGCTATATTTACCATTTGATAACTGGATAATTAGTCATCATGTACGAGAAAGATTAAAATCAATGCAATTGTACAACTATGTACTATATATTGAAATACGAGCCTAAAACGAACGATTTGATTTGAAATTGCAAATCTCAGAAATGTACACGAAAGCGCTGATTCCATCGTGGTGAAAACGGCCTAATGTTAAAAGGATAGGACTTACGCCATGTTGCTTATCCCGTTACGTTATCGATAGTCATAGATTGAATACACACAAATCAGAAGAGTACAAGAACTGTCCATTGTATGCCGGTTCAACATTCTTTAATAAGCCACCTATATATTTAAAGACCCAGTACTACCACGGCCAGTTAGTATTTATCTGAGAGTTGGTGAAAACAAAATTAAGTGACCATGGTGATAACAAGTTTGAACTGTCAAATAAAGGCTAACTGGACTTGGTGATACCGGGCCTAACAGGAATTAGGTTTAAGACAAGTGTTGAAGATTTCCTTATTAAGGAATATTTTCATAATATAAATGAGTTTATGAATCACTGACTGATTACATGATAATGAAATGTGTATTTGCTGTATTTTTTATGCATAGCCATTACTATATTGACGAACCCATATCATGGATGATCCAGTCGGACAATGAAGACTTCATTATTATTATTATTATCATTAATTGCTGCAATTTAGATGAAAATGAGCTATTTTCTGTTAAATTGCGACAATAAATAACATCATAATTTGTCATAATCCATAGTTGCAAGGTTGTTAGACGAGCTTTAGCGAGGATTTAATTTGACATACTGAAAAAAATTGGTGTTCGTTTTTATGTTTTTTTTTTGTTTTTTTTTTTTTTGTTTTTTTTTATGTTTTTTTGTCGGTTCTCCACAGGTCAAACGGCTACAGCTATCAACTTCAAACTTTTTTTCGTCATGGTTCCTCATCTAACTTAGATCTGTATAGTTTTGTGGCATTATCGGGTGGTAACTTTTTTTTTATGAATTTTAGAAATTTCAAAAATCCCCATTAGAATAACCCGAGGGAAAATACTTGAAAGATAAAAATTTTTCAAGACCTCTCAAATTTTCGCCGAATATAGAGGAAACTATTAAGCACATTTTGAGAGGTTTTTCGCATCAATCGAATGAGAAATAACGGAGAAAACGCATTTATAAAGCATTTTCCCATCAATTTAGGCTATTACGGGAACCAATTAAATCTATAGCAACAAGTGTCACCAATTAATTCAAAACGATTGAAATGAATGAAGAAGAAGGCCGTGACATAACTGATTCTCGTAAGGTTTTTGAACGTTTGGAGTGATCCAAGGTCTGTAGATGTAGATTGGGTTGACAAATTATTTTTCATTCTAGATTTCTATACCCCTAAGCTCGTCTAACAACGCGCATCCCGCGTCTTCCTAGTGGTATCCACTGGAGGTATTATTCTTTGGCGGCGTTTTCGAATAAAGCTTCCACAACACAAGGTAGGCTTACGTGAGACTTGACTATTTGAAATCAATCAACATGAGAATATTTCAACATATTTGTTTCATGATTTCCGAATATTTAGACGAGCTTTAGCGAGGATTCAATTTGACATACTGAACAAAATTGGTGTTCGTTTTTATGTTTTTTTTTATGTTTTTTTGTCGGTTCTCCACAGGTCAAACGGCTACAGCTATCAACTTCAAACTTTTTTTCATCATGGTTCCTTATCTAGCTTAGATCTGTATAGTTTTGTGGCATTATCGGGTGGTAACTTTTATTTTTATGAATTTTAGAAATTTCAAAAATACTCCTTAGAATAACACGGCGGAAAAAAAATTGAAACATTTTTATTTTCAAAAAAATTGAAATTTTGTGTGAAGTTGAATAACATCTTGATACACATTTCTGAAAATTCTCAGCTTGATCGGGTCAGCCATTTTGAAGAAAAAACATGAAATGTGCTGAATTGGTACCACTAGAAGCCGTTTTCACCCATTTATAACTAAAATGTTACCCTATTGGCGAATTTAGGCAAAAGTTTGGCAATGAAGTCGACATACTATTACTATCCACTCGTCTAACAACGCGTATATAGCGTTTTCCTAGTTATCACTAACAAAGTTAAATGAATGCATACACCATAAAGTAATAACGTTTTTATAAAGTGATGACAAAACTTCATACTCTTCGCGCATACCAACTGGGGAAGAAATATATCGCGTTTTGGGTATGCCAAGCTCAAGCCATCTTCCTTGTACTCTTCAGCCTTGGTTCTCCTCTTCCTCGATACGGATGTCAGGGCTTTTCGCTAGCGCGTATTCACATGCGATGATCGACTCCGATCGCGGGGCATTTTCACGTATTCAATAGTATTTTATACATTTTCAGCTATTTTCAAATCTCATTTTGTGTGTCTTCTGATGGTCAGTAATATTCACACACACAATCTGAATTCGTGATCAGGCCTAATATTTTTTGGTTGAAGTAAATAATCCTCATTGAATATATGTATTCAAATTCAAAATTCAAATTTTCAAAAAAGTTTTATTCCAAAAATATTCACAAATTACAACAACATATGGAGACAAAATTACATATACAAGTATAATAGAGACAGCATTACATATAAAATTATAGTATCATACTAAGTTCTTAATTAAATAGTATAATTTAGGTATATTTGTTTTTGAGGTGAAGGAATAACCACATAAGCATAGCTTGTGTGTGGGAGAGGAGTCGAAGAAGAAAATTTCCATTTGTGTAGCAAGATGGGAGTTTTTACAGAGATTTAGGTGTTTTACGTGTGAGTGGGTAGCAGTAATATAATATTTTAATAATTTAATCCAATATATAATTCAATAATAAATAATATAATGAATAATATAATAATTTTATATAATACAATATGGAACTTATGAACCTAAAAGTACAGAAACACAGAAACTGAATATGCGATTTAAAAATGCTAATTTATCTTCGTCACTCAATTTTATAATGAACCTACCTCAACACAATTGGACTCATCCCAATTGGTGTGCGAAAATGAAATATTATATAGCTCAACTTAATAATGAAACATTCGGGCGGACTTTTCTATTTGAGAGTAAATGTTAACATTGTTCCAATATGATGGAATGAAATGTTTCATATGTTTGTTTTTCTAACATTACCGTTCTGAATTCTCATATAATGCACATACGTTGTACCCAACATCAAACGCGCCTGGATAAACAGAAAGGAATCACAAATTCACCGAGCTTTTCTCGATAACCGAGAATATACTGCGAGAAAAATCTATTGATATAGCTGGTAAATATGACGAAGGTATAATCTTCGAAGATGAAATGTTATTAGTCTAAGGCAATTGAGAGTCCGAGATCGCAATATCTATAGAGTTGATCGCCGGAGGCAAGACTTAACTTGATATTTTGGTCTCAATTTTACAGCTCGTTAAAGTCCATTATCTTCAGTTATGATGTTTGATAATCTAAGACAACATTCCGTCTGCAAACCAATCCAATGTTTATAAAGCCAACAATATTGTTCTTTCAAGGCAACTTGATCTAAATTGACAATCAAGATGGGTTATTTGTTCAAAACGGAATCTCAATAAGGGCTAGTGTAACTAGTTGATTAGACGAGCTTTAGCGAGGATTCGATTTGACATACTGGGAAAAATTGGTGTTCGTTTTTATGTTGTTTTTTATGTTTTTTTGTCGGTCCTTCACAGGTCAAACGGCTACAGCTATCAACTTCAAACTTTTGTTCATGATGGTTCCTCATCTAACTCAGATCTGTATCGTTTTGTGGCATTATCGGATAATAACTTTTTTTTTATGAATTTAAGAAATTTCAAAAATGCCCATTAATATAACAGGGCACAAAAAAAAGAAATATTTTTATTAAAAAAAAAATGAAATTCCGCGTTAAGTTGATTCACATTTTCATACACATTTCTGAAATGTTTCAGCTTGATCAGGTAAGCCATTCCAAAGATAAACCATAAAATGTGCTAAATTGGTACCACTCGAAGCAGTTTTTACCCATTTATAACTCAAATATCACCCAATTGACGAATGTATAGGCAAAAGTTTGGCAAAGAAGTCGACATGCTATTACTTCCCGCTCGTCTTACAATGCGTATAGAGCGTTTTCCTAGTAGAGGGAAATTTTTATCGCCGAATAATGATAATTCATCTGTATATTAATACTTATAACCCACCCACCGACGCCGCCCATCTTCACATGAGTTTCTCGTGGTTTACCACTATAGTCTGGGCTAATCCCAGGATGGTTTCCACAATGAAGGCCACGACCGCTTCCTTCCCACTATCCTATCCCACATATTCACAATAAGAGTCACACAGACACTTGTGAGAATTATGATAACCAGAATATATATATATATATATATATATATATATATATATATATATATATATATATATATATATATATATATATATATATATATATATATATATATATATATATATATATAGGTTGATAGGTTGATACTGGGATGGTTACTCAGAAACAGGTCACGAGTCCTTTAGTCTATCCAAAACACCCAATGAAATAACCTTTCATCTCATCATCCCATCATCTCATATATCATTCACCGACGCCAATTGACCGTATAGCCATCAGTACGGTGTGCCGTTTAAACCTCTTATAAAAAATATATTATCAGTTGAGTATATGTTTCGATCAAATCAGTGTGCCAGAGCCGGGCCCAATATGAATTCCTTCGAAGTATCTACATAATTTGAATGCAGTATAGATGAATCGAACTCAAAAATAATCGGACGAGCTTCAGTGGGGATTCAATTTGACACACTGAAAAAGAATTGGTGTTCGTTTTTATGTTGTTTTTTATGTTTTTTTCGGTTCTCCACAGGTCAAACGGCTACAGCTACCAACTTCAAACTTTTTTTTATCATGGTTCCTCATCCAACTTACATCTCCATAGTTTTGTGGCATTATCGGATGTTAACTTTTTTTTATTAATTTTAGAAATTTCAAAAATACTTGTTAGAATAACACGACGAATAAAAGGAAATATTTTTATTTTCAAAAAAAAAAGAAATGTTGTGTGAAGTTGAGTTACCTCCTGATACACATATTTGAAAACTTTCAGCTTGATCGGGTTGGCCATTCTGAAGAAAAACCATAAAATGTGCTAAATTGGTACCACTCGAAGCAATTTTACCCATTTCTACTCCATTTGCGAATGTAGGCTAAAGTTCAGCAGAAAAGTCGACATACTATTACTATCCACTCGTCTAACAACGCATGTATGGCGTTTTCCTAGTAATGCTAAATGGCAACTTGGGGAGCTTCCAGTCTCAAATATATCTTGACTCCATCCAGAACCGATACCAATCCGAAGTGACCAAGGTTTGGACCTGGGTAGGCCTATATAGGCTACTCCATGTGATGACTGGTGATGACATGGAAATTGGGATCCAATCTTGAGGCCCATTTGTTATTGCCAATAATTCGGGTCCACATTCAATCAAATTCATCACATCTCGTTCTTTTCTGTCATTGTTCCAGAATATACAGAATTAATTAGGAAACAATTCAGGCCGGTTCACTCTTGTGGATTGTTCAGTTATACGTTCATCACTGAACAATTGAAGGGATCAGAAGCAAAGTGGAACAACCCAATTTTTTTCTCAAAATGATCTATTCGAACCACTTCATTCGTATTGTGTCATTTTTAATTTTCTATTCATTTCTTTTTTTTCTTTTTTTTCAACACTAGTTTCGAAGGTTTAAACATGTGGACCAAGCTTTCTGGCCCCCATTAAATTTTGTAGCAAAACGGACCAACCCACATTGGAAGTGTTTTGTTTTGACTTTTGGGTTGGTCCACTTTGCTTCTGATCCCTTCAATTATTGATATTTTGATAGAAAAGTAGTGAAGATTGGAGGGTCGATAGGTAGAGAGAAGTAGGTTTGTTGCTCTCTGTGACTCATTCAGTCAAGGCACTGCTTTTGATCCTGAGATAATGTCTGGTTTGTTTCGAACTTATTTAAACATCATAATCCATCGATAGCTCAGTCGAACCTTCAAATAACCCATGTTTTTGTGACGTCATCGTCCAGCCAACGAAATCATCAACAGGATTGATTTAACTACAGTTATTCAACAATTAATCTGGTTTGAAAGAATCGAATGTGTAGGCCTAGATGTATCGCTTTCATATCATATGCAACCTTTTCTCAAATCATCCATTTCGATTTTTTTCTTTTTTTTGTTCAATATTTCATA
>OZ023326.1:83842084-83844584 GCA_964007535.1 Brachyptera risi
TGGATTCTACACATTATTACGATTTTTTAAGCAATTCTGATCAGTCGTTTTAAAGAAAAAAATAAAATGACTGTTAATATTCATAAAATATAATATCATGAAAATTGTGACAGAATTAAGTTGTCAAGATTCACTGCTTTATAGATTCAAGAGTTGACCAACAATGAAGTATTTTTTATATGCGTCAAGGTGTGTAGAATAACAGAGTCAATGAAGTGGCAAGAGTAGAACTACTTTAACGATTTTTATAGCTTATTCAGATATCAAGGTGTGTAGAATACCAGAGTCGATAAAGTAGCAAGGGTAGAACTCCTTCAAGGACTTTTATACCTTATTCAGATATCTCGCTCATCTTACAACGCATATTTCGCGTTTGACTAGTAATATTATCATTTTACAATGATAATTATCATGAATATACAATGACGATTTTTTAGCTTTGAGCTGATCTTGAACAATGCTTATTATATGTTCATTTTGTAATTCATGACGTATATCATACTGTTTGTACAATCTCCGATAATAAAAACCATTATTATTATGTTCATTCATTTCATTCTCATTAAACAAGTATATGGAAACATTTATCACACTACGGGTAAATGAATTACATACGTAGCATTCATAACTAATCATTGCGATACACTTAACACTTTCCGAACTATTCTAGATGTATCTAATAAAACTGAACGTTGAATTTTGTGAATTGTACTAAAAGGTATGTTCATTGTCTCCATGCATTCCGCATGTTATTATTATTAATAAAATTGATTATTATTTTCATTATTATTTGTGGATGGTGAAGAACCGTACGTGAAGGGCCAATATTTTATTCAGTTCCCACGTGTTATTGCGATCAGCGAAATATAGTTAGGTTAAGGTTGCCATGAATTAACCGATCTCGACATTTAAATTTTTTGAAATCAAAAAAATGAAATTGCGCGAGTGAAAAAAGACACATATAGGTGGGTATATAGGTAAGCTGTCACCAAATTGTTGACTATTTTCCTCGACATTTCTGTGAATGATTGCAAATTTTGCAAAGGTCTACAAATCGATTGTCGAATGGACCCATTCGAGGAAACAGGTTGGTTGGACAAGGTGGAGGATCAGTGGGCTTCTTGATTGGACCATTAATATCCAAGGTGAATTCATGCTACAAAACTTTCAACATACAACAATACAACAGTGTGAATGTTAGAGAGTTATATAATAATAATTTATTAACAAAGAAGTCTTTACAATTTATCGCAAATCGTCAAATATTCTCCACAACCACATCTTCAACTTTTCTTATTCGAATGAGAATCTTATTCTGAATATTATTTTTCATTTCATCATCACTGATTGAGTTTTTGATTCCACTATCACAATGCAATAAGTAGTTTTTACTTTCGACAATTATGATTCAAAATGTATAGTAGGTAGATGTTCGTGATCATTTATTGTGGAAATGAACAGTCATTATGAAGGCTTCTGTCAAGTAACAAAATGTAGAAAGATAGTTACCACAGCAAAACAGTGAACTAGTGGACTACCAAACATTCTGATTGGTCAATTCCAACTGGTGGACATTGTTGTCTGTCTCTTGCAACAATGGGTGACGTCAGTTGAGAATACCCTTTAGGCTTGTAGCACGTAACAAACGACAAACAATCGTTACTATAGCAAAACAGTGAACTGGTGGACTACCAAACATTCTGATTGGTCAATTCCAACTGGTGGACATTGTTGTCTGTCTCTTGCAACAATGGGTGACGTCAGTTGAGAATACCCTTTAGGCTTGTAGCACGTAACAAACGACAAACAATCGTTACTATAGCAAAACAGTGAACTGGTGGACTACCAAACATTCTGATTGGTCAATTCCAACTGGTGGACATTGTTGTCTGTCTCTTGCAACAATGGGTGACGTCAGTTGAGAATACCCTTTAGGCTTGTAGCACGTAACAAACGACAAACAATCTTTACTATAGCAAAACAGTGAACTGGTGGACTACCAAACATTCTGATTGGTCAATTCCAACTGGTGGACATTGTTGTCTGTCTCTTGCAACAATGGGTGACGTCAGTTGAGAATACCCTTTAGGCTTGTAGCACGTAACAAACGACAAACAATCTTTACTATAGCAAAACAGTGAACTGGTGGACTACCAAACATTCTGATTGGTCAATTCCAACTGATGGACATTGTTGTCTCTCTCTTTCAACAATGGGTGACGTCACTTGAGAATACCCTATAGGCTTGTAGCAAGTAACAAACGACAAACAATCGTCACTTTAGCAAAACAGTGAACTTCTGGACTACCAAACATTCTGATTGGTCAATCCAAATGATAAAAATTGTTGTCTGTCTCTTTCAACAATAGGTGACGTCACTTAACATAAGCCCATACCTGTGAGAACACGGTATATCACTCAGAATTCTACACCAACATGTACGTGAAGCCGTTGTTTTTGTTCTTGTTTGTCAGGTGTGCCGCCACCCCGAGTCACGTGG
>OZ023326.1:83849584-83857084 GCA_964007535.1 Brachyptera risi
CGTGGACCGTGAAATGGAACATTTTTTCAACATGGGAGAGATAGGAAGAAGTGAGGACACCATTTCCAACCGGAAAACCGATGCAACCCTCAATGCATCTTGTGATTATAAAATGGTGGATATGTTCTGTTACAGTGTATAAGCGAAATGGATGATGGCGTTTTCATGTAACTGTTTACGATAACAAGTCGCGTCATAATGATTATGTTGATTGCTATTAGAAATGATATAGATCCATTCATTACTACTGTGTTTTTATAGCCTTCGTGACGAGCCGAATTCTGACCAATCAGCAGTGTTGGGGAAGTTCACTTATAGAATGAACTTTCAAAAAGTTCAGTTCATGTTGATTATATGTTTTCCAAGCAAGACCGACCGCGCACAAGATTCAACTTATGCGGGCTTCGCACTTACAGAATATCATTCCTAAATTTCCAATTTTCATATTGAAACTTTATATCAAATTATCTATCACTATTGCTTCAATATGTTTATAATTGTTGACTTTTGATTTTATTATTTGTCTATTTGTTCATTTGTACCTTTCTGTCTACTACCTGTATGCAATTGTTATAGTAATTGATATGTAAGCGTTGAGTGTGAATAAAATGGTTTCAAAATGAAAACATGAAAATTGTCAAATGATTCGATCTTTCGAAAAGTTCGAAGTTCGTTTCCGTGGTTTTGCTGTAAAAGTTCAAGTTCAAATTCGAGAAAACTCAAGTTTTTCTAAAAATTCACCTTGGAAACGATATTTGAAAAAAAGGGTTCAAAATTAATATATGACTCGCCTGGTGACAAGTGATCACATGGTGAAATCCCGAACAAGGAATATTATTCATTCGGGATAGACCGTAAATTAGTTGATCTCATTCGGAATTTGGACGAGAAAGTACGGATAGTGGGATCGTGTCGAATAGAATTATGAGTGATCCAAAATTAAAAGCTTCCAAATGAACGTTTTATCCCGTTAAATATCACCGAGAAATCAATATATTTTTTTAATAACATCGAAACTTGATGCAAAATCATTGTTCCCCAATTAAGGCTAAGGATGAAAAATAGGATCGTTTGGACGGGGCACCACAAGGGCGATCTTACCACCCCATTTTAATTATTTAAAACCAATGAACTACAACACCAGGACTCAATGTGAGGAAAATCGAATGTGAAGAAAGTTCAAGATCGTCGACTACAAATGTAACGCGTTCATTTAAAAGTTCAAAAATGTGAACGTGTTCATTTCAAAGTCCATTACCCAACACGGCCAATCGAATGATGGTAATCCTGTGGTTAAGTGACTACCGTTCATGAATTCCCAGTATTTTTCTATGAAAGTCAATTAATCAGACTCTCTCAAGAAACAAATGTCAGAATGTCTTTTGACAGTTGTTTCTATTGACTGAAACTCGGAACATTCGAGGCAAAATGATGAAAAAGGTGAACCGGAACCTCCGGTGAACTATTTTATGATCAACAGTTCGAATAAGAGGCTATTCTCTTATTCCCTTCAAGAACCTCAAATATTTTTACTTCCATCAATTTCCAGTTATATTCTCAATTTTTATTATTAGTTCAATCTTTCAAGCCTAATGTTATCATCACTTATTACAATCTTCAATATCTCACTTCTTTCAATTATTTAACTATATCTCATTTCTATATGTATTGATATCAAAATTGTATTTTATAGTGATTGTTATCATGTAGACTTTTTATAAGCCAGGGACCAATGGAGGTTGTTTATATATTTTATGAGAGGCTATTGTGGCCCATGCCACTTTGAATCTCAAACCTATTACTATTTCATATTGACTGAAGTCACCAAACCATAATTCAATTCGTCATGTCAGTACTCGTTCCAGCCATAAACCATTTTTCACTTTTGTTCATTCAATAGTTTGTCTTTTTTTTCGGTGCACATTTCAGCTATGTCTGAGACCATTGTATGATTATACTTGTGTACAATTGTGATCAAAATGTGTTCAATTACACAATGGTAACGAAAATGACTAAAATAGGCACTACAAAAATGCCAAACTGCCAAACACAAAAAAAGTGAAAAATGAATATGGATGAAACCAGTTCTGATATTCAAATTCAACCATTCTCTTCGTACACTTTGATTCAAAAAATGTGAGAAAACAGATTCGATGTAATGTTTAAATTGTGAACCACGCTTTGAATAATCATAAGATTTCAACTTTTTTTCAGTTTATTCCCGTTTTCGCTGGATATTGAGATTGGAGGTGCCACCTCCTTGATGACTCTCTTCGCTGAGACACTGATTTCCTAACCGGAGTCAAGTCGAGCATGGGTGCGAGTCCCGCTCAAGAGAACCCAGACTTGGGCCCGACTGCATATACTGGCAATGTTCAATTCTCCAAATTCATCTACTTTTCTCTGGAAAGTGGCTGAGAAGAAACTCTCGGAAATTGGTTTACTTTTCACTCAGATCTAGACTCAATTCACATCTATATTTCTTTCGGGGAAGATATATATATGTATATATATATATATATATATATATATATATATATATATATATATATATATATATATAAATATATATATATATATATATATATATGTATATATATATATATATATATATATATATATATATATATATATATATATCAATGAAAAAAAAATGAAACCAAAAAAAAAAATATATATATATATATAGATATATATTCGTATATTTATATGAATATTATATATATTCATATTTATATATATATATATATATAAATATATATATATATATATATATATATATATATATATATATATATATATATATGTATATATATGTACACACATATATATATATATACATATATATATATATATATATATATATATATATATCCATATATATATATATATATATATATATATATATATATATATATATATATATATATATATATATATATATATATATATATATATATATATATATATATATATATATTTATATATATATGTGTTTTTTTTTCTATCATTTCAAATTCGAACATTCTTTTCGTACACTTCGATACAAGAAATATGAAAAAAAAAAGATTCGATTCAATGTTTAAATGGAACAAGAACATCTCTAATTATTGTTCCCAATAGTTTTTGTCCGGTAGTTCCTGAGAAGAAGGTGTACCTAAATACAAAATCAACCAGTATCGAAATATAGCAGGTTGAAATTGTCAATGTAAATATATAATTACCTCAATTCATCACTGAAATTGAGAGCGCAAGTAGTTTTGAATAATTCCAATCCGAACTTTATCTGACACACGTATATACATACCAATAATATCCATGTTTTGATAACAATTCACAGAAAAAGGTAATCAAAAATTCAAAAATCAACTAAACTGTCCAAATCTCAAGTCTTAAGATATTAGTTACTGTAAACTTCACTCGGAACTCTATTCATCTTTCATCCGCTCATTCGTATCCCCATATATCATAACTGTTGGTGAGGTCGTTAGACGGACAATAATCGTGATGTTCTGAATACTGGAGGTTGCCATGTCAATCTCCCATATGTTCGATGTGTTTATTTCGTCTTCTGTTCACATCACTCCACATAATCCAAGTTGTAGAAACCAAACCGCATGTTCTTAATGACTGAACACTACTTGTTCTCATTAAGATGGTACTGGCGGAAAACTAGTTATATATCTTCAACTGTTACTTACGACGGAATGCAATCCCAGGAGTTGCATTGCATGGGCATTGTCAGTGGTATATACTCGAGTACGAGGGTATAAAGTGCATACCACAATAATGTGAATTTATGGATTTCAAGATGTCTGCTGCAAAAGAACAGCGCGGGAAGGAACAGTAATTTGAAAACAGTGGCGTAGGTCAGATGATAATATATCATACGGATTCGAACATTTATAGGGATGAAGTAGTCAGATATTCCATCATTTTATGCAGAAAAATTGTGATAAATATTCTCGTTTGATTGATTTTTTACAATTTTGTAATTATCCATGTATTCTAGTCCTGATTTTTTAGACTGGGCTATTTGGAAGAAATTCCGGGTCCATGAAGTCACAATTGTATTCAATCCGTTTTCACATTTGAGAATAGTAACAATTGGGTCAAATTTTGAGAAAAATTAGCTATATTGAAAGAACATATGGAAAAATTCGAATCTATTATTATACATTCAATCAATTCATGTTTCAAATGTAGGCCTATTGTACATATACTTTGTAATTTGTGTACACCCACAAACAAGCCTGTTTCAGGCTGTGTGGTTATTTTATGAGCGTAAAACACTATATAACTTTCTACAAAACTATTCAAATGAATTAAAAAAGGTGAAAAAAATTCTTCCATTCCATACATGAATGAGAATTAAAACATATTCGTTGACCAAATTTATCTCCCATTGTTGAGTCTCAGTTGATTAATAAAAATCAGTTCACAAAGTTGAATATAATTAATATGGGAAAACATGGATGATAATCAACTAATTAGTTCATCTGGGACAATTTTATAAATGTAAAAATAATTATTTGTTCCAATCTTTTATAATACAGTTATGACTCTCGTTTGAAGTACACTCTAAAAACTATCAGATAGTCAAAAAACAAAACACGTCCATCCTGAGAGTTAATGAACAGTTCATTCCGATTCTACATGTAAATAAAAGATATATATATATTCATATACATATATATATATATATATATATATATATATATATATATATATATATATATATATTTATATATATATATATATATATATATATATATATATATATATATATATATATAAATATTCATATATATATATATATATATATATATATATATACATATAAATATATATATATATCTATATATCCATCTATATATATATATATATATATATATATATATATATATATATATATATATATATATATATATATATATATATATATATATTTAATATACACATTTTCCATGTTGTAATAAACTTCATAGTAGAATCTCTGTCTTTGTCAAATGTATCATTTGTTTTCTCGTAAAATGGTATAATATATTCAGTTCAAAAGACATTTACGTCTGATATTTCAGCTTTGAAACTCTCCATGCATCGCGTGCATCCATACTATTCCTCACTGTACACTTTGAAACCTGGAGAAGACGTGAGTTTATGGGAATCCAACGTAAAATGCTTTTTTAGAATCAAAAGCTGAATCAAAATCAAAATCATGTATTCATTATATTATTCAGGACAATGAAATAATCATTGTATTCATCAGAATCATGATTCAAAATCATGTAGAATCAAAATCAAAATTACTGAAAATTTGTAACTGAATCAATGATTCAATTCTGACTGAAAAGAACATATCCAATTCAATTCAATTTGAATCATTTTATTCACATTCACATGTGTACCAGAATACATACACAGACAACAGAAAACATACACATAAATACTACTTAAATGAAAATAAAAACAGTATCAAGTTGTAACTTAGGTTTGCTGAACTATTAGGCGAGAGGATTATACGATAGCAATGTGAAGCCCGCGTAAGAAGAGAAATTCTTGTGTGCGGGCTGAATAATATTGTGTAAGCAAAATATGAAATACAGCTGACGACAAAAAAAAGTAAACGAAACATGTAATACACAGAATTCAAATTCTAAATAACTTGATTTTGATTTCGAATTGTAATATCGAATTCACATTTTGTTATTCGAAAAAAGTAAGACAGACTCGATATCATTTTTATCAGCAGAAACATTTTGTGACCTCTTTGTATTTGAACTGAAAACTGGAGAGTGCGGAGAACGATGAATGCATACAGTTTCTTTGATTTAATATTCTTGACAAATATATTTTATTAATATATATCGATTGAAAAATATCATAATTCATATGTATCGTGATTATCATTGGTATAATATTTTTCGGGTCTAATTTTATATCTCCATTGAACAAAAAATTTCGAATTGATCATTCTGAACGGTACTTCATGACAACGAATTTTGATTAGGTCATGGTCACCAGTCCTGACAGATGTTTTGCATGATTACCCTCTTTTGAAATGAATATAGTCATGTATTTTTTTCAAAAACGCCCTCGACTACCACCCTCTCAATGTCCAAAAAAACAAATTCACATTATTTCCTGATCAATTCCAGATTATTTCCTGATATTCTTGATTATGTTCACATCAATCATTCTTCGAGATTGATAGATCTTAGTTGTCGTCATATTGCTCTGTTATCTCTGTTAACAATATAGGCTACATGTGAAATGTGAATAGATTGTTTTATCATTATGGAACTAAGACAAAGTTTCCTAGGTTTCCTAGGTTAGAAAAAATATTTTATTTTGAATAAAACAGATTCTATTCAGGTTTCTCATCAGTTTGTAGGCGGCGTTGAGAATAGCAGTGGCGTCGGAACCTGCGGGCTGGGTGAGGGGGGGGATTATCCCTCAATGTTTAGGCCAAGGGGGGAAAGAGAGGGACAAAATAAAGTTTTGCATGGACAATTGTGTATCGTTGGTCATCTTCAAAGACCACTGTGTGAAGAATGACAATACCGGCACAGTATAGCTGAGTGGTTAGCTCACTTGCTTCGTGACCCGGGAGGTGAAGGGACATATCGGACCCGGTTCGATTCCCACCACCGTCCATCTTTACAGGGGTTTTACGTGGTTTCCCTCTGTAGTCTAGGCTAATGCTGGGATGGTTCACACAATATAGGCCACGACCGCTTCCTTCCCACTATCCTTCCCACTTCCCATGAAAACCTTCATCTCATCATTCCATCATCTCATTAATCATTCATCCGACGCCAATAGATCTTAGTAATCATCACAGTGCGTCGTTAAGACCCAATTGAAAAAAAAAAAAAAAAAAAAAAAAAATGACAATCACGCCAGTGGATAGTTCGCAGTGCTTTAGTGATGTGGCTGTATGAATTCTTTATTGTAGTATTTCAACGAAATGAAACGCATGGTTTGAAGATTTTAATTATTTCTGTGAGACTGACAAGTATCAATAACGTGAGAAAGTATGATCACTTTCATTTCACGGGATATTCTGATCGGACCGGATTGAACTAGGCAAACGCGTTATGTGTTGCCGCGTTGATGGATGAGCTGGAACATATCAACTTATCTACGGATTGGTTATTATATATATATATATATATATATATATATATATATATATATATATATATATATATATATATATATATATATATATATATATATATATATATATATAGAGAGAGAGAGAGAGAGAGAGAGAGAGAGACCTTGAGATCCAAACCATTACTTCACTGCCATCTTATTTTTCATTATTGATTTCTATGATATTAAATGGGTATTTTTTTCAATCGTTCGCACACTTGATGCTTGATTTGAATGGTTTCTTAATAGCTTTGAATGATTTGAAAAAATTGGATTGTATATTTTTTTTTTACATCAAAATGGCTGATTTGATCAGACTGGAAGTTGGTGATGAGGTGT
>OZ023326.1:83859584-83869584 GCA_964007535.1 Brachyptera risi
TATTCTTCTTTTGAATTTTTAAATGTGAATTGCCAAGAGCTGGATCATTCTTTCAAATTAATTTCTAGTTATACAGTCTGTACTATTTTCAACATTTCTGTAACATATATTATCATTGTGATGTATGCTCAGTCAAACGATATTCATAAATAAGCCACACCTTCCATAAATTTCAACTTGAAAAAAAATTTTTACTATTCGTATGAATTGTATTTTGACCTTACTTCCACTATGTATCATTCAAGTTAATTTAATTCCGAAGTTGATGAAGATGAATAGATGAATGAATAAATAAATAGCGTTCGTATATCATACTCATGATACTTTGAACAAAGTATGGATCTTGACCTAATTCCATTCGAAAACCCAGTTGATTTTCCAAAACCAATTGCTTGAGGTGGAATTCAGAATAAGCATGTATGGGCATTAATTTTGTTTTTGTATATTCGTTGGGAGAAAAATATACTCTGAAGATTCATCCCGAAACGGGTTGGCGAGAAATGGGAGAATTCAGTGGAACCAAAATCATGGAGTACAACAACAAATTCAATCTACTATAGCACCATAGATTAAACTCACTGAAGTTTTTTCAAAATATCATCAAATTTACGATATCCACATGTTGAGTGGAAATGAATTTTACAATCAGTAACAATTCAGTGTGATTATTTTCCACATGCAGAAGTCCCATCCCTACCACCCCCAAACCGATAAAAAAAATCAGAATTATTCTTTCCTTTTCAGAATTAGCTATTTTTCCTAGACATTTTCTAAGCTTTCCAATGCTGACATGCCCCGAAAAGCGGAAAGTTACATTTTCGATTCGCTTCTCATCCCTGCTATATCAAGTGATCACATGATAATAATAATAATAATAATGATAATGATAATGATTTTTATTTTCTCATCAGACTGCATTTTACAACAATAGGCATCGTCACATCGTCAATGTACGCTAAAATATGAGATACAAATGAACAGAAAGATACAAATAATTGTGAAATATCACACTTGATACAAAACTTACGAACAATTTACACACTCACACTCAAACAGAAAAGTCACATGGAATCACACATATGATTCCACGTATGATGGATTACATATGATGTATGATCATTCATAATGCATACGGAATCATTTTCGTTATACGTTAATTTTCAAAATACCGATTTGTGTAATTGTTTACGAACTGGAAAGTTGTGTAACGTTGCTTTGAGAAGTACAAAGATCAGGTTAGCCAACTCAGCTATATAGTTTGACCTGTGAAGCGAACACAACGATAATATCGGATTTTCATTTGCAGAGAATTGGGTCAATTTATCTCTCATCTCGTCAACTTAGCACACTGGATGACCAGCGTCGTTTTTATAGGTTTCTGGTTCGAGGAAATAATGTGAAAACATCATGAATTTATGATAACTTTTGAAGTACGTTGAATCAATATTTTTTCTCGAAATGACAGACAAATATGAATGAGGCGTTATTTCTGTTTTGGTTTCTTGATATGTGACAGCACTGAGTCAATTCTCAATAAAGGTGAACAAGTTTTCTCAGATGTGACCAATTAGCAGGCTTCTCAGGTCGAATGGAGATACCATGCGGTCAATTACATATATATATATATATATATATATATATATATATATATATATATATATATATATATATATATATATATATATGTATATATATAAATATATATATATATATATATATATATATATATATATATATATATATATATATATATATATACATATATATATATATATATATATATATATATATATATATATATATATATATATATATATATATATATATATATATATATATAAATATATATATATATATATATATATATATATATATATATGAATATATATATATATATATATATATATATATATATATATATACATATATACATATTTTTATATTTATATATATATATATATATATATATATATATATATATATATATATATATATATATATATAAATATATATTTATGTGCATATATATATATATATATATATATATATATATATATATATATATATATATATATTCATATTCATATATATATATATATATATATATATATATATATATATATATATATATATATATACATTATATTTATATACATTTTTTTTTTAATTTTTAATTTTTTTTTTTTCACACCAGAATGTTTGTATGAATGCTCATATGCATCTTCTTCTCCAATTCATTCTCCAATAAAGCAAATGGCAATGATTATTTCAACAATGATAAAGAGAAAATATCACTCATCTGACTATGGATTGATATCATTTCCTGGTAAACTTCTCAGATCCCGATCCTCTCGTTATATTATATAATGATCTGGAACAAATATATTCTGTAACTTGCCTCTAAACTCAATTTTGATGAGAAAAATTGATGACGTCATACTATGAAAAAATATGAAGTTTCAAATTGTGTCACGATTCGTGAAATTTGTAATCAACTGGAAGAAAGATATCGGAATAATAATCAGTCCGTGAGATGGTAATGAGATAGGGATAGCATGGTGAACAGAGTAGACACGTCCTATATAGAGATAGAATATGTATTTGTATTTGTATTTAACCTACTCATAACAGATTGTTTTCAGAACAGGTGGTAATGATTACTTTCATGGAATCAAAGGAAAAAAAACAAACATAGCCTACTTGATAAAATTATACATTGTTATTTTTTCCAAGCTCTCTTCTTGAATCACTCATCTTCGTTATATTCTTCAACTCTTCTTCCAATTCATTCCATTCCCGCGTCGTTCTCTGGATGAATCCATATTTCCCTACTTCTCTCTCCACTCTCTCCACTTCCATTCTTACCGCTCCCCTTGTACTTCTTTGTAATCCCCTTCCAAATCTATTGATAATTCCTCCCATCCTGTATATTCATTCTTGACTCCAACAAAATTGCACATTCTTTCTATTTGTCTTCGTTCTGCCAAATTTTCCCATCCCATTTCCTCAATCATTGTACTAGGTCTTTCTATAACTTTTTCCACCACATCCTTATCGTTCTTGATGTACATGTAAGAGTGCAGAAGTGAAAAAGAAACACCCAGCAAGCTCTGTGCAGATTCCTGTGACTGGACGAATGGTCTAACGTCTTCTGAAATAGGTGTTGAATGTTGGAAGATTCAATCAGGAATCCTGCGCAGAAACTATACTATTTGTGAGTCACTTCGTATCTCTTCATACAGTTCAGCCATTCTCGATTGGACAACTGTTGTCAATTCGTCAGTTTGGACAACTGACCCCTCCCCTAAGTCACTCCTCGCCACTCCTTGTTCAGTATATCTTCGGAATCGTTTACTCTTTTCCAGAAAGGTTTCACTATAAAAGTTGATAGTATATGCAGGAATAATCATATATAATAATCTGCCTCAATATCTTGGAGATCAAGGTGATAATATAAGCATATATGAAAATAAGGTTAAAAGTTATCTCCTTGAACATGGTTTCTACAATATAGATGAGTTTAAAAATGGAAAAAATTGCAAATGTAACCTCTGTTTCACTCAGTTCTTTACATTATCTTTACATTATCGTTCTTTACATTATCGTTCTTTACATTAGTTATTTACATTATGTGGAGGTATTCATCTGTATAACCTAACATATTCAGTGTTTCTTTTTTACTCTACTTATATTCTATTGTTATGTTCCAAAACTTGTGTGATCCTCTCATCACACACATGAGTGTAATTGCGTCATTGATATTATGTTTTATTTGTATGTCGATTAATGGAATACATATCTATCTATCTATCTATCTATCTGAAAGTTTATCATATCATCTGAAATATTGGCTATTCTAATGCTGGTGGATTTTAAACATATGTTGGGGTGATGGCTAGTGAGTGGTCTTATTTAATATCTTGAAATAATCGGAGGGAGTTACAATTGTAAGCATCCACCTTGATGGCCGTGGTGGACAATGACAACATCTGTCAGGATGGTCGAAGATGGCGGGATAGCAACCCCGGTCTCTTGGATTAAGTTTCAGCGTGTCAGCCAATTATCAGGCCATCTCAGCCCCACCTGTCTTCTTTAATATGGAGGACATATATTTTTTCGGATGATCGAAGCGAAGAATCAATTTCACCATACCCGAAAAAAGGTGCTTTTTTGTGTTTGCGCTCCACAGGTCAAACGGAAATTCGAATGATATTGAAACTTGGCATACAAAAGTTTCCTCATCTTATTCGATACTGTATGGTTTTGAGGCGAAATCGGTTGAACCACTTCTGAGAAAACTCATTTAAAAAGTTTTCAAAAATACCGTAGGAATAGCCCAGAGAAAAAAATCGTTGAAAATATTTCATCCGAGAGAATTAAAATTATCAGGAAATTTCAATATAATGATGATACACATCATTCCGAACTATCACTTGAATCAGATCCACTGTTTTGATGTGAAAAAAAAATATAGAGTAATTTTTGTGAATCACTTGAAGCTATTGAGATACCTATAAAATCCAAGCAACAGGTGTCACCAATTAACTATAAACGATCAAAACAATGCCTTCTTTATTATCATAGAAATTGATCAGGATATAGGGTATTCTCAAGTGACGTCACCCATTGTTGTAAGAGAAAGACAACAATGTTCACCAGTTGGAATTGACCAATCAGAATGTTTGGTAGTCCACCAGTTCGCTGTATTGCTATGGTAACGATTGTTTGTCGTTTGTTACGTGCTACAAGCCTATAGGGTATTCTCAACTGACGTCACCCATTGTTGCGAGAGAGAGACAACAATGTCCACCAGTTGGAATTGACCAATCAGAATGTTTGGTAGTCCACCAGTTCGCTGTATTGCTATGGTAACGATTGTTTGTCGTTTGTTACGTGCTACAAGCCTATAGGGTATTCTCAACTGACGTCACCCATTGTTGAAGGAGACAGACAACAATGTGCACCAGTTGGAATTGACCAATCAGAATGTTTGGTAGTCCACCAGTTCGCTGTATTGCTATGGTAACGATTGTTTGTCGTTTGTTACGAGCGAACACCCTATAGGATGGCAGACACCTAATTGTTTGGATCTCAAGGTGTATATTATATAAATGACCAATTCAAAGATATAAGTTGATATAAGTAGCTCATCCATCAACGCGGAAACAAAACGCGTTTGCCTAGTTTGTATAATGCTGCCCAACGACTCTACCGAAAGCTGAGTTGAAGAGAAGGGTGTGGGGAGGGTACGAATCAGCAGATGATAATGTAACAATGAATTTATGATAGGTGGAAAGATGTTTACAAGAACCCATACCCTATATGCGGGACTCGGACGCACGCCCAACATGACTTCAGTTTTGAAGCAGTAACGATAGTTGACTGAGCCACGGGGGTGGCTGATATTGTTCATCAGCGCTGGAAATATTGATGTGTGCGAAGTTGTCTAAATGTATCGCCATAAAAAGGTTATTTCAATTGGGTAATGTAGATGGGCGTGACCTATACGAAGCAGTGGAAATTTTAGATACCTTGATTGGTCATGTCCCTATTTTCCCCTGCTTCACTGTCCACTTGATTGGTTTTTATATTTCGTGACATCACGAGGGCGGACGATCTACATCGGTCAATTGGTTCGAATGCCCATTACTCTAATCGATGTCAGCCATCAAATTTACCTCTTGAAAACTATTTCCAATCTCAGCGAATATCCTTATTCAAACTTCATCAGTGAATTGTGTTGAGTACTCTCCCCGATGGAATCTATCTCACCGGCACAGTAGCTGAGTGGTTAGCGCACTCGCTTCGTGTGACCCGGGAGGCAGTGGGCATATCGGGCCCGTTTCGATCCCCGCCACCGTCCATCTTTACAGGGGTTTCTCGTGGTTTCCCTCTGTAGTCTAGGCTAATGCCAGGATGGTTGCCATAATATAGGCCACGACCGCTTCCTTCCCACTATCCTTCCCATTACCCATAAAACCTTCATCTCATCATCCCATCGCCTCATTAATCATTCATCCCACGCCAATAGATCCCAGTCATCACAACAGTACGTCGTTGAACCCAATATAAAATAAAGAAACCATCTCACTTGAAAGTATATGAAAATGCATTGAATTGGTGAAATGAGTTCGACTACGAAAGCAATTAGCACAATGATTAAAGCAAAGAATCGAAACTACACTAATTTCATTCGCGTCTGGAATCCACTATTCAATTCATCCTCACTCCAAACGGATTTATATACACAAGTTATCGCTAATTTCCTAGATTTGTGTTAACTCTAAATTCACAAGTCTTAGTTCTCTGGATCGGTCCGTACCTATAACTTATAATTAACCGTATTCAAGCATGCAGCCTCGCATCCTACTATCGCAATAGTTCCTCGCTAGATATCACGACGTCTGAAACTTTACCGAAGACCTAACCAGAAGTTGTACAGACACTAACTTCATATCGGCCCGGTCGACGCTCGCATAGAAGTGCTACCATGAGTAAGAAATAAGGACCTGATATCCTTCCCACTGAATCTCCCTTATTTATATAACGTATGCAAGCAGGAGCTTTTCTGTTGGTAATATACTTTCTTCCGCACGTTGGCCTTTGTTAACCAATCTCCTGCATAGCAAATTCTATATTATTAGTTCACGTTTTCTTATTAGACGAGCTTTAGCGAGGATTCAATTTGACATACTGAAAAAAATTGGTGTTCGTTTTTATGTTTTTTTTATGTTTTATTTTCGGTTCTCCACAGGTCAAACGGCTACAGCTATCAACTTCAAACTTTTTTTCGATATGGTTTCTCATCTAACTCAGATCTGTAAAGTTTTGTGGCATTATAGTATGATACATTTTTTTCTTAGGAATTTTAGAAATTTCCAAAATACTCATTAGAATAACACGTCGGAAAAAAAAGAAAATATTCTTATTTGAACAACAAATGAAATAATGCGTGAAGTTGAGTTATATTATAATACACATTTCTGAGAACTGTCAGCTTGATCGGGTGAGCCATTTCGAAGAAAAACCATAAAATGTGCTTAATTGGTACCACTCGAAGCAGTTCTTACCTATTTCTAACTTGAATGTCACCCAATTGGCGAATGTAGGCAAAAGTTTGGCAAAAAAGTCGACATACTATTACTATCCGCTCGTCTAACAACGCATATATGGCGTTTTCCTAGTTTATATGACGTTTGCAAGCAGGAGCTTCTCTGTTGGTAATATACTTTCTTCCGCACGTTGGCCGTTGTTAACCAATCTCTTGCATAGCAAATTCTATATTATTAGTTCACGTTTTCTTATACTAGGATAACGCTATATACGCGTTGTTAGACGAGCGGAAAGTAACAGTATGTCGACTTCATTGCCAAACTTTTGCCTAAATTCGCCAATTGGGTAACATTTTAGTTATGAATGGGTAAAAACGGCTTCGAGTGGTACCAATTTAGCACATTTCATGTTTTTTCTTCAAAATGGCCAACTTGATCCAGCTGAGAATTTCCAGAAATGTGTATCAAGATGTTATTCAGCTTCACACAAAATTTCAATTCTTTGGAAAATAAAAATTTTAGTTTTTTTTTCGCCGTGTTATTCTAATAGGTATTTCTGAAATTTCTAAAATTCCCCCCCCCCCCCCCCCCAAAAAAAAAAGTTGATATTTGTAATGCCACAAGACTTTACAGATCTACGTTAGATAAGGAACCATGATGAAAAAAAGTTTGAAATTGTTAACTGTAGCGAGAACCGACAAAAAACATGAAAAAAAAAAAAACCAATTTTTTTCAGTATGTCAAATTGAATCCTCGCTAAAGCTCGTCTAATAACGTATGCAAGCAGGAGCTTCTCTGTGGATAATATACTTTCTTCCGCACGTTGGCCGTTGTTAACCAATCTCCTGCATAGCAAATTCCATATTATTAGTTCACGTTTTCTTATATGAAAACTAATATAATTTATCCTTTGTATTCCAGTGAAACCCGTGGCTGTGCATATCTTAACCAAGGAGAAACATGTATCGGCAGAACGACGCTACGAAGTGGAATGCCGCTCGTCGGGTTCGAGGCCCGAGGCGGTCATTACTTGGTGGAAAGGCAGTCGGCAGATGAAGAGATTGGCCAAGAATGTGAGTAAAATCTATTTATATATGCTTTTTCAGATTATAATTATATTCTGGATTGGGTGAATATTTCAGTTTTCAAGTTCATCGAGACCAGATCATGTTGAATTTTATATTATTTTCTCGATCATAATTATACTATGGATTGGGTGAATATATCAGTACGTAAGTTTATCAAGACCAGATAACGTTGAATTTCATATTATTTTCTCGATTATAATTATATTCTGGATTGGGTGGATATTTTAGTTTTTGAGTTTATCTTAGCCGGATATTGTTCGATTCTTGTTTAGATCATAATTATATTCTGGATTGGGTGAATATTACAGTTTATAGGTTTATCTTGACCGGATATTGTTCGATTCTTGTTTAGATCCTAATTATATTCTGGATTAGGTGAATATTTCAGTTTATAAGTTTATCGTAACTGGATATTGTTCGATTCTTGTTTAGATCCTAATTATATTCTGGATTAGGTGAATATTTCAGTTTATAGGTTTATCTTAACCGGATATTGTTCGATTCTTTTTTAGATCCTCATTATATTCTGGATTAGGTGAATATTTTAGTTTGTAAGTTCATCGAAATCTGAAAACTTTTGATTTCATAATATTTTTACGAATTCAATTAAATATTGGATTGGGTGAATAATCCAGTTTGTAAGTTCATCGAAACCACATAATGTTCGATTTCCTATTATTTTTTTGATCATTTCAGACGAGCTTTAGCAAGGATTCAATTTGACATACTGAAAAAATTGGTGTTCGTTTTTATGTTCTTTTTTTTTTTTTTTTTATTCATGTTTTTTTTCGGTTCTCCACAGGTCAAACGGATGAAGCTATCAACTTCAAACTTTTTTTCATTATGTTTCCTCATCTAACTTAGATCTGTATAGTTTTATGGCAATATTGGATGTTGACTTTTTTTTATGAATTTTAGAAATTTCAAAAATACCCATTAGAATAACACGGCGAAAAAAAGGAAATATCTTCATTTTCCAAAAGGATAGAAATTCTGCGTGAAGTTGGGTTACATTCTTATACACATTTCTGAAAACTTTCAGCTCGATCGGGTTAGCCATTTTGAAGAAAAACCATAAAATGTGCTAAATTGGTATCACTCGAAGCATTTTTCACCCATTTCTGATTTAATGTCACCCAATTGACGAATGTAGGCAAAAGTTTGGTCATAAAAGTCGACATACTATTACTATCCGCTCGTCTAACAACGCGTATATGGCGTTTTCCTAGTAATCATATTCTGGATTGGGTGATAATGTTCGATTTTTTGTTGTTTTTTTCATTTTAATTATATTCTGGATTGGGTGAATATTTCAGTTCGTAAGTACATGAAAACCAGATAATGTTGTTACGAATATAAATATATAGAGGTACATCTTGAAGCAGGAGTGAAAGTCTCTTCGCCACCTGATCAAATCAGTTGACAATTTGACATTGCATATAATTTAAAAGAAAACCAACGAGAGACAGACTTTCACTTATGTCTCAAAGCTGTACAGTGACACCGAGGTAGCCCAAGTCTGAGGATGAATCAGTTCATATATAAATGAACAAAACAAGTTGAAAAATACATACTGTTATATGTCTTCATGAACAAACATCCATTCAATATTAATTCCGATGTTCATGAACATAAAACTAGAAAATGTGAGAAACTATCTGTTCCAACTCCTATAATAGAGTAGCTTTTGGAAGAAGTGCATTTTTTGTAGGCTTGAAAATGTTTAACCATCTATACCTGACGAAATAACATCACTGAGAGATTATAATAAATTCAGGTATGTTCTAAGGAAACGACTTCTTGACTATGCATTTTATAATGTGAAAGAGTTTCTTACTAAAACTTTCAATTGAAACACTT
>OZ023326.1:83872084-83887084 GCA_964007535.1 Brachyptera risi
CTCTTTCTCTGTACTTCTGCTTATTACAGAATTCATGACACACAATATCGGTTAAAAAAGTCAATTATTCAAATTCTACAACATCAAAGGTGGAAAGATCACTAAGGCCTATAAGACTCGATATTTTTGCCACCGATTTTCACCTCACAATAATCCGTTATATACAAATAACACGTGATCTATTTTGAACAAGTATTAAGGATCGACAACTATTTTGAAAGATACTTCTTCAAATAGTATGACAAAGTTTCATCACAAAGTGTTCGTACGGAAAGTCACTATTCGATATCCATGTCATTTTGACACTGAGAATATTACGCTGAGGGTGGGTTCACATCGATATATATATATATATATATATATATATATATATATATATATATATATATATATTTAGATATATAGATATATAGATATATATTGGGTTTAACGACGCACTGTAATGATAAAATGAGATCTATTGGCGTCGGATAGATGATTAATGAGATGATGGGACGATGAGATGAAAGTTTTTATGGGTAATGGGAAGCATAGTGGGAAGGAAGCGGTCGTGGCCTATATTGTGGGAACCATTCCGGCATTAGCCTAGACAATACAGAGGGAAACCACGAAACACCCCTGTAAAGATGGTCGGTAGCGGGGATCGAACCGGGTTCGACATGCCCACTATCTCCCGGGTCACATGGAGCTAATGTGGTAACCACTCAGCTACATGTGCCGGTTCACATCGATATAATCTTTTGAAATATCCAACAGGAATGAAAAACGATCCTAATATTCGAAAAATTATGGTCACAGACAGTGCAGTCCTGGTGTTGAGGATCATTAGTTTTGAATAATCAAAATGGGGTGGTAAGATCGCCCTTGTGGTGCCCCGTCCAAACGATCCTATCTTTCATCCATAGCCTCAATTGGGGAACAATGGTTTTGTATCAAGTATCGATGTTATTGGAAAAAAAAAATATTCGAAAAAAAGTCAGAGAGCAATATGTATACAATTATCATGTAATACAAACCCATACAATATTATTCTTCATAAAATTATAAATGATTTTCTCATAGATTCATTACGCCAAAACACAATTAAAATCAAGCTTTCATCCTCTAATCGATAAAATCCAAGGTCATGTAATTTCTGGATTGTAATAATACCAATTATAAAAACGATAGTAGAGACTCAGAAAGTGTATGTATAGAGTAAAATTGATATTCAGTATAATTATATACATTCTAAGATCAACTAATGAAATAACGATGTTCTACGTGCAAGAATATAGCACCGGGCGCACGCTGTTGACGCAGTAATGAGAGCTATAGCACTAGTCACTTATTATATTCCAGCACGAATATCATTACCCATAGTTATATTAAATGCCTCGCACCTGATCTCGTGCAATAGCTCAGTCGTGTCTCTAATATGAACTAATACTTATAAGGTCGAGTTTGTAATTATTATTATAATCTCTTCGATCGCTCGTCGTTCAGGCTTTAAATCGTATACGAACATAAGTTGTTTCATTGAGAATTACTGTATGTTCACACTCTCTTATGTTCGATGTGTTCTACTGAGCTTTTGAACAACTTCATTTCACCTCCAAGGCGATATGTATATGTGATGACTTGGATCATAGCTAGCGTACTGATGGGTAAGGCAAGAGCGTTTATAAATTACTAGGAAAACGCTATATATGCGTTGTTAGACGAGCGGATGGTAATAGTATGTCGACTTTTATGGCCAAACTTTTGCCTACATTCGCCAATTGGGTGACATTTAATTCAGAAATGGGTAAAAACTGCTTCGAGTGGTACCAATTCAGCACATTTTATGGTTTTTCTTCAAAATAGCTCACCTGATCAAGCTGAAAGTGCTCAGAAATGTGTATCATAATGTAACCCAACTTCACGCATTCTTTTATTTATTTTTTTAAATAAAAATATCTCCTTTTTTTCGGTCGTGTTATTCTAATGGGTATTTTTGACATTTCTAAAATTCATAAGAAAAAAAGTCAACATTCGATATTGCAACAAAACTATACAAAACTTTTTCATGATGGAAAAAACTTTGAAGTTGATAACTGTAGCCGTTTGACCTGTGGAGAACCGACAAAAAAACATAAGAAGAAAAAAAATACATAAGAACGAACACCAATTTTTTGAAGTATGTCAAATTAAATCCTCGCCAAAGCTCGCCTAATTAAAAACTGGAAAAGTGCTCTTAGCATCGTAAAAATTATACTAGTCCTTGTTAGAATATAACAATTTGTATGGGATTGAAGAGGGTAATTCCAGAAGGTGGCCATATTTATCCTAACTCAATCGTTACTCGTTGGTGATGGTCTTCTGTGGAAAAAAGGTCAAAATTCAAGGTCAAAATTGAACTATGAACCGTCTCATTTATGAGTTAGAATACGATTAATGACAAGTTGTATCTATCTCTATCTGATCCAGTTATCTATCTGCCACGGGTGTTTCTTGCATGCATGTCATAACAACTACCAAGGTTTCAAGAAAAGAAGGAAATAATTGTTGAACTGAACCGCGTGGACTTGTCTATTCGACGACCAATAATAATTTCGAGAGAATCAAATATCACGGAAAAAGAATAAGAGAAGAGACGAAGTTGAAAGAAGAAGAAGACCAACACATTTATTTTTAACCAACCTGACTTGGTTTTTCGTGGTTTCCCACGATCCTCGAAGCAAATGCTTGGATGAAGTACTAATTGGCCACGACCTTCAATTAGTGGAGTGATAGGCCTAATTTTAACAGTTTAGGCCTATCACTCATTTTGTTATTCTATTTTGTATCATGATGAACTCTACATCTGCTGTTTGTTAATGGAAAGGAGTGATCATTGCCCGAGATACTTATTTCAAAGTGGAAGATATCAACATTCGTGTGTTTTGTTCAAATACCAATGCTGATAATGTCCGGATATATCACAGAAACGGTTATTATTAATAATGTGTTCCGGACTTTTGGAAACTGAAATACTGTTATCCGCGGTGGAATTTCATGGCCACCAACAGCACAGTTCTGGTGTTGAAGTTCATTGGTAATAAACATTCAAAATGGGGTAGTAGGATCGCTCTTGTGGTGCCCCGTACAAACGATCCTATCTTTCATCCTTGGCCGTAATTGGGGAACAATGATTATATTCATTGAACATATTCAGGAAATAGGCTGTACAACATTCTTCCCAAATGTATTGAAGAAAGTAAAAAGTTGGGTGTAGAGAGATTTAAAATCAAGTTAAAAACGTTTCTTCTTAGTAAATGCTATTACTCTGTGAAAGAGTATGTTGATGATAATACGTACAACTTTTAATTTTAACATTAGGTGCAATTTTAATTTTTGTTCGCTTGTGTTTTATGATGTGTTTATCTCTATCATTATCAATTATATCATGGCACATTTTCTACTATTTTTGTATTTATATTAGTTCAGTATAATATGACAATTCTGTGATAATCTGTTCTTGATTTTATACAGAAATAAAACAATTTGAATTTGAATTTGAATTTGATTTTGTATCAAGTTTCGATGTTGTAAGAATAAAAGGTTATCATCTTCTGTCTTTGACGGCCCCAAGGTATCGAGATCAGCATCGGTAATTCTGATAACCAATCAAAGGGACACAGACCTCGCATATTCTCCTGGGGGAGGGGAGGGGAGGAGGGTCGTTTTGTGTTCATTTCTTTCCGAATAGTGAATAATAATAATAATAATAATAATAATAATAAATGTTTTTATTCTTTGATTGATCATATACAATATGATATAAGAAAGGTCAGTACAAATATATAAATAAAATATAGAATGAAAAATATTGATACAATATAGCTGATATTTGCAATAATAATAATAATTAACATAATTACTTATGCATGTCAAATATTCTGTTCACTTATTGATGATCGTTCAGAAATTCGTTTACAGAGTAAAAACATTTCCTAATGAAGGATATTTTCAATTTAATTTTAAAATCCTTATTTTCCTTCATTGATTTTAGTTCTAGAGGGAGATTATTCATCAATCTGATTCCATGTGATATCGGAATTTTATGTGTAATTTTGGTAAGTGATCTTAGGTCTTTATTTGTCCTTGTGCTATGATCATGTATTCTGTTACCTTCTATTGACAAGTGTTCATGTTCTACAACAAATAATATTAAGTTGAACATATATAATGAAGGTACAGTCATAATTTTGAATTTAATAAATAGCGATTTACAGGAATCTTTGTAGAAAATACCGGGTGTAGCTGGGTTGTAGCTGACATTTGCGAGAATTCTGACGGATCTCTTTTGTAAAACGAACAGTTTTTCCATAAGTGAGGACTGTCCCCATATTACTATGCCATATTCTATCTAATATTCTAATAGTTTTTGAATAGTTTGTTGGACATGGATAAGATTCGTTCTAACACATTCATGATATTCCGGGTTCAAGAACTCTCCTCAGTCACATGCGCATGCGCTATTCCCACGGACTTGGGTCTGAAAGATAGAGTGTCATCACTTTTCAATGCCGGTCATTTCAGAATGAAAAAAAATTATAATAATATTAATAATGATTTTCATCAATACAGATTGATCAATGTACATGTTATTGTCACCGTCATATCATCGAACTATTACATAACAAATATAAAAATATACAAGTGGCCAACAATATTTGGAAGTCTTGAGTGCTATTTACACTGTCCAATTTCCTTCGATTCAAGACTTGTATCCAATGAATTATATACAAGATATTGGAAGGTCATTTAGACTATCCAATACATTTTATCAAATGATGACGTTTGTTTGGTATCTAAGAGGCCGTGCATCATAGCTGTTTTCTTAATTCCCATAGAACCTTTGATGGAAATAGGACATACTCTAAACGAAAAAATGCAATCCAACCTTTTAAACGAAAATTGTAAGCGCTAGTTTCGGTACAATTTCACGATTAGACTATCAAATGAGTCTTGAATCAGAGAAATTTGATGGGAAATTGGACAGTGTGAATGATGCTTTACACTTTGATTCACACAGTTATTAATTTCAATAATTTAATTTCTTGAATAAATATACCTTCATCTCAGAATTCCTCTGATCGAATCTGTTCAAAACTCCACAAAAGACACATACATGTTTCATACAAACTTGATGCGAGAGAATAAATGATTGAACAAAATCAGAGTTTTGAAAATATATGGAACCAACAAAATGTCATAGATTCTGGAAAGTTACTATTTTTTTGAACCGAAATGTTGAAAACTAACGATTTCCATTGTATTCGAATCAGTTCCATCCTGAGTCATGACTCAGGAGTCAGGACTCAGGAGTCAGGACTCAGGAGTCAGGACTCAGGACTCAGGACTCAGGACTCAGGAGTCAGGACTCAGGACTAAGCAGTATGTGGAAACAATCAATATGTACTTTGAAGGAACTGTTCCTGAGAACTAGGTACCTGAACATGACCGATTTAACACGGGCAGCATGACCAGAGTTAATCTGACACTGGCATAACATGACCACTGGTTATCTTCCAAATGTCATTCCGTCCTCCTCAGCTCATTCAACTGAGGCACAGCTTTATGAACTGAAGTGAACCCTTGAGTGCGGTTTCTTGTCCCGCATAGAGCATTATTTATATTGGGTTTAAACGACGCACTATACAGATGGCTACGATCTATTGGCGTCGAGGGATGATGAATGAGAGGATGAGATGAAAGGTTATTTCATCAGGTGTTTTTGGATGGTGAGAAGGATTTGGTCGTGGCCTGTTGTTAGAGGACTATCCCAGTATTGACCTGAACGACAGAGGGAAATCACGAAAAACCCCTGTCAGGATGGTCGACCATGGCGGGAATCGAACCCTGGTCTCCCGAATGACGGTTCGGTGTGTTACCATAAAGCCTGTCATTTTGTGGCAGAATTCTCTGTCCCTAATCATCACTATACATAAATCCATTGTCACCTACACTCAGCATACAGTCAAATGACCTCACTCTATGTTTGGTCACCTTGCGAATCACCACAACTATAACAATCCATAATCAATCTAACTGTAACCATGGTCACCGAGCTGATGATCAACCAAACTTTGTGTATCATGAGATGCACAATGATTTTGGGATGTTTTTCTCGTTTCGCAGACAAGTGTAGTAGGTAGGAACTGGATGTGATAATACGAAAAGGTCACTCATTCTGGGAAAGAAAATCATTTTTATTTTTTTTCAATAACATCGAAACTTGATACAAAATCATTGTTCCCCAATTAAGGCTATGGATGAAGGATAGGATCGTTTGGACGGGGCACCACAAGGGCGATCTTACCACCCCATTTTGATCATTTAAAACTAATGGTCTTCAACACCAGGACTGCGCTGTCTGTTATCATATTTTTTCGCCGTAGATAAAAGTCTTTCAGTATGATTGGCCATCTTACCAAAATCATTGCAGGAATGTGACGAATGTTGATATGGAACGAAATAGAATAGTGGTGCGGATATGACACAATGTCCAGTAAAAAAAGCTCTAACTTCTTTGGAGACATTCAAAATAGTTGACCAATTTGATAATAATAGTCTTTCGAGTTTCTCCCCGTTCGGGGGTTGTGATGGAGGTGGATCGATTCCGGGAGAGGAATAATGATTGAGTTGATCCAAATTGGATTCTGAGTTTCGTGAATCATATTCCTAATATGTATCAATAAAATATAATACGATTATATTTTGACCCAGTGTCGTGATATTTCTCAATTTGTCCAGCCTAGCATATAATGACAACTATTCGGATTGAAAATTACAGTTTGGATTTGGATAACACATGTTCAACCTCTTTTCTGATGACCCGTAAGATTCCAGACCTTGACTCTGGATCCATGGAGAACTGAAATTAGGGTAACGGAAGCATAGAAACAAGTTCCAAATTGAATTTTCACACCACCATGGATATAAATTATATAGGTTTGTTCGAAATATCGGAAAAATTCCTTGACAAAATATATCGAGAGAAATACAGGCTCAAAATTGAAATTGAAATAGGTTATTGATGAGCGTAGCTAGCGAAGTCTCCATCCCACTCTTATAGGGCTTTGTCTGTGTGTTTTTTTTTTTTTTTTTTTTGTTAGCACTCCACAGGTCGCAAGGGTTGACTGATCAACATGAAACTTTTTTGTACACGCAAACTCATCCAACTCAGAACTGTAAAGGTTTTTAGAATGAATCGGTCAGACCGATTTTGACAAAAATCATCTCAGAGTTTCTAAAAACCCCATAAGATTTGGCTGGGCGGAAAATGTTGAAAAATAAAATCTCTCCAAATGGAATGAAATTTTCTCTAAATTTGTATACATGGATTTTACACATTATTACGATTTTGTAAGCAATTCTGATCAGTCGTTTTGAAGAAAAAAATAAAATGACTGATAATATTCATAAAATATATCATACAAATTGTGACAGAAACAAGTTGTCGAGATTCACTGCTTTCTAGATTCAAGAGTTGACCAACAATGAAGTATTTTTTATATGCGTCAAGGTGTGTAGAATACCAGAGTCAATGAATTGGCTAGAGTAGAACTACTTTAACGACTTTTATAGCTTATTCAGATATCAAGGAGTGTAGAATACCAGAGTCGATAAAGTAGCAGGGTAGAACTACTTCAACGACTTTTATACCTTATTGTGATATCTCGCTCATCCTACAACGCATATTTCGCGTTTGACTACAAATGCATTCAATTCTTCACTCTTCAAAACGTTCAAACCTACCACCTCCGAACAAGTCCTAGGTCTGAAGGCTCACATATTGTTGAAATATCAAATATTATTTCTTGATATATTCACAAATTCACATGCGTAATCACCAAACCTTGTAAGCTTTGTCCCTGTACACTCCAAAGTATATTCTGACAAATTTTCTCTGTGTCAAAGGTCACGCTGTCAAATGTTCTAGGTCATCGGAAGACGATTATACGTGTATAGTGTGTGAATTTTACTTCAAATTACATTTCTTTTCATTGCTCTATACATGTTTGATTGGAGGAATTTCTACAAAAATTGATCATAATTCAAATTTTGACATCATGATCGATCATGATCACAAAGTTTCTATTTGCTCACAGATATAAATATTTTCGAAAAAAAAATTGAAAATTGAGTGGAAAAACACATTCAAAATTGCGACCCATTCGAAGTTATTCATTCATGTCCACCCCCAACATCGTCCAAATCTCATGCATCCCCACGCCAGAAAAAAAAAATGAGAAAATAACTTGAGGCATTACAAAAAGGTACAGTTATTCGTTTGAATATAATATCGCCATACTTCTCAGCTCTGATCACCAAACCCTGCAAATTTTGACTCACAAGCTCCCAACACTCCTAGAGGTCAAAGATCATGATCTGGAATCATCCAAGTCATCGCTATAAACGATCGTACATGCGTTGTCCGAACTACACTCAAAAATTCTGATACAGAGAGTGGTCAGCACAGGTCTGATAACAGTCTAGGTCTGATGAAGTGGGTCGGTAGGTCTGAAAATGAAAGTAGGTATAGGTAGCTATAGAAGGTGGGTCTGAGAACAATTGGAAAACTCCGATAAAACAAGGTCAACATTTCATTTTTGACTCATGGGTCAAATCAAGAAGTGTGTTACAAATATGTTACAAATTTCGTACACGTAACATATTCAGTTGGAAAACGAACTCAAAATCGGGACCCAATTGAATCAATCTATTTTTGAACCTCAGAAACATTTCACCTTCAGCATCCTTATCACCCTCGAGTGGAGAAAAAATCTAATCTCTCGATTAAATTCGACTATTTTTCAAATTGAACCCCTTAATTTGCATTCTCCCATCACTATTAGCCGAAATCTCCAATATTCCGATTAAATCCGTTCAGTTACAATTCCACGTCATCGGAATGTGATTTTTCATCCGAAAGAATTTCGAGAATTTGAAATGTTGAATGTCCATTGACCTCTGAGATTATTATCCATCTACATTTATATTTCAATATTATATTATTTTGTGATGCAGTCCAAATTAATTATACCACCATAAAAACATAGAGATTAAGAAACATCTTTATATGCAAATGAAGCTGGTAGTGATAATGAAGTGCATTTATGTAAAACCATCTCGAATTTACATGACAGTCTTTAAGACAATATCAAAAGTTTCGTGAATTATTTATTATGAATTCGAAATAGAATCACAAGAAAAAAATGTGAAAGCATATTCCTCACTCAAATCCCATTTCGTATCGCATAAACCATATTTTATTAAAATTGTCTACAAGACAAGATTGAGTTGGTTTTTATTTGTGGATATCATCAGATAACACAATTCGTTTGATATTTAATCTAAACTTTGTGAGTGGTTTCAGAAAGTTGATATGAATAATTGAATTTCGCGGAGAACAACGAGAAAGTTACATCTAATATCATTCTTACAAAGAACAAGCCTCCGAACTGTGTATAGGAACTTTACAATGGCTCAAAGTTTAATACTGTCATAGTTTATTATTATTTCACAGGAATTGAAGTTTGTCGAACAATTTTATAAATGAGAGATGTGCAAAAATGGGTCTTCTTGAATTCTTCATGAAAAAAAGATCACTTTGTGGGGTCATCCACTATTACTATCAGTGTTCTAGGAACAAGCTTAGCGTGAGATATGTGTTTCATTTTCAAAGTTCACCCCATATCGAAGATATAAGTCCAATAAAAAAACTTTTTAAAGTGTGCAAAGTTTTGATCGGCTTTTTGGGGTGATGTGCCACAATATTGGTGGGAATTGGAGTTACCCTTAACGCGTATCCCTGTTCAATAACGGGGTCACCCCCCCCCCTCCCCCCCCCCGACCCCGCTTCAACCATCTCCTTCCCGTTCCACTTCCCTTCCACTTCGCTTCCACTATCCACCACACGACTAAATGCCCATCCCGCAAACACGGAAATCCAGCTGGCTCGACCAGGATCCTTCACGCGTGAATAATAATTTATCTAATATAAATTGTACTTTAGGAATATTCTGTGCACGGAGTCAGAAGAGGTGAAATTTGATTCTATGTACATTATTCTCTAGTTAAAGTTGGACGGATTATATGCACATTAAAGCTGTAAAGAAGACAAATTGCTAGCTTGCTGAGATGATATTATTTTCACGTTTTCACCCTGTTGGCCTAAGTTTTCTTCACTCGGATGAAAAGCGTTGAATTATGTGTGAGAGTAGATTTTTTTTGTTACTCCGAAACCTTTGTTCATTTCTATTCGGAAAAGCCTTTTGCCTTACGTTTTCACAATGGAAACATTCAACGCAGATCTATGCTCGTTATTTCTCGCTCTATTTTCGTTTTGCAATTTTCTTTGAGCATTTTCTTTCCTTCGTCATTTCACTCATCTTATTGTTATTTGAACTGGATGCTTTATTTACTCGATACGAAATTTCATTAAAAGATTAAGGTGTGGGAAAAGTGCTTTTTTTTTCGAAATCGCAACCATTTTCTTGTAGATTCAGGTAAGAAAAATTATATCAGATTTATCTAGCTCAGCTATACCAAAAGTTTTTTTTCCATGAGAAATGATGTGTTCATCCCATTTGGCTTCTCAGTCCCTATTCCTCCTTCTTCTCCTTTCTTCCTCCTTCTTCCCGAAACCATCCCTATCGTACACACCATGCTGAACAGTTTTCAGAGGAAAGTTTTCTGAAAATATAATATTTCTTGAATGCGTTTATCATCACTCATTGCGATCGATGCTAACTCTTTGTCGCAATCATGAGTTATTTAGAAGATTCCTCGGAGAATCGCAATCGCACTGCTTGTTCGCGACTGATTCGTCTGATGGTCTGATAAGATCCACCCCCCATACTTGACGTTGATTCATTCGTCTGTTCTTTATCATTTTCATTCATAACTGGATCATAATTATCGTCATAATATTGTTATATGGGAGTCATCATGCCAAAACAATGTAATCAAACATGAGAATACTTCTGGAAGAATTCGAACATTTGATATTATTTCAATCACGCTGAATCTATTGATTCAATATAACTTATTCGTGAGCTATTCCCGGATCCTGAATTCAATACGACAAAGCCAGAATAAATGATTACATCTCGGAAAATATTATTGAATATACTTATATTATACTTTTTTTTTTTTATAACATCGAAACTGGATACAAAATCATTTTTTCCCAATTCAGGCTATGGATGAAAGGTATAGGATCGTTTGGACGGGATCAATCAATAGTCAGCAGATTAACTTGTTATCATTGGTTACATATGTTATTCTTGTACCTTCGATTGATAGTTGTTGGATCAGAACCCTAACTAAGATTGGTAAGACCGGGCTTTAGTGAAATGTAGAATGGAAAAAATTCAAATCGAAAGGATCATGAGCAATGAGAACAAACAAGAAGAAGCAACCAAATACAATACAATATGATTGCATGATGAATCTTCCTAGAAACAACAAGTTGAATTTTGTAAAATTTTAAATTCTGTAAAATTGATACAAAACTGTATATCAAAACTTATGAATCATATATTTTCTATTTCGTAAAGAAATGTGAAGAAATAGTATACGTCATGAAAAGTACACAGATTTTCAATTGAACCGATTGAAAAATACAAAACGAAGATTATTTTTTGGTTACTGTTTCCGTATTTATTTATTCATGGTTCGAGTGAATATTGCAGTATACTGCATGTGCAGTAATATGGATTTATGTGCATGTACTTGCAGTTGCTATGGGAATATATATATATATATTTTTGATAACATCGAAACTTGATACAAAATCATTGTTCTCCAATAACGGCTGTGGATGAAAAGCAGGATCGTTTGGACGGGGCACCACAAGGGCGATCTTACCACCCCATTTCAATTAATTAAAAGAAATTAACTTCAACACCAGGACTGCGCTGTTGGTGACCATAACTTTCCGCCGCAGATAAAAGTCTTTCAGTTTCCAAAAGTCCGGAACACATTATAAGTAGGAACCGTTTCTGTGATATATATACGGACATCACCAGCATTGGTATTATGAGTGAACAAAACACACGGATGTTGATATCTTCCACTTTGAACCAAGTCTCTTGGGCAATGATCACTTCTTTCCACAGATGTTAAGTTCATCATTATACAAAATGGAAACAAAATTGTGATAGGCCTTTAATGTTATAATTAGGCCTATCACTCCACTAATTCAAGGACATATGAGTAATGATGAAGAATATATATACATGATAAAAATAAGGAATATGATTTAGTGGATATTTTGTTCACTCAAGTAAACTACTTCAAAAATGTAGGACTAGTGTACATGATAAATAAGAACTTATCAACTTCTTAACACTGAATTGATATAACGACCTGAGATAACGCCTCAGTTGTGAATGATTGAGAGTAAGGTTAGGTTTCGAATTGTCAGAATATGTATTGTTCTTTGTCTTCAACTGATGTTATACCAGTTTTCAACTACCCTCACTACAAATGGTGACAGTTATCGTACGATAGAATAAATTTGTAACAGTGAGATGGTGATAGTTAACTATGGACAAATTGATTCTCAATTCAAATAGATAACCCATTTCAATGCGTCGTTCCGAATGTCCTATACGTTAGAGTATTCCATTTCTATTGCGACGCACTGTACTGATGCCTGAGATCTATCGGCGTCAGTCATTGGGTTGATTGAGATGAAAGATTAAAATGTAAGTTCTTTTTGGACAGTGGAGAGAAGTCAGTCGTGGAATATCATCACGGAATTATCCCAGGATTTACCTGAACGACAGAGGTATAAACCACAAAGATACATGTGAGAATGATCGACCATGACGGGAATCGAACGCCGGTCACCTGAAAGACGGTTCATTGTACTAGCCACTCGATCACTCATCTCAGGAGAATCCCCTTCGAGATTCACTTATATTCTCATGAATTCAGTCCGAAAAGAAACGACCTTGATGATTACAAACTCTTTCAAATATTTCTCGCCATTTGATTGTCGAAATATAATCGTATTTTGTGTTTTTTTGTTTGTTTCAGTTTTCAGAGGAGGGCAATCAGAGTCTGAGCATACTGACGTTTGTTCCGGCTATCGACGACGACGGCAAATACCTGACGTGCCGGGCAGAAAATCCTTCCATTTCGGATAGCGCATTGGAAGACAAGTGGCGACTGAACGTGCATTGTAAGTGATTTGAGTAACATAACGAGCGTACATTGTTCGCTTTGTGAAAATATGTGGTTTCAGTTTCATTATGTTCATAACTATACTGTCCATATCACGTTCAACGATGCACTGCAATGATAGCTGTGATTCGCTTTGTCATATATACACACAGACTTATATATATATATATATATATATATATATATATATATATATATATATATATATATATATATATATATATATATATATATATATATATATATATATATATATATATATATATATATATATATATATATATATTTATAGTGAAAATGACCCAAGTATGGGCCGCCTACCTACATCGTCTGCACCGACTGTCATTATGGATCAGTTGAATGGAACGATTGCTCTCCCGATCTACCAGTGGGATATTATACGGTGATCATACAGTAGGTCATATATATATATATATATATATATATATATATATATATATATATATATATATATATATATATATATATATATATATATTCATATATATATATATATATATATATATATATATATATATATATATATATATATATATATATATATGGATATATATATACATATAAATATATATATATATATATATATATATATATATATATATATATATATATATATATACATATATCATTTCAATATATGCATAAATGATTCAGTCCTCTCGAAACTATCATGATTATACATTATACAGTACAGGTATCACGGTATTCACTTCATCGAAAGAACGAGCGCATTCTGTTGTTTGTGGAAAATCGACATTTTCATAATTCGAACGAATGAATGGAAAACGGTCGTGGAAACATTCTGATTGAGTTCGATGATATTGTATTCTGTCGAATTGTACGACAAAATAGAAAATACCATTCCTTTAAACGAATCACACATTATGGTAATCAGACTGAATGTTATCAGCTCTATGGAGTGCTGAACTGCATCTTCTACATCGAGAGAAAATATGTAGAATATTATTCCATTATGTGCTACTCAATACTCGCATATAGCACTAGCAGCAGCCGCATTGATATATTGTATTAATATACAGGTATACTCGTGTATATGGGGCCGTGACCCGGTGTGTGTAGTACAAAATAGAGGAAGACATTCCAAGATGGATGTCTTCTTTCATTGCGAATATAGGATCTGTTTGATATATTCAGTAAAAAGCGAACTGGTGACATCGTAAATCTTTTACTCTTCTTCTCGTTGTACTGCAAGAGCTTCCGTTTTTGTTTATTTGTGATAAAATGTTGTATATACGGATATATCGTAGATGCATATAACAAACTTTCATTCACTGTTACGCGATTTTATCGAAGTACACTATTGAACTAAATTGATATATGATAATGTATACCTAGTCGAGACGAATATAAACACTGAACTTCAATGAGAGATGATGTGAATTATGTCTCGGAAATTTATAATTATCTCAAGATGTCGCAGTTATCAAATGAGCGATAGCGGAGACCTACATGCCACTCGTATGGAGCTTCGTATGTGTGTTTTTCCACCCACTGAACAGGTTGTATGGTTCGACTGATCGAGATGAAACTTTCCACGTATACGTACGCTTATTCAACTCGGAACTGGATAGTTTTGGTGTCATTTCGGTTGCATTAATTTTGAGAAATATTATCTCATATTTTCTGAGAATCCCACGAGATTTGACTGAACGGAAAGATTGAGGAGTTCTCTACCTAAAAATTGGAACAAAATCTCTGAATGTTGGCATGTTATTGATACACATCATCACAATATTGTATGCAATTCGAATCAGC
>OZ023326.1:83892084-83894584 GCA_964007535.1 Brachyptera risi
AATTATTTGAGCTTGACCTTAACTTGTATACTCATACGTTCTAAACCACCAGCTCGAAATACACCAAATTCGCAAGGGTGGTGGACGAAGCATGAAAACTGAGTTTCTACTGTACCACTTTATTTTCAACATCATTTTCATCACCCCAAACTTGCCCAAACTTGAAAAAGAATTACTGGTATGCTTTTTAATTTGTGAAAAATCTCATAATATGAAGGAAACATGGGAAACAATCCTCAGTGTAGACTCTCTAAAAGTTTCATTTTCGGCTCTTCTGGTTCACTCGTGAGAAGTGCACGCTTGACGCATATTTTAACATTTCACGCTTTACCTTAAACTTGTCCTAGTTCTGAACCTACAATAAACAGGAGGATTCTGGCTTCTTTTGTGATGGTTGATGTTAAGGACTCACTGCGATTGTGTTTGTATGGACATATGCGAATAATTTGGAAATGGAAAGAATACCTACGGGGAAGAAATCGGAAGAGAATTGGAGTGTACAAGAAGAGCTGGAGGACAAGGGGAGGTTGGAAGGACCAGACGAGTGGAAGCGAGCGGAGAGGAGGAGGAAATTTAGTGGGAAGAACAGGAAGCATGGCAAATATCAGTGGTGATGGAAGAGACAAGGAAGAACAGGATGAGGAGGAGGGAGATGATGCGACAGGATTGGCCAGCCGCTATCATTTGAGAGGCCCCAGTCGATGTACACATATATATATATATATTATATATATATATATATATATATATTATATATATATATATATATATTTATATATATATATATTATATATATATATATATATATATATTATATATATATATATATATATTATATATATATATTGATATGTATATGTATATATATATATATATATATATATATATATTGATATGTATATATATATATATATATATATATATATATATATATATATATTTATATATATATATATATATATTGATATGTATATGTATATATATATTATATATATATTATATATATATATTGATATGTATATATATATATATATATATATTATATATAATATTTATATATATATATATATATATATATATATATAGGCTCATATGTGAGTGTGTATTTGTGTGTGTCTGCATTCGCTTACCAGAGTTTACTCACAAGCACGCGCTAGAATACACCCTTCACTCAGAGCTCGTTTCATAACCTGGAATCATCTCGAGATTCAAAAAACAAACAATGTTTCCGTAGAAAATGTAATTAAAAAATCAAGTTTTCTGTCAATCAAAATAACGAGTGAGACGACTGTATAGGAAGCCCGATGGGGGCAATTATAAAGGCACAGGAGACAGCAAATTAATAAAACGTTGTGTATTCTGTTACCAAAAACCTAATTTTCACACAAGTAAGTCAGTTCCACATCAGCATTGATCATTGTGTAGTATTCAATCAATTGAATCATGTACAAACAGACTTTTTTGAATTGTTTTTTCTCGATCTTTCAGTTCGTCCCCCCCCCCCCCCCCGCCCCGTTCCCCCCCCCCCCTCCCCCTTTTTTTACCACGCTTTAAGAGGCCGCAGGCGCTCGTATTCCACGCCGCAAACTTTCACGGCCGTAATTTTCGTGATATCAATATGATTGAATTCGCATTTTGTTAATAATTGAAAAATGGAGGTTATTGCATCCACAGAATTTCGAACATTTTTTTAATTTTTCAAATTCTTCAAAAACAAAATGAAAAAAAATAGTGAAGGCGAAAACCTAGATACATATTTTTGAATACCGAAAAAAATATAAAATGTGAAAAATATCGAAAATGTGAGCTAGTGAATTAACGACGTTTATGTGAATCTGAGTTCGGCGGGCTAGTCTACGGGTTGCTCCTAGCATACGATGCGTGTCAAACTCGAATCTGATGCGAGCAAACGAGCCAGTGTAGAGCGCCTGCGTCCTCTTAAATCTCCATCATCAAATTCATCTCACTCTTTCTATCACTCTCAACTCCAATAGTTATCAATGAGATCTAGTGACGAAGTGTGTGAAATGATTCCCGATTTTTTTGTTATTATTATCATTATTAATATTATTTAAAGAATGAGAGTTAGAAACATTACAATTGGAAAAATTCACATCGCTCAATCCACAAAGCCTCATAAGGGCTCAACTGTGGCGATAACATAAATAAAATAGCTCTATATAAAATACACCAAAAATAAGTTGAGAAACAGGGAAAAAAAGTGCAACCTAAAATTACGAAAGAAAACGAGACATGTACAAAAGCTTATCAATTGAGGAAAGAAGTAAACACACAATGAATGGATTATACTGTAAAAAATGCTTGCGCAAAAACCCAAAATTCACACTTGCGCATTCAAGATGCGATAACATAGAGAAAAAAAACTGTTTTTAGAAAAAGCTTACAACGAAAAGATTCAACCTTGTTCTTGTGATTCTTTGTTCTTGTTCTTTGTTATTGTTCTTTGTTCTTGTGATTCATATTCTCAGTGGTCATTAAG
>OZ023326.1:83899584-83907084 GCA_964007535.1 Brachyptera risi
AATAATAATAATAATAATAATAAATAATAATAAAATAATATAATTATCATCATCTTCATCTTCAACATCCATTTCATCGTTACAATCATCACTAATATCGCTCGTTGGTATTAATCAAGGTATCCATAATTGGTATCAACGCACTTTCAACTCGAACTTCAGAACATATATTGCTCGACTTCATCAATTCTTGACATTTTGGATAACCTAATAGGGTGTTGGCACGTAACAAACGACAAACGATCGTTACCATAGCAATTCAGCGAACTGGTGTACTACCAAACATTCTGATTGGTCAATTCCAACTGGTGCACATTGTTGTCTCTCTCTTTCAACAATGGGTGACGTCAGTTGAGAATACTCTATAGGCTTCTGGCACGTAACAAACGACAAACGATCGTTACCATAGCAATTCAGCGAACTGGTGTACTACCAAACATTCTGATTGGTCAATTCCAACTGGTGCACATTGTTGTCTCTCTCTTTCAACAATGGGTGACGTCAGTTGAGAATACTCTATAGGCTTCTGGCACGTAACAAACGACAAACGATCGTTACCATAGCAATTCAGCGAACTGGTGTACTACCAAACATTCTGATTGGTCAATTCCAACTGGTGCACATTGTTGTCTCTCTCTTTCAACAATGGGTGACGTCAGTTGAGAATACTCTATAGGCTTCTGGCACGTAACAAACGACAAACGATCGTTACCATAGCAATTCAGTGAACTGGTGTACTACCAAACATTCTGATTGGTCAATTCCAACTGGTGCACATTGTTGTCTCTCTCTTTCAACAATGAGTGACGTCATTTGAGAATACCCTATAGGGTGTTGGCACGTAACAAACGACAAACAATCGTTACCATAGCAATTCAGCGAACTGGTGTACTACCAAACATTCTGATTGGTCAATTCCAACTGGTGCACATTGTTGTCTGTCTCTTGCAACAATGGGTGACGTCAGTTGAGAATACCATATAGGGTGTTGGCACGTAACAAACGACAAACAATCGTTACTATAGCAACACAGCGAACTGGTGGACTACCAAACATTCTGATTGGTCAATTCCAACTGGTGCACATTGTTGTCTCTCTCTTTCAACAATGGGTGACGCCAGTTGAGAATACCCTATGGGCGGAACAAACGACATACAATCGTTACTATAGCAACACAGCGAACTGGTGGACTACCAAACATTCTGATTGGTCTATTCCAACTGGTGCACATTGTTGTCTCTCTCTTTCAACAATGGGTGACGTCAGTTGAGAATACCCTATAGGCGGAACAAACGACAAACAATCGTTACTATAGCAATACAGCGAACTGGTGTACTACCAAACATTCTGATTGGTCAATTCCAACTGTTGGACATTGTTGTCTCTCTCTTCCAGCAATGGGTGGCGTCACTTGAGCATATCCTATTCTGAAAAATCAAATTCCAAACCACAGCAATATAATGAACGACAAGAAATGCCATGTTTTTCATATGAATATAACACAACAGGTCGTGACGTGAATCGAATTCCAATGATTTTCTGTTTTTCATGAACTCTTAAAAAGCCAAACATCCCCACTGATTTGCTGTCAGAGATGACACAAAGCATACTATATATAACTGCGTGTCAGAGGGGAAGAACGAGGGAGAGAGAGAGAGATATCGACATTTCGTCACACATTTTGTATTTTCCCTCCCTCTCTCATGCGGTTTTCCGAGACTGAGTGTCTATATACTAGGAAAACGCGGGATGCGCGTTGTTAGACGAGCTTAGGGGTATAGAAATCTAGAATGAAAAATAATTTGTCAACCCAATCTACATCTACAGACCTTGGATCACTCCAAACGTTCAAAAACCTTACGAGAATCAGTTATGTCACGGCCTTCCTCTTCATTCATTTCAATCGTTTTGAATTAATTGGTGACACTTGTTGCTATAGATTTAATTGGTTCCCGTAATAGCCTAAATTGATGGGAAAATGCTTTATAAATGCGTTTTCTTCGTTATTTATCATCCGATTGATGCAAAAAATCTCTCAAAATGTGCTCAATAGTTTCCTTTATATTCGGCGAAAATTTGAGAGGTCTTGAAAAATTTTGATTTTTCAAGTATTTTCCTCCGGGTTATTCTAATGGGGATTTTTGAAATTTCTAAAATTCATAAAAAACAAAGTTACCACCCGATAATGCCACAAAACTATACAGATCTAAGTTAGATGAGGAACCATCACGAAAAAAAGTTTGAAGTTGATAGCTGTAGCCGTTTGACCTGTGGAGAACCGACAAAAAAACATGGAAAAAAAAAAAAAAAAAAAAAAAAAACATAAAAACGAACACCAATTTTTTTCAGTATGTCAAATTGAATCCTCGCCGAAGCTCGTCTAACCATGTTTGCTCTGTCCTTCCACAGACATGCCGGTCGTGTCGCTCAAGATGGGCTCGAGTCTCAATCCTGACGACATTAAGGAAGGGGACGACGTCTACTTCGAGTGCAATATCCGTGCCAATCCCAAGGCGTACAAACTGGCGTGGTTTCATAACGTGAGTAAATATTATCATCACTTGTTTGTATGATTGGCGGAATGATGACGTTACACAGTTATCTACGAGATGGTTACGAACGAGACTCGCCAAAGGAGTTTTTTTTTTGTGATTAAAATATTTCCTATCACCTGAGTTGATGTGGGTGAGAAATATGTTCAGTACTGTATAAATATATATATATATATATATATATATATATATATATATATATATATATATATATATATATATATATATATATATATATATATATATATATATATATGTATATATATATATATATATATATATATATATATATATATATATATATATATATATATATTCATATATATATATATATATATATATATATATATATATATATATATATATATATATATATATATATATATATATATATATATATTCTGAGGATACAAAATTATTGAGACCAGAAAACAAAAACAAATATTCCGTCATATTTGAACTCGCTCTACATTCTGATTGATCTTTGAAGTTCTGCTTGACCTTGAACACATGGTATTGGATTCTTCTGAGAGATGGAACACATTTCAAATTCAAATTCATCATTGTCCGCATCCATATTTGTTATGGTGACCTTCTAATCATGATAATCATATATATATATATATATATATATATATATATATATATATATATATATATATATATATATATATATATATATATATATATATATACATATATATATATATCAAATTGAACGAACGAACCAGAATCAAATCACTATTTAGAAAATATTGTTAGTCTTAGACAAGATGCATTGAGGGTTGCGTTTGTTTGCGGCCGGCAGATGGCGCCTTCACTTATCTTGAAAACACGTACCATACCGTGAGGACTTCTCTGTCTAATATGGATCGCTGCTCCATCTGGTGGTGTTTTGTAGAAACGGCTGATAGGCTGGCAAACTTGATGCCAGTGAGCCGGCCTTGAACGTAACGTTAGTTCCTTTTATCACCGCTTATCTACGCACGGTCAATAGTACTTTAAACGTGGACCGTGAATCGGAATATATTTCTAACATTGGAGGGATAGGAAGTGAAGACACCATCTCCAACGGGCAAACGCATCCCTCAATGCATCTTGATTTCATAATATTGATGCAATCAGACGAGGTTCATTGAGATAGAATAATTATATTGGTGGTAGTGCCGGGTATCGTTGGAATTTTTGTTACGTCTACTAAAAGTATATTTACTTCGAAGAGAAACAGGTAATGAGTAACAACAACCTGGAACAAATTGTTTCATCTTAACTGCTCCATTCTAAATCATACTGAAACAAAGTTCGTTTCTTTTGCTTTCGAATTGTTTGAACACGTTCCTAAGCCAAGACTAAACTTCTCAGTTACTGCCATAGGTTGATATTGGCATTCACCTTGTTTATTATTGTACAACAGTGAAGAAGACAAGACAAATGAAGCAGAACTACAGTCAACAACTCATCTATTGTTTGAAACACACCCAGAAAAAACAATACGATCCAAGATAGGCCTATATATAGAGACGTGAAGGTAGATTCAACATCAGCAACGGAGTGACGGTATTGTTTGCTACCCACAACACAGCTGCACGTTGTGGGAAGTATTCATGTTATACACGCTGAGCTATTTTATCTTGTTGATCTCAATCATCGAATCACGTTCTGAGAGAAGGTGAATTAGGATTCTGATATAAATGATTGTCATTGGTTGAAATATAACTTGAATGGATTTTTTCCTGAATGAAGCATTCCGATTGAGTGGACAATCATGAGTGACATCTTATATTCGGGAGACATGAAATGAATCACGAGGAGATCGGATATTCAGAATATCAATCAGAACATTTATCAAAATGATAAATATCGAGCAATAAAATAATATTGAATATTGAATCAGTTCAGACAGAATATACATTTTTTTAATTGGTTGAAAATTCCATTTCTCACACTTTGCCCAACAGAATATTTCCACAAATTCCCTCATTTGGATTGACATTTGAAAATTATCGACAATCCCTTCATATTTCCTGTTCTAAATTGAGATGAGTCTCGCGTCTTTGGCAATGATACATCTTGTATCGTTGTTACAACGAGAGAGATGGTTCACTTAATTTTTTTGTGTGAATTCCAACACCAAAACTGCCAACTTTCGAGTTCTGACAAAGTCGATCAACCAATCTATATACTAGAATACAGTCAACAGCACTCGAATGTATCATTGTCGTATCATTTCCATCATGACAACTAATTGTTCATGAACTATTTGACAGATATCAATATAGTCTGTCAATCAACCAACTTTCACTTACCTTCAGCTAAATTTGCTGATCGACACCAACCTTCCATTTCCATCGATAAAAACGAGTCCATAGAATCGTAATTACTGTATGGACAGAACTCAGTGGGTCACTTCTATATCTGATGAATAGGATATTCTCAACTGAAGTCACACATTGTTACAAGAGACAGACAACAATGTCCACCAGTTGGAATTGACCTATCAGAATATTTGGTAGTCCACCAGCTCGCTTGTTGCTATAGTAACGATTGTTTGTCAGTTGTTACGTGCAAACACCCTATATAGAACAAATTGCTGCAGATGTGAAATGGATTCAGCCCATCTAAAGACTCTGTCTGTGGTTTGACAACAATAGCACGAGCCACCATGATCCCAAGTCCTACAAAGGTATTGATACAAATCATGGTATGGAGGCATTGTTGTTGTATCGTAAAGGCTTCTGTCACGTAACAAATGACAAACAATCGTTACTATAGCAATACAGTGAACTGGTGGACTACCAAACATTCTGATTGTCAATTCCAACTGGTGGACATTGTTGTCTGTCTCTTGCAACAATGAGTGACGTCACTTGGCAGAAGCCTATTGAACTCATGGCCTGATGAAAACCTCGTCAATCGATGTTGAAACGACCGCCAATTTGCAAGCTCTCGAAATGTGTTCACATTCACATAATACATGTTACTGGGGGGGTAACAATGGATGCGCGCGCAACTACATGCAAGCACGGCTACCCAAGTGACGCTACTGAAGCATAGCTTAGCTATGCTAGATAATTATACTGTTATGATGTAGTAAAACCAACATTGATTATCATAATATGAAGAAGGTGTACCGACTCCAATACTGATAACATAGAATGTATTTGTGGTTTCTTGCAGTCAGTACAGAGCCAAAGGTCCCAACTTTCCGCCGCAACTTGGCGGATTCTTTTGTGAACCAGATGTAGATAAGAGTGGCTACGATACCTGTAGCTGTATTGAACTCACATTGCTATCATTTTTGTGCAAAACAGATGCAATAGCTAACAATAATTTCACCGAGTCATGTATATTATTGAGCAATGTTGTTTGATATAGTTCGAAATAAAAGCTATTGTTGCGCTACATGCAATCGGGTCTCTGGCCTCTTATTTCACTCTGAAGACGCGAGTCGGTATTCGTGATTAAAAGCTAACCAGGCGGCAGCACTGTCGAAGTGGGCGATTGGCTGTCCGGAGGCAGTTAGGCCTAGATGTCATGTTGTTGTATGCGCACACACATCATATTTGTAATTAATATTGTAATTTTAATAATTATCAATCTGAGTGATTTTAATTTTGTATTTAATATTGTAATTACACATTAATTAATTTGTATATAATATGAGAGTATCTGCCTCCGCCCAGTTCACTAAAATGCCACCAGATGCCAGCCACTTTGCTTTTAATCGCGAATACACCTTCTTTGTATCATGATAAAGTAGGTTGGTATGACTAGATCGCGATGCTGTGATTAAATTACATTCTAAGCCTTCCATATGATCGACTAACATTGTCCGTGTATTGTCGACCACAGGGCCGTGAGATTCACCACAACGTCACGGCCGGGGTGATTCTCAGTGACCAGAGCCTAGTGCTGCAAAGCGTCACTAGACATACGGGCGGTGATTATACGTGTCTAGCTGCCAACACAGAGGGGAAGGGTACGAGCAATCCTGTGCTGCTCAAAGTTATGTGTGAGTATTATATTCAATTATAATTAATTGCTTTTACTTTGTGTACGGCATATGGATTGTTTATATTTGTAGCTGTTTTGTTTGTTTTGTTTTCGGGGTGTCGTTCATATAGCTCCCATACCGTCCACTCCACAATCCATTATGTACCGGTGTATTTTTAATTGTTTGCAAATTGTTTCGAACATCAATTTTATTTTTCGTTACGAATTGTTTTTAATTGTTTATTCAAGATAATTAAGTTGTATACATACATTAACGGACGTGGGGGGAACGAATGAAAATATACAAACAGAACAATTATTTCATTTACCATTCACGTACACGTTTCATCAAAACAAATATATTTATAAAAGACCGTTATGATGTCGCGTAGTATATTATGTTCAAAATCACACTTTTGTAATACCTATACATGAACACAGTGTGAAATCAAGGTTTTTATACCACTGAACATTGTTTTCTTCCATGCATTTTCACCAGACATTTACAACCCATTTGTCTTCATCATAAATCGAACTTCCATGTATGGGGGGTACTCTAAAACCCACGTATAAATAATTATACACGTGCGCGATGTATATTTATTTCGATCTAAGTTTGTGCCGTGTGTATATAGCAAAGTCTCTCGCTCAGTATCTACCCATGTGCTACACTGCTAGGGTATTTATATTGCCACATTCGGTGACGTATTATCGTGAAAGAAGGTTTTCGGTGCTCGCGCGCTACAGCGCCACAGCGCTACATCACTTAGGCCTTAAAAGAGTGAGTAGCGGTCCCCGGGGGAGGGCGACGTGCCTAGTTGCGATCGTTTACTCTTAGACCTTTTTACCCATGTGACGTACTTGGTTCATATAAGCACGGATACGAGATGCGTAAATAGATAAACATGCATATATCGATGACATTCTCTATTTGGTGGAATGAGCGGAGTGAAGA
>OZ023326.1:83912084-83932084 GCA_964007535.1 Brachyptera risi
TACGCTCATCAATAACAGATCCAAAGATAAGTCGATATGTTCCATCCAGCTCATCCATCAACGCGGCAACACATAACGCGTTTGCCTAGTGACCTTCTGAACGATATGTCGAGATCCTGATATAGAGAGAATGTTAATATTTTCAGTACCTTCAAGATATTGGGATTTTATATGAGATTCATGAGGATTTATGAGAAATCCATCTCATATCGTCGAATGGCAAACGTTTACAGCTCTTCTCAACTATCCACGCTCGACAATATTGCGATACACGCTGGATAGTTTTTTAATTTTAATATTGTGAGTTTATTGAAATAATCTGTGTTTTCCCTTAATTGGAATTTTCAGACGAGCTTCAGGTCAAACGGCTGATAATATCAACTTCAAACTTTTTTTCATCAGGGCTCCTCACCTAACTTAGATCTGTATAGTTTTGTGGCAATATCGGATGATAACTTTTTTTTTATGAATTTTAGAAATTTCAAAAAACACGGCGAAAATGAAGGAAATATTTTTATTCTCCAAAAGAATGAACTTTTGCGTGAAGTTGGGTTACATTCTGATACACGTTTATGAAAACTTTCAGCTTTATCGGTTGAGCCATTTTGAAGAAAACCCATAAAATGTCCTGAATTGGTACCACTCTATAGGCAGTTTTTACCCATTTCTGAATTAAATGTCACCCATTGGCTAATGTAGGCTAAAGTTTGGCCATAAGAGTCGACATACTATTACTATCCGCTCGTCTAACAACGCATATATGGCGTTTTCCTAGTGATATCCAACACCATCTATAAATATCACCGAAATACTGATTTCTTGCTGAATTACTTCCTTCAATTCTCGTGTAGTCACCAAAATGACAGCTTTCAATATGCAATATCATTATTCCTCCTCTTCTCTTATGGAGTATAGTAAGGTTCTATCACGAGATATTGGAAACGATGGGGAGAGTTTGATGGGAAGTTTCGGTGGGTCGAGTCTATTTTAGTAAGACAGAGACAAAATCGATTCGGACATTTTTTTAAACGGTTTTCGTCTAGCCGAATAATTTTGCGCATATTGTACTATATTTATGCCATCTGATTGTGATGTGTGTGACCATTGTTTAATTTGTCGATGTGTCTCTTCAGTCGATTACGATTTGATATTTATACAACCACAACATTGATATAATAGTCGACATGTCACATATAACATTTATGAATGACGTCATAATGGATTAATGAAATAATCGGATATCAATCTTGTTGAGCATACAGTAATCGATCACGCCGATTTTTTTGTTGAATTATTCGCGGTCGCCTGTCCAGATTCTATAACTTGGTGAAATTAAATATGACAATTCTTCATCTTCTGATGTGGAAATCATTGGGAATTTTGAATCGTCTCTCTTAATTTTTTTATTAGACGAGCTTCAGCGAGGATTCAATTTGACATACTGAAAAAAATGATGTTCGTTTTTATGTTCTTTTCATTTTTTTGTTCATGTTGTCTTCATTGTTCATGTATCTCTGAATGCCCACATGGAGTAAAGATCTAGGTGGCCTACCGATAAGCCACGCCTATCACTAATGATAAATTGTGCGGAAGTTGAAAATTACTGAAAGTTCTCCGTTCATATAGAAGTCCAAAGTTGGATCAATTCCAATGAGTATTCATGTGTCCGTTCCATGGGCATAATTTTTCTGATCTTGATGAAAAAAAAATACATTCATTTCCAAAGAATAAATTAAGACTCGACGACAGACTTTTGAGAGCGCTCCGTAATTATGTGCATTACATTTATGTCGAACATGAAAAAATCTGAGGGAACATGGAGTTATTATTCAAATAGTAGGCCTATACATGTTATGCTCATTTATATGGGTTCATAATTTTGTGTAGCCAATATTTCTGAGAGATTTCGAATGGACAATTGCGAGAAGAGTTCATGATACAACTTGCTGGAAAACAATCGAAATTCAAACAAAACTTGGCACAAAGTTGCCAACTCAAGTGATGCAACTCAACCGAGAACCAATAAGTTTTATATTCTTCTATCTTATCAATAAGGATCTCATTGCCCGAGAATACTCGCATGAAAGACAATTCAAGTGAGATCCCCATTCATCAGACGAGCTTCAGCGAGGATTCAATTTGACATACTGAAAAAAATGGTGTTCGTTTTTATGTATTTTTTTTCATGTTTTTTTGGTCGGTTCTCCACAGGTCAAACGGCTACAGCTATCAACTTCAAACTCTTTTCAATATCGTTCCTCATCTAATTTGAATCTGTATAGTTTTGTGGCAATATCGGATGTTGACATTTTTTTATGAATTTTAGAAATTTAAAAAATACCCATCAGAATAACACGGCGGAAAAAAAGAAATATTTTTATTTTCCAAAAAGAAGAAAATTCTGCGTGAAGTTGGGTTACATTCTGATACACATTTATGAAAACTTTCATTTCTATCGGGTCAACCATTTTGAAGAAAAACCATGAAATGTGCTGAATTGGTACCACTCGAAGCAGTTTTTACCCATTTCTGAATTGAATATCACCCAATTGGCGAATGTAGGCAAAAGTTTGGCTATGAAAGTCGACACACTATTACTATCCGCTCGTCTAACAACGCATATATGGCGTTTTCCTAGTAATACTGGGAAAACGCCATATATGCGTTGTTAGACGAGTGGAAAGTAATAGTATGTCGACTTCTTTGCCAAACTTTTGCCTAAATTCGCCAATTGGGTGATATTCAAGTTATACATGGGTAAAAACTGCTTCGAGTGGTAACAATTTGGCAAACTTCATGTTTTTTCGTCGAAATGGCTGACCTGATCAAGCTGAAAATCTCCAGAAATGTGTATTAAGATGTAATTGAACTTCACACTGAATTTCATTTTTTTGGAAAATAAAAATATTTCTTTTTTTTCCGCCGTGTTATTCTAAGGTGTATTTTTTAATTTTCTAAAATTCATAAAAATAAAAGTTATCACTCGATAATGCCACAAAACTACACAAATCTGAGTTGGATGAGGAACCATGATGGAAAAAAGTTTGAAGTTGATAGCTGTAGCCGTTTGACCTGTGAAGAACCGACAAAAAAACATTAAAAAAACATAAGAACAAACACCAATTTTTCTCAGTATGTCAAATTGAATCCTTGCTGAAGCTCGTCTAATGAATATGGAATATATCAAATTGATGAGTCGATAAAAATGATTCACTACCGAAATTTACAACATATATATACAAATAAAACTCATCAAGAGAAAATTATTGTTCATCGATGACAGCAACTTACTGCTTGAAAAATGTCTCATGTATCATGTTTAGAACTAGGCAATTGCGTTATGTGTTTTCGCGTTGATGGATGAGCTGGAACATATCAACTTATCTTTGGATTGGTTATTATATATATATATATACACCTTGAGATCCAAACCATTACATCACTGCTATCTTATTTTCCATTAATAATTTATATGATAATCAAGAAGGCTTTGTTTTAATCGTTCACAATCAAGTGGTGACACTTGTTGCTTTGATTTAATAGGTATCTTAATAGATTTGAATAATTGACACAAATAACATTATATATTTTTTTACATCGAAACGGCTGATCTGATTTGAGTGAAAGTTCGAAATAATGTTTATCATCATCAGATTGAAATTCTCTGAGAATTTGAAGCCTCTCAGATGAAATATTTTCCACGAATGTTTTCCTCTGGGTTATTCTAAGGAGATTTTTGAAAACTTTGGAATGAGTTTTCTCAGAAGTGGTGCGAACGATCGCGCCTCAAAACTATACAGTATCAAGTTAGATAGGGGTCCATGTATGTGCCAAGTTTCATCATGATCTGAATTTTTGTTTGAACTGTAGAGCGCGAACAAAAAAACAAAACAAAAAACACATTCGATTTTTCAAGTACAGTGAAATTGAGTCTTCGCTACGCTCATCCAAAAATATGACTGAATCATCAGAGAATGGATTTTCTTAACTTATAGTGATCAAAATCTTATACAGACTGAGAAAACGCCGTACAAGGTGGCGGGGTGAGTGGTATAGACCTATCTGAAAAATAATAGGAAACCACTCACATATACACACACCTTGGTTTCGAAACCATTCGAGTCACGACTTTTTTGTTTCACTTGTTGCTCACTTTTCAACTGTTGGATTCAATCGACCACTAGTGATAGGCGTGGCTTATCGGCAGGCCACCTTGATGTATACCTCGTGTGGGCATTTAGAGATACTCTGATAGGCTATGTCAATTTTCCCACATAACAAACAGCCCATTTGATAGGATGTTCTGTTTTGTGACGTTTATGGACGGGTCAATCACTAGTCGTCAATTGACCACTAGTGATGGGCGTGGCTTGTCGGTAGGCCACCTTGATCTATACTTCATGTGGGCATTTAGAGATACTCTGATAGGCTATGTCAATTTACCCACATAACAAACAGCCCATTTGATTGGATTTTTTGTTTTGTGACGTTTATGGGCGGGTCAATCACTAGTCGTCAATTGTAACCACTAGTGATGGGCGTGGCTTGTCGGTAGGCCACCTTGATGTATACCTCGTGTGGGCATTTAGAGATACTCTGATAGGCTATGTCAATTTACCCACATAACAAACAGCCCATTTGATTGGATTTTTTGTTTTGTGACGTTTATGGGCGGGTCAATCACTAGTCGTCAATTGTAACCACTAGTGATAGGCGTGGCCTATCGGCAGGCCACCTTGATGTATACCTCGTGTGGGCATTTAGAGATACTCTGATAGGCTATGTCAATTTACCCACATAACAAACAGCCCATTTGATTGGATTTTTTGTTTTGTGACGTTTATGGGAGGGTCAATCACTAGTCGTCAATTGACCACTAGTGATGGGCGTGGCTTGTCGGTAGGCCACCTAGATCTATACTTCATGTGGGCATTTAGAGATACTCTGATAAACTATGTCAATTCTCTCACATAACAAACAGCCCATTTGATTGGATGTTCTGTTTTTTGACGTTTATGGGCGGGTCAATCACTAGTCGCCAAATGGTTTCACGTTTTGATATTCTTGATAGCTTCTTGTTCGATCTGAAAAAACTACACTATATAACCATCATCAATAGAACAGCTGATTCAATCCATGTGAAATAAATAATGTGATCATTACTAGGAAAACGCTATATACGCGTTGTTAGACGAGCGGAAAGCAATAGTATGTCGACTTATCTGCCAAACTTTTGCCTAAATTGCCAATTGGGTGACATTTAAGTTAGAAATGGGTAAAAACTGCTTCGAGTGGTACCAATTTAGCACATTTCATTTTTTTTCTTCGAAATGGCAGACCCGATCAAGCTAAGAATTTCCAGAAATGTGTATCAAGAAATTATTCAACTTCACTCAAAATTTCAATTTTTTTGAAAATAAAAATATTTAAGTTTTTTCCCTCCGTGTTCTTCTAAAGGGTATTTTTGAAGTTTCCAAAATTCATAAAAATAGGAGTTACCATCCGATAATGCCACAAAACTATACAAATCTAAGCTAGATGAGGAACCATCACGAAAAAAAGTTTGAAGTTGATAACTGTAGCCGTTTGACCTGTGGAGAACCGACAAAAAAACATGAAAAAAAAACATAAAAACGATCACCAATTTTTTTCAGTACGTCAAATTGAATCCTCGCTAGAGCTCGTCTAATCATGTTCAAATATGCTATTATTATAAGGGTACATTGGTTTTTCATTTTCTCATTTAGATCAATCTTATGAAATTTTTGAGAATTTCAAAATGGTTGTTCTCAAAAGTGGTGGAACAGATATTTATTCATTTATATATCTCATTTTTTGTCCAAAGGACTGGTACATATGAATTTAATATTTACAGTATATGGACAGTCAACACTTGATATATAAAAGAACCAATACACACATGGCATACAATATAAAACACATATATTACATCATATAATATTAAATTATCTATTACATTATATATTATTCATTATATTATACACAATATATTGCCTCTCATAGACATAATTATAACTCATTGATGACAAGTGTGTACACAAAGTTTCAACACACATTCTCCTTCCATGCGACCTGTGAAGCGCAACCCAAACAACAGAGAACTGCAATAACACATGATGTAAAACGCTCGTTTTTTCGGGTTTGATGAAATTGTGTCATCGCTTCGCTCATTCGACACTAATTATTAAATACCATCAGAACAATATCGTCAATGAATTAAATGTCAATAGGAATGTATTCCGATACAATATCGAAGCTCATGTATATTTCTCTAGAGACTTTACTGAAATACGGTTCATATTCATATCTTTGTTCTGATTTTATTATGACATTTTTGAAACATCCGTGATGAGGTCTTAGTTTGATTCACCCACTCAATTGGGCAACATTTTTAATTCAGGCTAATGCATGTAACAACACTCTAAAAATGTAAGAATGACGTATAAATGTTATTTCATTGAACGAAGAATAGAAGTGAGTGTAATGTGATATGTCATGAAAATAATTAATTTTTCATTAGACGAGCTTTAGCGAGGATTCAATTTGACATACTGAAAAAAATTGGTGTTCGTTTTTATGTTTTTTTTTTTTTTTTTTTTTTTGTTTTTGTTTTTGTTTTTGTTTTTATGTTTTTTTGTCGGTTCTCCACAGGTCAAACGGCTACAGCTATCAACTTCAAACTTTTTTTCGTCATGGTTCCTCATCTAACTTAGATCTGTATAGTTTTGTGGCATTATCGGGTGGTAACTTTTTTTTTTATGAATTTTAGAAATTTCAAAAATCCCCATTAGAATAACCCGGAGGAAAATACTTGAAAAATCAAAATTTTTCAAGACCTCTCAAATTCTCGCCGAATATAAAGGAAACTATAAAGCACATTTTGAGAGATTTTTCGCATCAATCGGATGAGAAATAACGAAGAAAACGCATTTATAAAGCATTTTCCCATCAATTTAGGCTATTACGGGAACCAATTAAATCTATAGCAACAAGTGTCACCAATTAATTCAAAACGATTGAAATGAATGAAGAGGAAGGCCGTGACATAACTGATTCTCGTAAGGTTTTTGAACGTTTGGAGTGATCCAAGGTCTGTAGATGTAGATTGGGTTAACAAATTATTTTTCATTCTAGATTTCTATACCCCTAAGCTCGTCTAACAACGCGCATCCCGCGTTTTCCTAGTATCTTCTCATCACTATTGTAGATGAAGAATGTGTGTAATTTGCGCAATGAGAAAGACAATATTCACACTGAATTACTCACATGCGAGATTGAGGAGTAACAAAAATGAGGTGAGAAGTAATAATTCAAAACGTGTACATATATTTATTGAAAAAAAAATCCATATTATAAACTTTTAATAAGATAATGATATGAACTTTTAATGAGATAATGATATTCATTCATTCATGAATGATATATGATAATGATAATGATATCTTAATGATATGATATGAAAAAAAGTATATAGAAATAACCCAACAGATCGTTTATATTGAGCACGTATCGATATTTGTAATTATCCACATATCACAAGGAAAAATATGTTTTTAAACTGCTCGTTTAATCGAATCACAATTGAAAACATTCCTCAATAAAGTATCATTCAATCGAGTTCTTTCCTCAGTATGTTTCCATAAATGACATTTCAAAATTCCCATTTACAAATTCCATTCCCATAGGTCTTCCCTTCTTCCCCCCCCTCTTCTTCCCAGCTAGCTGAATTCTCATTCTTCTCATTTGTTAATTCAATTTCGGGTACAAAAGAGCGTTTTACTTCACAGACTAATTTCAGACCATTCTTTTTCTATGAAAAATAATTTGCTTTTCACGTTTTACCTTTCAGACTTGAAAATGTTATTACTTGAATTTTCTAAAACAGCATTATTCTGTTATTGTGTTTCCATTGTTATACACGCAGAACATTCATCTTTCTTCTCTAGAACAACATGTGTGCTTTGTTCTCTTTTGTTTTGTATTTTATTACTTTTATTATTATTATTATTATTGTTATTTCGTGTACACTGCTCAGGTTCCACAGTTTTATATGCGAGCAATCTTAATAACGTATATGAAAGTAGGAAAAGCTTTCTCAATCTTTCATGATGATAGAAACTCATATACTAGACAAATAAAAGTCGCAGGAGAGCGCGCTGAAGCCATTGAAAGAATACCTTCCTGACATTATTGTTTTGACATCATCGGTCACCGAGGAGAGTCCGATTTGATGCGGATTGGGGACGGAAGAAAAGTATGATATTCGATAGGAACCGGAAGTTGGGGTACAGTTGGTAATATGATGAAGTGTGCAATAGTTAATTCCGGAGAGATGACTCATATCCCATCAATGATTGAATAATTCAGTTTTCGAATTAAAAACGAGAAGGGGAGGCCCATCATAATAGGCCATTCTCAAGATTCGCCTTACAGCCATCTCAAGTGCTATGGTGCTATCTAGGTGGATCTATCGAAGGGCCTGTAAATTTGTTCACACCATATATATATATATATATATATATATATATATATATATATATATATATATATATATATATATATATATATATATATATATATATATATATATATATATATATATATATATATATATATATATATATATATATATATATATATATATATATATATATATATATATATGTATATATGTATATATATATATATATATATATATATATATATATATATATATATATATATATATAAACATATATAATTTATCCCTTCATCTTTTCATCATCATTTTGAAATTGAAATTTTTGAATACGATTCGATATCGAGATATGTAGGATGTTATAGCCATGTCATGAAAGATACGCCTCTACCAAGACAAAATAGCTCATGCGCTTCCAGTATACAGAATTGCTTGGCGCGGTGGGTTTTGGAACGTCCAGTAAATTACTCGGAGTAGGTCTCGGAATGCATCAAGTCCGCTTGTAGTAGATTCTCGAGCTTCCTGAACACACCCCATGTGACCACAGTTTCACTCCGACTTGACTCGGACGCAGACTATATCCATCCTGACGTAGTTTTTCGTGGTTTCCCACAGTCATCGAAGCAAATGCTTGGATGAAGTACTAATTGGCCACGACCTTTGATTAATAGAGTGATAGGCCTAATTGTAACAATATAGGCCCATCACTAATTTTCCTCTTCGTCAATGTTGTTCAATGATGAACTTTACATCTGCTGATAATGGAAAGAAGTGATCAATGACCAAGAGACTTGGTTCAAAGTGGAAGATATCAACATTCGTATTTTATGTTCACTCTTAATACCAGTGCTGTAATTGTCCGGATAAATATCACAGAAATGGTCATAATGTGTTCCGGACTTTCGGAAACTGAAAGACTTGTATGTACGGCGTAAGTTATGGTCACATACAGCTCAGTCCCAGTGTTGAAGTTAATTGGTTTTGAATAATCAAAATGGGGTGGTAAGATCGCCCTTGTGGTGCCCCGCCTGAACGATCCTACCTTTCATCCATAGCCTCAATTGAGGAACAATGATTTTGAATCAAGTTTCGATGTTATTAAAACTAGGAAAACGCTATATAAGCGTTCTTAAACGAGCGGAAAGTATTAGTATGTCGACTTCTTCGCCAAACTTTCGCCTAAATTCGCCAATTGGGTGACATTCAAATTATAAATGGGTAAAAACTTCTTCGAGTGGTATCAATTTGGCACATTTCATATTTCTTCTTCAAAATGGCTGACCCGACCAAGCTGAGAATTCCCAAAAATGTGTATCAAGATGTAATTCGACTTCACACAGAATTTCATCATTTTTTCAAAATACAAATATCTTCATTTTTTCCCGCCGTGTTATTCTAATGGGTGATTTTGAAATTCATAAAATTCATAAAAATGAAAGTTACCACCCAATAATGCCGCAAAACTACACAGATCTAAGTTAGGTGAGGCACCATGTTGAAAAAAAGTTTGAAAGTTATAGCTGTAGCCGTTCGACCTGTGGAGAACCGACAAAAAAAACATAAAAACGAACACCATTTTTTGTCAGTATGTCAAATTGAATCCTCGCTGAAGCTCGTCTAAAAACGAAAAAACTCATATTCTGTTTGTTTCAATTCCAGTCGTACCAACGTGTAAAGAAGATCGCGAAGAATTGTTCGGTGCTTTGAAGCACGAGACTGTCGCGTTACGGTGTGAAGTCGACGCCAATCCGTCGCTCGTGACGTTTCACTGGACGTTCAACAACTCGGGCGACCTGACGGAGGTGCCGTCGTACCGTCACACGACGACGGGCGTCGTTTCGAGACTCAACTACACGCCGGTGTCCGACATGGATTACGGGACGTTGTCGTGTTGGGGCGCCAACGCTGTTGGTCACCAGCGCTCCCCGTGTGTCTTCCAAGTAGTGGCTGCAGGTGAGAAATATATCATTATTATTACTAGGAAAACGCTATATACGCGTTGTTAGACGAGCGGAAAGTAATAGTATGTCGACTTCTTTGCCAAACTTTTGCCTACATTTACCAATTGGGTGACATTTGAGTTATAAATGGGTAAAAACTGCTTCGAGTGGTACCAATTTAGCACATTTCATGGTTTTCTTCGAAATGGCTCACCCGATCAAGCTGAAAGTTTTCAGGAATGTGTATCACAATTTAACTCAACTTCACGCGAAATTCCATTTTTTTTTTTATCATAAAAATATTCTCTTTTTTTCCGACGTGATATTCTAACGGGTATTTTTGAAATTTCTGAAATTCGTAAAAAAAAGGTTATCATACAATAATGCCAAAAAACTATACAGATCTAAGTTAGATGAAGAATCATTATGAAAAAAAGTTTGAAGTTGATAGCTGTAGCCGTTTGACCTGTGGAGAACCGACAAAAAAACATTAGAAAAAAACATAAAAACGAACACCAATTTTATTTCAGTAAGGCCCGGTATTACCACGGCCAGTTAGTATTTATCTGACAGTTGGTGAAAACAAATAGCATGGGTAACCATGGTGATAACAAGTTTGAACTGTCAGATAAAGGCTAACTGGACTTGGTAATACCAGGCCTAAGTCAAATTGAATCCTCGCTCAAGCTCGTCTGATTATTATCATGCTTCTTTAATGCTGGTGATGTCCGGATATACCAGCACATGCAGCGCAGTGGTTGATGCACTCGCTTCATGCGATCCAGGACGTGAAGGGTATATCGGACCTGGTTCGATCCCCGCCACCGTCCATCTTCACTGAGTTTTTTCGTTGTTTCCCTCTGTAGTCTATGCTAGCTTGTCGAGATGTTCACATACAATATAGGCCACGACTGCTTCCTTCCCACTATCCCTATTCATTCACAAGAACTAAGAAAATCTTTATCTCACCATCCCATCATCTCAATAATCATCCATCTCACGCCAATAGATCCCAGTTATTATTAAAGTGCGTCGATAAACCCAATGAAGAAAAAGTGTCTAGATATGTCACAAAAACGGTTTACAATAATTACAGTGTGTTACGGGCTTCTGAGAAATGACGAACTTCTTTGAGAAAGGAAAACGATCTTCGGATTGCTTTTAAAATCAGCCAATCACTGAACAGATAAACCTGATATATCAATTTCAAGGCGTCTCCAACCTCCATAGGGCAGATATTTCCCGCCAGGGTGAATTCACAGACGGAAATGATTTGAACCTTGCAAGATATTGAACCAACAAATATATAATCTGATGCAAACAATATCTCTCGAAGATGCTATAGTGAGCATGATTGTATAATAACGGAAGTGAGAATCGATCGGATGTATTAGACAGCAGAAATATTTTACGCATCGATTTTCACCTCACAGCGTGCGTACAAATAATATGTACTGTGTTGTAGATGTTTATCAAGGATGAACAATATATTCAGAGATACGTGTGGTCGAATGGTTATAACACCGAACCGTCATTCAGAAGTACGGGACTCGATTCTTGCCATGATCAAGACAGGTTTTATCTGTGGTTTTCCTCAGTCGTTCGGGTCAATACTGGGATTGTTCCCTAACAACAGGTCACGACTTACTCCTTCCCATTATTCAAAAACAAATAATGAAATGATATCATCTCATTATCCCATCATCCCATATATCATTCACCGACGCCAATAGATCGTATAGTCATCAGTTGGATGCGTCGTTATAAACCAAAATACTTCTCTGCACGGTATGAACCAGTTCTTTTACGATATGCTCATCCGGAAAGTCACTGCGATCGTTTATATATCATATTGGCATTGACAATACTAGGAAAACGCTATATACGCGTTGTTGGATGAACGGAAAGTAATAGTATGTCGACTTCTTTGCCAAACTTTTGCCTAAATTCGCCAATTTGGTGACATTCAAGTTATAAATGGGTAAAAACTGCTTCGAGTGGTACCAATTTAACACATTTCATATTTTTTCTTCAAAATGGCTGACCCGATCAAGCTGAGAATTTCCGAAAATGTGTATCAAGATGTAATTCAACTCCACACAAAATTTCATTTCTATGGAAAATAAAAATATTTTTATTTTTTTCCCGACGTGTTATTCTAATGGGTATTTCTGAAATTTCTTAAATTCATAAAAAAAAAGTTACCATCTGATAATGCCACAAAACTATACAGATCTAAGTTAGATAAGGAACCATTAGGAAAAAAGTTTGGAGTTGATAGCTGTAGCTGTTTGACCTGTGGAGAACCGACAAAAAAACATTAAAACAAAAAAATCATAAAAACGAACAACAATTTTTTTCAGTACGTCAAATTGAATCCTTGCTGAAGCTTGTCTAATCATCTGTGGGTAGGTTATTCTTGATTGAGATGAATTCGTACGAAACCTATGTACAATCTTGAATTCGGGATAATATTCCGGTTCAGCATTTCTGAATTTCTGTTCACATTATTAATAACTAGGAAAACGCGGGATGCGCGTTGTTAGACGAGCTTAGGGGTATAGAAATCTAGAATGAAAAATAATTTGTTAACCCAATCTACATCTACAGACCTTGGATCACTCCAAACGTTCAAAAACCTTACGAGAATCAGTTATGTCACGGCCTTCCTCTTCATTCATTTCAAACGTTTTGAATTAATTGGTGACACTTGTTGCTATAGATTTAATTGGTTCCCGTAATAGCCTAAATTGATGGGAAAATGCTTTATAAATGCGTTTTCTTCGTTATTTCTCATCCGATTGATGCGAAAAATCTCTCAAAATGTGCTTTATAGTTTCCTTTATATTCGGCGAAAATTTGAGAGGTCTTGAAAAATTTTGATTTTTCAAGTATTTTCCTCCGGGTTATTCTAATGGGGATTTTTGAAATTTCTAAAATTCATAAAAAAAAAAGTTACGACCCGATAATGCCACAAAACTATACAGATCTAAGTTAGATGAGGAACCATGACAAAAAAAAGTTTGAAGTTGATAGCTGTAACCGTTTGACCTGTGGAGAACCGACAAAAAAACATAAAAACAAAAAAAAAAAAAACATAAAAACGAACACCAATTTTTTTCAGTATGTCAAATTGAATCCTCGCTGAAGCTCGTCTAATAATTGTCACTCGGATTTTATTTTCATGTACGTGGAATATTGCAGTTATGTCAACTCTAACGTTTTCACTTTGCTGTCTGATATAGAATCAACTGCCGCAGTAAACCATTTCACATTTGCATAGCCCTTTATGCGTACATTTCACAACAATGTATATAGTATATAGTTATCCCTCGCACCAATCAAATGGGTCAACATTCCCTTTCACATTTCCCCTAATTTAGATTCAAAATTGATGTTATATTTTTGTGAAGAGATCAATATTCAGAAGGCATAGAAGTTTTGTTATACACAACGGTAGCAAATGCTAATATTTGGACATGTGGGTATTTAGTATTTTCTCCGTGTTCTCTATTTGTTAAGCGCCCTCTCCTCAGTATTGTATTCTGTGTTTATTCGAATGAACAAGTAGCGGCGTAAGCACACATAAAATAAGCACAAACAACATGTAAAGTTAAGCTTCACCCTATATACCAGGAATCCAAGGCTACATAATAAATTAGTTATGATTCTGAAGTGATGCATAAAGGCAATTTCAGTCGAGTATATAAACTGACAGGGCAAGATTTTTACTGAAAAGTTTAGGTATATTTGATGAATACAATAACATATTAATATAAACATGGGGAATATATCTTCTCTCACGAGCGAATACGGAGAGTATGGCATTTTCCTGATGAATGATTCAATTTCTTGTTTTGATGATTATCTATTTTTATCTTCTTCTTCTTCTGTTTTCCACCTTCCTTCTTTCTATACATTCTGATGTATTGATGATATTCCAATTAATTTCATTATTCCAATTATTGTCTATATTTCATTGTGAATAGTTGTAAATATGTAGACCTAACCTAACAAATATGTTCTCCATACACCCTTCATAGGATTTATCTTAAAGGGTAATACAACTGTAGAAAGTTTTTGGTAATAAAAATATATTATTATTATTGTTATTATTATTAATTGGTAGCATTAGTTGTGTCGAGATTGAGATATGGATTATTGGAATTTTTAGGGTTTTGATGAAAATAGCAGAGTGGAAAAAAGTGATCAATATTTGTATTGGGAAAAAAAATCAGAAGTTGTGAGAAAACAATTATAAACATGATTATTGTTTGTTTAACGACCCCACCAACAGGTAGGTTATACGGGGGTACGAATGAGCAGATGATAATGAAATTATGAAGTGATGATGTGTGAAAGGACATTTACAAAAACTGATGTCCTATGCGGGACTCGAACCCACGCCCAACGGTGACTTCAGTTTCTGAAGCGGTGCCTCAGCTGACTGAGCTACCGAGGGTGGCTTATTATTAACATATTTGACAAGATTTATGTTATGCAGATGAGCACGTTGTCAATTCACATGTGCATATTTCAATTGAAAATTATGGAAAAATTCCATTCTTTCCAAGACTCCACACTTATATGGAATGAAAATGCTATCTCGTACATTCTTTTTCAATATTTTCTTTCGGTTTGAGTTCATGTTGACATGAGAATGATGATTTCCAACACTTGAAGTAACCTTAGTTCACGCAAAAATGTATGCACTATTCAATAATAATAATAATAATAATAATAATAATGGTTTTTATTATCAGAGACTGTACAAACAGTATGATATACATCATGAAATACAAATATACATATAATAAGCATTGTTCAAGATCAGCTGAAAGCTAAGAAATAGTCAAAAGAGTGAAAAGCATTTTCACATAACAGTTTCTTAACTCTGGATTAAAACATATGCATGCTGGATATCGACTTGATGTCTATTGGAAGGTTGTTATAAAACCGTGACATCGAATATTGCGGATCTTTCTTATACATCATAAGTATATGTTTGTCCACACGTAGGTCATTATGACGTCGTGTATCATGTTGGTGGATTTCATGGTTACATTGAAATAGCTTAAAATTCTCTTTCACAAAAACGACGGACTTGATAATGAAAATACAAGGTAGAGTTGGAAGTTTGGTTAATCAATCAATGAATCATTCGATCAATTAACCAATCAATTACATAAAATAAGTTGATTTATCAAATTGATTATTCTATTTGTTATCATTGAGAAAACGTTATAAACGCGTTGTTAGACGAGCGGAAAGTAATAGTATGTTGACTTCATTGCCAAACTTTTGCCTCAATTCGCCAATTGGGTGACATTTGAGTTATAAATGGGTAAAAACTGCTTCGATTGGTACCAACTTAGCACATTCCATGTTTTTTCTACAAAATTACTGACCCGATCGGGCTGAGAACTTCCAGAAATGTGTATCAAGATGTTATCCAACTTCACACAATATTTCAATTTTTTCGAAAATGAAAATTTTCTAATTTTTTTTCCGTCGTGCTATTCTGATGAGTATTTTTGAAATTTCTGAAATTCATAAAAATAAAAGATACCACCCGATAATGCCACAAAACTATAAAAATCTAAGCTAGATGAGGAACCATGATGAAAAAACGTTTGAAGATGATAGCTGTAGCCGTTCGACCTGTGGAGAACCGACAAAAAACATGAAAAAAAAACATAAAAACGAACACCAATTTTTTCAAGTATTTTCGATTGAATCCTCGCTAAAGCTCGTCTAATCATTATTTTGATTCAAATACACAATTTTCTGATAACCTATGATAACTTTAGGATATCATTTGTTTGAAATGTTATCCTGTATTCATAAATCAACCCTTTTGAACTTGGTAATGAAACATTATAGCAGCACATATATTAAAACATTGAACTAAAAGCTCACAGTTTATCGTTCACGAAAACAACCACTCATCAGTTCCACATTCCAGCCGAATGTATATAATATCGTCCAACGAAATATGAAATCGATAACCCAAAGGCACTCTGGAATATATAACCACTAAGATCTGAATTCTAAAGTCGGCGATAAAACCATCTGCTGGTATCCGTGCTCTTTTCCACGCTCAGGGAAACCCCACGAGAAATGTGTGATGCATAATGGCATTTTCTTCGTATATTTTCCCATTTCGCCTCACACAGTCCATTACGCAGATCCGAGAAACTTGATGATTTACAATCATTAACATTCCGATTGTAGTGAAATATCCTCATTTCGTCAATTCGATTTTTTTTTCATCTTGTTCAAGTTTTTCTGTTGTGAGTCCGGTGTAAAGGTGCGGGATAACTTTACTGTACAGTAAACTCATCCCGGGAAAACTTCACTGTACAGTACAAAAATCCCGGTAGATTATTATTGGAGCTGGTATATTATTATAATAATTGAAAACATATCAGTAATAAAATAATGGGGAGAAGAATTCCCACAATACCAAATGAGGGATTTTTACATAACCAATAATGCGCAACTACTACATAGGGTGACTAGAATAAAACACACTGGGATAAGATTATACTGAAAGGTGCACAACAGGTACAGCCTAGATATGACATACAAAATATTTTTACTCAGTATTTTATTACTGATATGTTTTTCAATGTCATAATAATATACCAGCTCCCATTATAATCTACCGGGATTTTTGTACTGTACAGTAATAATATCCCGGAATAAGTTTACTGTACATAATCTCCTCTCGGGATATTATTACTGTGGATAATGTTATATCACAGTAAAGAAATACTGCCACACCGGGTTATTTGTTGTCTCGGGTGTTCATTGATGACAGAAAAAGAACTGTTCTGTAAAGCGGATAATATGTACTCAACACCACATAACTTGTTCTCATGCGTCACTTGCAATCGTAGTTCTAGCTTCAGGAACAAAATAATAGTTGCGACTCCCGAAAATCCGTAAGAATCGAGATCATATTCATTCACCATTTCAATGAAGATGAATACATAACGATGATGAACAGAAAGATGATATCATCAATATTAAATTACAGAAAAAATTGCCATTATTGATATTATAATGATCGATACAGAGACGAGCGGCCAAGTGGTTAATACACTGATTCATCGTTCAGGAGGCCGGGGTTCGACCATCCCCATGGTCGACCATCCTGACAGGGGCTTTACGTGGTTTCCCTCTGATGTTCAGAAAATCAAAATTCAAAATAACGAGATGATATTTTCAAATAAAAAATTTCATCAAGAGCAGACTTATCACATGAAAATGAAGTTGGACTGTGTGCTATAGTCTATTTTTTTTTATCATAATAATATGTATGTTTTTTTTCTCGTTGTATTGCTTCAATCACCCTATGTCATTTCCTCCTAATTTTCAATTCCTTAATTGTTATATTTCATTATTTCAGTTCCGGTATGTTGATTTAGTTATCTTAGTTTAGGCTGGTGATAAGGCAGATGTTGTTACGGGGCTTGCTCTATTCTTACCACCAGCGATACACTGCATTTAAAACTCATCTACAATGTACATTGTATTTCGAAAATATAGTTTTTTTATTATTGGGTTTAACGATGCACTGAACTGATGACGACGATCTATTGGCGTCGGTGAATGATATATGAGATGATGGGATGATGAGATGGCAGGTTATTTTATTATGTGTTTTTGGATAGTGGGGAGGAGTTGGTCATGGCCTGTTGCTAAGGAACCATCCCAGTATCAACCTGAACGATAGAGAGAAATCACGAAAAACCCCTGTCAGGATGGTCGACCATGGCGGGAATCGAACCGCGGTGTCCTGAGTGACGGTCCAGTGTATTAACCACTCGGCCACACGTCTCAGTGTTCCAAAAATAAATAATGATACTAGGATGATTCCTAAGCAACAGGCCACGAGCGACTCGTACCCACTATTCGAAAACAACTAATGAAATAACCTTTCATCTCATCATCCACCGACGCCAATAGATCGTATATCAGTTATACCCAATCTGAATGGATGAATAAATGGGAAGTCCCATATACCTTGGTTACACTCGAAGGTTGATTAATTACGATGTGGAGAGTTTCAACTTCCCTGTAGTTCATATGAGTGCAACTCCATGTAAATACATAGTTTACATAGCTAGGGTGGGTTGAGTTGGGTTGTTGTGAGCAAGGGGTCAACAACTTGACATTTTGGTGCACACCTGATTTTTTATTCCGAAGTCGCGAATGATTCTTTTCCGACTTCGTGTTTTTTTTTAATTCGAGTGATTATTTTCTATCTTTCATCCATGGCCCTAATTGGGAAACAATGATTTTGTTTCAAGTTTCGATGTTATTAAAAAAAAAAAAAAAAAAAAAATCATTCCACTCGATTTTTTTTATTTCAAGTGATTTTTTCTGACTTCGCGTGATTTTTCCCACTTCCGGCCGAGTGAATTTTTTCATTCCGAGTGTTTTTTCAAAATTGCATTTGATTTTTTTCATTTCAGGAGATCTTTTCATTTTGTGTGATTTTCCATGGTTTCGTGTGATTTTTCCGACTTCGAGGGATTTTTTCTTATTCCAAGTGATTTTTTTTCTCCACGTGTACACCTGATATCGGAAGTTGTTATCCCCTCGGTCGTGAGGCCATTGTCCTTTCCCACCATTGTATATAACTAAGATAACGCCATATATGCGTTGTTTGTCGACTTTTTTGCCAAACTTTTGCCTAGATTGGCCAATTGGGTGACATTCAAGTTATTAATGGGTAAAAACTGCTTCGAGTGGTGCCAATTTAGCACATTTTATGTTTTTTTCTGCAAAATGGCTGACCCGATCAAGCTGAGAATTTCCAGAAATGTTTATCAAAATGTAATTCAACTTCAACAAAATTTTATTTTTTTTAATATAATTTTTTTCGCCGTGTTATTCTAATGGGTATTTTTGAAATTTCTAAAATTCATAAAAATAAAAGTTACCACCCGATAATGCCACAAAACTATACAGATCTAAGTTAGATGAGGAACCATAAAGAAAAAAAGTTTGGAGTTGATAGCTGTAGCCGTTTGACCTGTGGAGAACCGACAAAAAAACATGAAAAAAAAACATAAAAACGAACACCAATTTTTTTCAGTATGTCAAATTGAATCCTCGCTAAAGCTCGTCTAATAAAACATTGTTTTCTGTTTTCTATGCCAGGACGTCCTTTCCCGCTCCAGAACTGCACCGTAGTAAATCAGACGTCCGACTCGCTGCACGTGGAATGCGTGGAAAACTTCGACGGCGGTTTGCCACAGAGTTTCCTCGTCGAGCTGCTGGAGATCCCCGGCATGCTACCGAGACGCAACGTGAGCGTGGCGCGGGCGCCGCCTGTCTTCGACGTGTACGGCCTCGAACCCGGCGCTTCTTATCAGCTCAACTTGTACGCGGTGAATGCCAAGGGACGGAGCGAACCATTTGTCATCGAAGCTGTCACGTTTAAGGGCGTCGCTAAATATACAGGTAGGGATCCGTTGGTCTCTCTCTTCATTATGCCAACAGCAGTATACGGATGGGATTTATTGTCTTGAAGAACATATGGATTTTGGGGAATCGATGTGGATTTT
>OZ023326.1:83953831-83971331 GCA_964007535.1 Brachyptera risi
GATTTAGAGAAATATCAGTTTATTGGTGATAACTTTCGAATGGTATGAGATATCAAAATTCTAATACGCGAGACACACAGATAATTATAATAGCTTCAAGATCATATAGGTGATAAGTATTCAAGTCATGTCGCATAACCGTCAAGAGTCGACAGCTGAAAAATGTGTTTTTTTAGCTGTCGACGCTTCACAGTTATGCGACATGACCTGAATACTTATAACTTATATTATCTTGAACCTATTATAATTATCTGTGTTTCTCGCGTATTAGAATCTTGATATCTCATACCGTTCAGAAGTTATCACCATTAAACTGATATTTCTCTGAATCGACTCCCGTGGACTCTTAACAGATGACAGTGCAAGCAACTGCTACATTTCGTTGCTTTACTGTCATTAGATTGATAACCTACTGGATAGTTACACGGTGACTTCTGCAGGAGGATACGAAAAACGACCTAAAATACCCATCTCATGTGGCACTCATTTTCACTCCGATGAATAAATACCAGTTACTGCATTGCTTGACCCCAAACTCAAGTTTGATTGGTCCGTGGTACGTTTATACTCGATCCAATGCAATATCGGGACACTAGAATCAACCTTAGGAAGAAGTCCATTTGATCGGGCACTGTCACTGAGACTAGTGGCCGAGTGGGTATTACACTGAACCGTCATTCAGAAGATCGGGGTTTGATTTCCGCCGTGGTCGACCATCCTCCTGACAGTTTTTTTTTGTGGTTTCTCTCTGTATTTCAAGTGATTACTGGGATGGTTCCTTGCCAACAAGACACGACCGATTCCTTCCCGATATCTGAAAACACCCAATGGAATAACATTTCATCTCATCATCCCATCATCTCATATATCATTCACCGACGCCAATAGATTGTCGTTACCAGTAGAGTGCGTCGTCAAGTCCGATATATGAAGAAAAAATTGAGATGGCTGTGTAATTAGGATTCAACTCTGACTTGGCTGTTGATTGGATAATTTGATACCATTGATGAATTAATACTCCAAGAAAAAAATACTCCAGAACCCCTCCTATGACCTCAACGAATTCCTAACTTCAAAATCTCATTAGACCATCATTTTACTATTATGTATATATATATATATCATTTCGTCTTTTTCAATCTATTCTTCTATCCACTCATTTTTATATCTAGTTGTCAGTTTTTATACTTCCTATATTTGTGCCATGTACAAATCTTTGGATTCAATAGAATAAAATAAAATAAAAAATAATGAGTAACACTGAAAAAAATAAATTATGAGTGTACCTGAATAACCGAGTTTGTATGGGACTTTTCAAATACCGTGCATCATATGCCTATATAATATATTGAACCGATTGTTCGCACTCGCGAACATTCAGATGTATGCTTTCACAGTGTAATGCCTCGTCGATAATAATCACGTGACTCAAGTTCAGGAGATACCAATGTATGTGGTTTCAACCATGACAATATCCCCACTGAATTATATTCAGTATATCTCACAATGATCGACATAGTTTGTATATCATTCAATCGACCTATTCGAATTCCATCATTCCACGTTATTTATATTCGATCAAACTGTTCACGAATATTGCTGTGATCACGTGCCCAGTCACGTGACAGTTACGGAAGCACAGACCGAATGCGGATCTCGAAACCGTCACAGAATGTGTTGACGTCATTCGAATGAATTCATTAAAACGCATACATTTTTATAGTGTTTCATAATTTGCTATCTGTGATCGAGTCTAGCTCTACGACGCGATTATGTCCGAACATCTTGTGTGCCTTCCGTGTGGGCAAGAGGGAGAACAACGTCGAAGGATTAATAGCTTGAACGCTAATACGTGGAATAATTTAGATGATATCAAAAGCATAACTAGATTTCATTAGCTACTCAAAGACCACAACCTCTCCATAGCATTATACTATCGCTAGCGGAATAGATATGGAAACAACTTTATGAAACATGATTACAGCAAATGCCTTGTTTATCGAGTTTTATAGGCTGAATTATTCATTCTGATCAGTTGGGTCCTAATTATACAACACACACACACACACACATATATATATATATATATATATATATATATATATATATATATATATATATATATATATATATATATATATATATATATATATAAATATATATATATAAATATATATATATATATATATATATATATAAATATTATATATATATATATATAAATATATATATATATATATATATATATATATAAATATATATTCATATATATATATATATATATATATATATATATATATATATATATATATATATATATATATATATATACATATATATATATATATATATATATCTCATATATGAATATACATATATATATATATATATATATATATATATATATATATATATATATATATATATATATGTATATGAATATATATATATATATATATATATATATATATATATATATATATATTTATATATATATATATATATATATATATAAATATATATATATATATATATATATATTTATATATATTTATATATATATATATATTTAAATATATATATATATATATATATATATATATATATATATATATATATCTATTTAAATATATATATTTATATATATATATATATATATATATATATATATATATATATATATATATATATTCATTCATTCCATCATGCATGTCACTACGGATGATTCTGAGCGTATGCAATATACATGATCCAAATTGAACTTATTGAACAATTTTGTAATCGGAAGTAAATCGAGGAAGATCTCATCTCGTGATTGGACGAACGATTATCTGAATGGACATCTCAATATCACGAGCAATGTGATTGGCCAATGAATCAATCCGATATCAGTCACATCTGGAAAAATGATTTTGATGGAGAGGCCATGAATTTGGTGGAAGTGCCGTATCTTTTATGTACATTTTTTTTTTCTTTAAATCTCATCAGTTTACTGAGCCGTGAAATGAAGTGATTAAACAATATTGATTCGACTATTTCATTCCGTTTTTGATGAGAAAAAGGCTCGTTTCAAACATACGTCATGATGTTTGCCTTAATTTATATGCTCAACAATAAATCTATCTCGCGATTCATATTCCAAGTATTTCATTCATACTCCATCTCTGCATTTATTTTTTATCCAAGTGTGATTCCATTTTTGAAGTGAATGTACTCATCCAGAACCCTAATAGGCTTCCTTAAACGCACCTGATCTTCCTGAAACCATTACCATTAGCATAATTCTATCACGTTTTTCTTCCAGGTAAATAATAGCTTACGCGCGCACAAAGGTGTCACAGCATCGAGCCCTATAAGTGACGTCACAGAGGCGCTGTCGTCGACTGCGCATCTGCATAAACTCGGGCCGGAAGTGGTCACAGCATCTCACAGGATACAAGAAAGTTGTATATAGATATTAAGTAACCTTCCCCCCTCCCCCCCCCCCCCCTTCCTCTTGTCGATATCAATTTATATTGTAAATAAATAAAATTAAATTGAGAATAAAATTTGAAAAAAAATGTATTTCTCTGAAACATATTAAATGTTTACCTTTGTCCAATTCCAATCTTTTTCTGTAGCCGTTCAATAAAATCCTTCGATATAAAAACTGTCCTGCATGAATTTCACTCGCTTCGACGGCTGCTCGCTTTAAGATTCAGACGTCCCCCAAGACTGTTCCGCGCTCAAAAGTGGTACTCATTTTTTATTTTCCCCGAGTTAGAGTCAGTTGACCATTCCTTGGATAAAAATGTTATATTCTACTATTTTTCTGAATGGTGATCTAGACAGATAACGTCTAAAACAGTTAACCAGCCCAATCGATTTTTACGAGTGCTTTTTTTTATGACTGACTATATAACTTGGGTAACGATTCGACGAGAATTGAAGAACCTGATATGTATGGGTTCTCGGGTAAAAGCTAAATCATACATGAATAAGTCAATATTATCGTAAAGTAGCCTGGGGGTGGTCGAGAAAAGGTTTCCACGGCGACCGGAACTTCGGAATAAGCCCCTCGAATGGAGATTGAGAGAGATAACTAACAGTATTCAAACATTCTGCTACGAAATTCCAATATCTCTCGGCTTCAGAATGTATTGCCTCGAGGCGATACGAAGAGTATTGTCCACGGAGATAGTATTAAAATATGTCAATTTTTTCGTAGAATTGAATAGCAAGAGAGAATGATAAGGTTTTGTGAGGTAATTTGTCCATCATGGAGGATGAAATGAAGATATGTATGAGGCACGTGAGATGAAATGTCTCTTTGTTTTAACGTTTCTGGCACACACGGATGTTATTGTTCAAATTGATTTTCATATTTATTGTTACTATCAATGTTGCATCGCAATGCAATAGATATTCATTCAAATTCAGAATCGACTGTGAATTTAAAAGTTTGAATATACATTCAACCAACGTGATTCTGAAAGAACTTGAATTTAACAACGCTAATTTAACATTCTATGGATATAGGATTGTAATAAAATCAGAATTTGGAATAAAATTGGACGGATAAAGTCATACCTGAAAAAAAAAAGTTGTTTTTAAGAATATGCTATGGAACTGAGGAATAATTTTCCCATCACTAACATCTATGACTATCAATAACGTAACGGGATAAGCAACATGACCTAGGTCCTATCCTTTTAACATTATACCGTTTTCACCATGATGGAATCAGCGCGCTTTCGTGTACATTTCTGAGATTCGCAATTTCAAATCAAATCGTACGTATTAGGCTCGTATTTCAGTGTATAGTACATAGTTGTGTACTTGCATTGTCTCTGATCTCTCTCGTAGATGATGAGTAATTATCCAGTTATCAAATGGTAAATATAACAGTAGGGCTCTTGACTATAGGGGACTAAATGCTTTTACAAACGTTTTTCAAATTTAGATTGGCCAATTCAAATGAAATCTATCCCAATATTGTTTAATGCAGTTGGAAAGAGCTGGATTCACAGATTGCATTACATCTATTACTTGTATAGATCAACACACAATAATACCAGCAAATCATCATAACATTTGTGAGGCGGCATCCCTTTGATATACGCATGGTGCGAAAGGAAAGCGCCATGTTCCTTATCCCGTTACGTTATTGATAGTCATAGCTAACATCAACAAGAATAGTGGGCCTAACATTCTCTACAAAATGCTTTCCTGTCTCCGCGTCTGAACTGAGTGTGACATCAGCTCAGACGTAGTCACTTCGATGATTTAGTGTAATCAATCGTGCAATCAAAGTCCAACAGCCGTTTGGTCAGCAGAGTCAAAAAGTAATTTTGAAATTGATTCTACATTGGGAATATTTGAATGAAGCTTCATGGAACATGTGTATTCTTGAATTGAAATTACATCAGAAACACTGTCATAATTTTTTGGCCCAAGTTACAGCGCTTGAATGAAATATTAAGTTTCTATTTTGACTTCACTTTGGTGAAAAATCAACTATTTTTCCTCTTAAAATAAGTGATTCATGAATGAGAACGGGTACCTATATTTATTTGTGCATAATTTCATTCATAACATCTTTATCTACAATAAAACACGTTTTTTGATTGAATGTCATTACTTTTAGTATATTTCAATGATTTTTTGAATAATAAAAACGCATTAAATTCAAAGTTTCCGTGTTGAATGATAGGAAAACATCCAGTATTTGAAGTGATATAACTCAAAATTTATCCCGATTAGCCTATCATCTGTTCGGATATTATTCTCGAGCACATCAAAACGAATCGACTGACAAAAGATCATAATTTTTTCATTAGCATCAGGCAATTAAATGTCGATATTTTTCCATTCTTACACACTCAAACAAAGTCAGAATCTCTGAGACTACCGATCTCTGATCATCATTCGGGTATATCGTTGAATTCGTCGATGGTTATATATTTTTTCCCATCTAATATTTCAGTAGTACCAGTAGAGTTAGAGTAAAAACAAAATATGAAATAGATATTTCAACGCCTGTTTCAATCAAAACACGTGACCAATGTAAATTAATTTTTTCCATTTTGGTATGAGTAAAGATCTATTATACTTGAGATCCTGATCTGATTATGCGGAAAACGTCAATACTTAATGAACAGCAGATTGTTGTGGGTTCGAATCCCGGCGCATACGTGCATTGCTGCTCATTAGGTTCTACGAAGCAAACGCAGAATATGCGTTGTACTGTGTGCGAGATATTTCTCTGGAGTCTACTTGGAATACACATCACCTTCGCGACAGCTGTCAAGTCTACGAGGCCGTGAGTCACCATGAGCGAGGTACGGTACTGTGTCAATATCAACCATCATGAAACGGAAAACCACATTTAAATTATATTGTTGTCATGACACGGGAATTTCTTATTGTGATTATTGTTCCAAAATAACTATGCTTTTCATGGAAATTTTGGAATTTTTCGTTAGTAATATGTGTTCAATGTTTGCTTTCCATCAGTGTTTTGGTTCATTTAACTTAATTGTAATTTCACTTGGTATTTGCTATTGTTTATGATCTCTCATTCTATGCATTCTCTTCTTCTCATTATCATTATCGTCATTATTATCATCATAACTGTCCATTTTTCAATCAAGAGTAATTTTGCAAATATTTATTCTAATTGTTTCAATATTTGTTTCTGTCTTCTTTGTTAACAATATAGATGTACTTGTTTTACTTATTTTATTATTTGCTTCATAGCCAACTCTTGTTAAATAATCATAAGTTATGTTGCCCGCACACAAGAATTCGTTCTTATGCGGGCTTAGTTTTAATCAACTTATTTCGCACTAATGGCAGTTCCTCTTTTTTTTCTTATTTTACCGTTATATTCGTATTGAATTTATTTGTTATTATCCCCATGTGTTGTTATTCTATCTCATATTTGTCATGTGATTGTTCGATGTGAATAAAAAACATGTCGAAATTGAAATTGAAAATTAGTAGTTTTTTGATGAAAACGTATTCATAACCAATTCATACAAAATAGCTGATTCGATCTCAATGAAAATGGCGATGATATGGGTATCATATTTGTCTTGGTTTTAAAATTTGATTGTGTTCACTTTTTTTCAATTTTTCGCCTTACCTGATCTCATGAAGTTTTTAAAACTTTTGATTTGGTTCATCCGATTTGGCTTCAACACTAGAAGTGATGCGGTCCAGAACCAAGTACCAGCTTATGGTGAGAGAAGTGATTTTCGTTTTATGCGCCCAGTTTATTAAGCTTGATTCTGTGATAATTTCACCCGAAAAAATCACATTTGAATCTCTACTTGGAAAACGCTATATACGCGTTGTTAGACGAGCGTAAAGTTATAGTATGTAGACTTCATTGCCAAAATTTTGCCTAAATTCGTCAATTGGGTAACATTTTAGTTATAAATGGGTAAAAACGGCTTCGAGTGGTACCAATTTAGCACATTTCATGTTTTCTCTTCAAAATGGCTTACTCGATCAAGCTGAGAATTTTCAGAAATGTGTATCAAAATGTTATTCAACTTCACACAGAATTTCAATTTTTTGGAAAATGAATTTTTTTTCCGCCATGTTATTCTAACGGGTATTTTTGAAATTTCTGAATTTCATGAAAATAAAAGTTATCACCCGATAATACCACAAGACTACACAGATCTAAGCTAGATGAGGAACCGTAATGAAAAAAAGTTTGGAGTTGATAGCTGTAGCCGTTTGACCTGTGGAGAACCGACAAAAAAAATAATTAAAAAAAAACAACATGAAAACGAACACCAAACTTTTTCAGTATGTCAAATTGAATCCTCGCTAAAGCTCGTCTAAAAATTGTCTGAGATGAAATTGTATCCACATTTCCTATATCCAGAGATTAAAATTCAGAGAAAATCAGCTCAGAAAAACATAGCCACACTTTACAAGATTCTTATGAAGTTATTTCCATCATATTATTTCAATTATCATCTTAATTTCAATTATTTCGATGAATGTTCATTATTCACTAGTATTTATATGTGACCAATCATGTCAAGCATGACATTACGCGCCCAAAAAAAAAGGCACCAATAAAACAAGAAACCAAAAATCCTATTTTTACTACTTGTTCACTGCTTGGTGATATCCAGCAAATAGCCGATGCACCATTAGGTCCCTCGTCTCCGACCGCATCACATGCAGTTCCACGCTGTATACATCCGCGTGGCCAGAAATAGTATCGTGTTGATAGGTCAAACCGTGTGACCTGAGCAGTGCTTGTGGAGAACACACATAGGGCTCCGTGAGAGTAGAATGGAAGTCTACGCTGTATACGTCCGCGTGGCCAGAAATAGTATCGTGTTGATAAGTCAAACCGTGCGACCTGAGCAGTGCTTGTGGAGAACACACATAGGGCTCCGTGAGAGTAGAATGGAAGTCTACGCTGTATACGTCCGCGTGGCCAGAAATAGTATCGTGTTGATAGGTCAAACCGTGCGACCTGAGCAGTGCTTGTGGAGAACATACATAGGGCTCCGTGAGAGTAGAATGGAAGTCTACGCTGTATACGTCCGCGTGGCCAGAAATAGTGTCGTGTTGATAGGTCAAACCGTGCGACCTGAGCAGTGCTTGTGGAGAACACACATAGGGCTCCGTGAGAGTAGAATGGAAGTCCACGCTGTCGCTCATACAATTGACCTCAAGAGTCCACGGGAGTCGATTTAGCGAAATATCAGTTACTTGGTGATAACTTTCGAACGGTATGAGATATCAAAATTCTGATACAAAAAAAAACACAGATGATTATAATAGCTTCAAGATGATATGAGTTATAACTATTCAAGTCATGTCACATAACTGTGAAGCGTCGACAGCTAAAAATAACACATTTTTTAGCTGTCGACTCTTGACAGTTATGCGACATGACTTGAATAGTCATCACTTATATTATCTTGAAGCTATTATAATGATCTGTGTTTCTCTCGTATTAGAAATCTGATATCTCATACCGTCCAAAAGTTATCACCAAGAAACTGATATTTCGCTGAATCGACTCCCGTGGACTCTTAATACACAATAATACATTCCCACATACACTTAATTTAATGAGCTAGTACGCGTCGATTGACGATGTTCTAGTTTGGGTTATAGTTCAGGTTACAGTTCAGGTTATGGTTTAGATTAAAGTTCAGGTTATAGTGCAGGTACAGGTTAAATAGCCAGCCTTTTCTGGGGTATAATTGAACGTATGATGTAAATTAAATCATTATAGGTCTATTTAATATTTTGTATAAATACAATTGTGTGTGAGCTCAGGGTTTGGAGCACCCAATGAACACTCCCATACTGAAATAATTGATGATTCAGGTTATTGCAAATACCTCCATTTGAGATACTCCATCACAACATACTAATCGACAATTAAATTGCCATCAAGCTGTTCATAGCGAGAATAATTTAGTATCCATTCAGACATGAACAGAACTTGAAAGAAGATGGTGTCATTATAGCTAGAATTCATCGAGGGAAATTATGTATGCATTTCTCCTCCCGAACATGTCTCTTCCGTATGATCTAATCGATGTGAAACTCTCCGATAATATTTTCAATTGTTGTGTTCAAATTCGGTGAGAATTCATCATTTTTGGGGGAAAATATCCAATTTTATGAGAAGTTTTTCCAATTGGTTCAAAAAAAATAATTCCTAGGAATAAGTGCAACCAATTATGCACAAAAAATATCCGGAGTGAATCGGAAAAACAGAATAATATCGTGAAATACATCGATAAATCATGTATCATCATTCGCCGTTACTTTATTATTCATGAAAAAGATATTTGTTTCAAATGTGTTGAGACCGATTACTCACAGAAGTTGACCAATCCCAGCTTGGAAACGTAGGCGTGTACTGCATTCATGCATCTCCATCATAAATACTGTCTCACAATAATATGACTTGAAACCCACAGAAGTAACAAGTCAATCAAAATATGAAAATTGACAGTAACGAAATACTAAGTAATGTATTTGTATTTTGTGTTTCTATTTTTACGTGGTTGATTTACAAGGTTATTGTGCGAACCACATCAGATGATGGAATGGAAATTAACAAATGATACAAATTAACAGTAAATCAATTGTATAAAAATACTCATCCGGGCTGTAAAATAAATTATTCATTAAGAAATTCTTTAATTTGTTTTTGAATCCAGTTCTATTGTTGCTTTCTTCCAATTCCCTGGGAAGATTATTATATATCCTTCTACCAGCTTGAAGGGTTGATCTTGATGTGGTGATCAATCTGCAATTTTAATTTAAAGAATAGTAGGCTAAAATCAAAATATAACGAGATACAGAATATGAGTTAATCCCTATATTTATCTCCAGAGTTATTCCATCAGTTGGCGTGTACTGCGTTCATGTACCTCCATCATGAATTCTGTCTCAATAATATGACTTGAAACACACAGAAGTAACAAGTCAATCAAAATATGAAAATTGACAATGATGACTATTTTAAAGAATAAAAGATCAAAATAGAACGAGATACAGAATATAAGTTAATCAAATCAATTATCAGTTGTGATCGGAATGGAATGAAGATGGCATACTATCAATAAACCAAACATCGACTCACACAAAGCGTATTCGAGGCGTATACAGAAGAGTTGATATGAAATGGGCCTAAAGAGAGATGGGAATATGCCTATAAATAGAGGATAGAAAGATGCATCTTGCATTCAATAGAAAATCTTCGCCTACTCTCATCTGAATGTTGTTATTCCAACCTGATATGTTTTTGTTCACTCATTTCTATTGTTAATTAGATGAGCGTAGCGAAGTCTCCATCCCACTCTTATAGGGCTTTGTCTGTGTGTTTTTTTTTTGTGGGCACTGCACAGGTCGCAGGGTTTGAATGATGAACATGAAACTTTTTTTTTAGTCGCAAACTTATCTAACTTAGAACTGTAGTTTATAGTTTTTGGTATGAATCGGTTGGACAGATTTTGAAGAAATATCATCTCAAAGTTTCTAAAAACCCCATAAGATTGGGCTGGGTAAAAAAAATTGAAAAATACTAGGAAAACGCGGGATGCGCGTTGTGAGATGAGGTCAGAAGTATGGCAATCTAGAATGAAAAATAACTTGTCAGCTCAATTTACATCTATGGGCCTTGGATTACTTCAAACGTTCAAAAACCTTACTTGCAACTTGTTGATATTTATAGTAACCTGCAACCTGTCGCATAAATACTTTGCAAAACCAATTGATGCAAATATTCAATAAAATGTACACGTTTATTCCGTTTTCTTCATTATTTCTCATCCAATTGTTGTAAAAATCCCTGAAAAGATGTATAATAGTATTTTTCATATTCTGTGAGAATTTGAGAGCTTTTGAAAAATTCTTGTTTTTCAATTATTTTTCCTCCGGGTTATTCTCACGAGGATTTTCCAAACTTTCCGATTATTTTCCGGAGAAACCTTCTGACCGATTTCTCTGAATAACAATCCCAACCTATTCTGGTATGACACCAACGTTCAGAAAAAGTTTCAAGTTGATTGATTCATTTCTCTGACCTGTATGCCGCGTACATAATTACAAAAAAAAAAAAAACATACATAAAAACGAAGCCCATTTTTTTTCAGGGTGTGAAATGGAAAGCTTCGCTACGCTCATCTAAAAATCTCTTCAAATGAGATAAAATATTCTGTAAATGTGTAAACATGATTGATACACATTATCACAATTTTGTATGCAATTCGAATCAGCCGTTTTGAAGAAAATAATTGAATTATCTGTTTTTATTCATCAAATATTATTATAGAAATTGAAGCAGATTCAGGTTGCCGAGATTCACTACTTCCTAGATTCGATATTTGCCCAAGAATGAAGTCTTCTTAATATGCATCAAGGTGTGTAAAATACCAGATTCGATAATATAGCGAGGGTAAAACTACTAAAACGACTATTACCTTATTCAGATATCTCGCTCATCTTACATCATACGCATATTTCGCGTTTGCCTAGTGGAAATTAATGATGAAAAATAAGATGGCAGTAATGTCATGGTTTGGATCTCAAGGTGTATATATATATATATATATATATATAATAACAAATCTAAAGATGAGGTGATATGTTCCAGCTCATCCGTCGACGCGGCAACATATAACACGTTTTCCTAGTATGAGATTCATGGCACTATTGCAGGACAATATTACAACCTTGAAATTAGATTTCAACGAGTAATGACGGTATTCATTTCCATAATTTTAGATACAATGTCAAAAGTTATGATCGGTCATCTGCCGTCTAGTACTCGATGTCTTTTCTGAGTCGTGACGTAGACATTGATTGATTCTGTACAGAATCAGTCAATGTCAACGTCACGAATCATGATCTTGAGGGACAAAAACATCAATATAATAACTAGGAAAACGCGGGATTCGCGTTGTGAGATTAGCTTAGAAGTATGGAAACCTGGAATGAAAAATAATTCTTCAGCTCTTTACAATTACGGACCTTGGATTACTTCAAACGTTCAAATACCTTACCTGCAACTTGTTGATATTTATAGTGCTGCAGCCTGCCGCATAAACACTTTGCAAAACCAATTGATCCAAATATCCAATAAAATGTACACGTTTATTGCATTTTCTTCGTTAGTTCTCATCCGATTGTTGCAAAAATCTCTGAAAAAGTGTATAATAGTATTTTTCATATTCGATGAAAATTTGAAAGTTTTTTAAGAATTCTTGTTTTTCAAGTATTTTTTCTTCGGGTTATTCTCACGAAGATTTTTCAAACCTCATGATTTTCTCCGGAAAAAACGTTCCGACCAATTTTCCTTAAAAACAATTCCAGTCTATTCTGGTATGGTAGAAATCTGTAGAAAAAGTTTCAAGTTGATTGGTATTTTTCCTGACCTGTATGCTGCGTACAATATTAAAAAAAAAAACAGCCATTTTTCTCGGTATGTGAAATGTAATCTCCGCTACTCTCATATATTCAATAAGATTGGAATTACGACTTATTTTTTCTCTGTAATTATAAAAACAAATATCGTGATTATTATTCATCGGAATCTATAGTTACAGGGTTGTGATGTCCTTTAACTAGTGACGTAATCGTCAATCCCGGGGATTATAGAATTATAGAATTTATGTTCCAGAATGCTTTTACTCTGCATATACTCCATTTTATCGGCTCATGTATACAAACACAAAAGCTAATAAACCAAATCAACTTTCATGAGAGAAAAATAAAGTTATTAGCCTTAGCATGATGTACTGAAGATTATTCCCTAACCAAATATTCTCCTCTAGATCACGCTTTTACCGACGCTTCCTCACCAAACCACCAAACTGTATTTGTTTCTCTCGTATTATATCTCATTCCTGACGGCCGACTACATTATCCCCCACCTCCAACCGTTTTCTCATCTCTAATTCATTCTTTTTACAGACATTTTTCCACACGCTTTCATCCATTTTCCGGGCAACAATCTCCTTGCTAGATGTGTCGTCACGATTCCTCCTATTTCACGCCGTCCCTTGCATGCCTTATCTCTCTCGCACTCTCGACTCATCAACGTCACTGTCTCTTTCTAACGGTATCTTTCATCGTCCCTTATCTGTTTCGAGTTAATTCGTTTCTCACCTCGTGCAGTTTTTTTTTTTTTTTTTTCTTTTTGGCTTGCTAGCTTATGTACTTGTATCCGGAAGAGAGAAAAGTCGAGAGGCCAATTTAATAAATTCTTTTTATTACCTCTTGAATATTATGCTGTGGGTTTGTCAAGTGTATATTGATATTGCTCCACCTATCAAATGGAGCCTATATACAGCTCAACCACGGATGTGAATTACAGATGTTAGTACGGATAAAAACGCGGACACATACTTGGAGTTGTTGAGAATACTAGTTGATTGGATTCGATATCACATCTGATTGTGGGATTAGTGAATTGATAATGATAATAATAATTATAGTGATAGGGTTTTTATTATCTTAGGCACGGTATTACCAAGTCCAGTTAGTCTTTATCTGACAGTTCAAACTTGTTATCACCATGGTTACCTGTGATATTTGTTTTCACCAACTCTCAGATAAATACTAACTGGACTTGGTAATACTGGGCCTTATTCGATGAAGACATACAATATCGAGCTCCGTTGAATGTGGATTGGTGAATACATGTGTGAGAGATTTTCTGGATGATTGATTAAATTATTGCTGTTCACTGTTTTCCTAATGTACAAATGTGTTTTTCAGCATTGTTTCTTCAATTGTTCATAATTACTGTATTTTGTATTATAATTACCATACACTATATTGACATATACCTACATTGACTACACTTACATTTACATTTACTATATTGACTATATCTTTATAGGATTAATTTGGACCAATGAAGCATATTCTATTCTATTCTATTCTATTCTATCATATTCTACTCTATGTCAACCCAATTACACACATGAGTCTAGATATGAATCACATAAAAGTAGAATCAAAGCGGAACATGTTATAGTTCGGCCCCTTGTCCGATATGGACTAAATAATATGTGATTATAATGATATATAATTCTGTGATGATTTTGAATGGAAGAGATTGATAAATTGACATAAAAATTGAATTGAAGAAATAAAAATAACTAGGCAAACGCAACAAATGCGTTTAAGATGAGCGAGATATCTGAATAAGGTTTAAGAGTCGTCAAAGTAGTTCTACCCTTGCTACTTTATCGACTCTGGTATTCTACACACTTTGACGTATAAAGAAAATCCTTCATTGTTGGGAAAATATCGAATCTAGAAAGCAGTGAATCTCGGCAATCTAATCTTCATTCATTTCCATAATACATTTGGTGAATAAAAACAGTGAATTTAATTATTTTCTTCAAAACGGCTGATTCGAATTGCAAACAAAATCGTGATGATGTGTATCATGCGTTCACATTAAGAGAAAATTTAATCTCATTATGAAAGATTCTATTTTTCGAGTTTTCTTGCTCAGCCTTACCCTATCTTATGAGGTTTCTAGAAATTTTGAGATGATATCTCTCAAAATCGGTTTGACCGATTCATTCCATGAACTATTCAGTTCTGAGTTGATTGGATAAGATTGCGTGTACAAAAAAGTTTCATGTCGATCAGTCAACCCTTCAATCTGTGCAGTGCCCCCCTCCAAATAAAAACACACACACACACAGACAAAGCCCTATAAGAGTGTGATGAAATCTCTGCTTACGCTCATCTAATTACGTAGGTCTATAGGCCTGCTGTGTCCGTTAGATGCGCGCAGTAAACATTGTCAATGGAGATAAAAGAATTAATATGAACATACACTTTGGAAACTACAAAATTGCAAACATATATAATATGGACATTTAAAATACCACTAATAAAGTTGTCATCTAGCGTCCAAGTTTGACTCCTCAGGAACTTTCGAACAAAATGAAAACCATCATCAAATAAAAATGCCTCCAGCACGTTCTTTGAATGTATTCCTCTTCATTCTTCATGTTTTGGGAGAGAATATTGAAGAATTTGTACTTGAGATACGTCACGGAATCACGGAGCCACTGTGATCATCAGGAGATAGAATGAAACTTGGAGTGAAGACGTGATGGAAAACTATGAATCATTGATGAATATGAATAGGCTTCTGTCAAGTGACGTCACCCATCGTTGCAAGAGAGAGACAACAATGTCCATCAGTTGGAATAGGCTTCTGTCAAGTTACGTCATTCATTGTTGAAAGAGACAGACAACAATGTCCATCAGTTGGAATAGGCTTCTGTCAAGTGACGTCACTCATTGTTGAAAGAGACAGACAACAATGTCCATCAGTTGGAATAGGCTTTTGTCAAGTGACGTCACCCATTGTTGCAAGAGACAGATAACAATGTTCACCAGTTGGGATAGGCTTCTGTCAAGTTACGTCATTCATTGTTGAAAGAGACAGACAACAATGTCCATCAGTTGGAATAGGCTTCTGTCAAGTGACGTCACTCATTGTTGAAAGAGACAGACAACAATGTCCATCAGTTGGAATAGGCTTTTGTCAAGTGACGTCACCCATTGTTGCAAGAGACAGATAACAATGTTCACCAGTTGGAATCAGAATGTTTAGTAGTCCACCAATTCGGTGTGTTACTATGGTAACGATTGTTCGTCTTTGGTCTTTGAAAGAAGCCTATTGACTAATCAGAATGTTTGGTAGTCCACCAGTTTGTTGCGTTGCTATGGTAACTATTGTTGGTCATTTAATACTTGACAGAAGTTTATTGTTATCAAAACCCTAATTACTTTCTGAATGAGGAGTTTTTGCTGACTCTCACAGCGGAAAACAGTCCTTTGTCAGCCACCATGATGGAATGATGAAAACATCCAAGTATTTCATGAACCCACACGTTAGCCACTCTATAGGCCAACTTTCTTCATTCCTTTTTTTTTTTATTGGGTTTCAACGACGCTCTGTAATGATTACTAAGATCTATTGGCGTCGGATGAATGATTGATGAGATGATGAGATGGTGAGATGAAGGTTTTTATGGGTAGTGGGAAGGATAGTGGGAAGGAAGCGGTCGTGGCCTATATTGTGGGAACCATCCCGGCATTAGCCTAGACTACAGAGGGAAACCACGAAAAAACCCTGTAAAGATGGACGGTGGCGGGGATCGAACCGGGTCCGATTTGTCCACTACCTCCCGGGTCACATGGAGCAAGTGCGTTAACCACTGGGCTACATGTGCCGGTTTTCTTCATTTCATCTCTTTTCTGATCTATTCAAGTTTTAATATAAAAATGACAATAAAATAAAATGACAATAAATGAATAAATAATAAATAATAATTATATAATAATAATGAATTTAATAATTATAAATATAAATATAAATTATATGATAATATATGATTCATAATAATAAATAAATAAATACATAAAATGACAATAAAATGACCATCGCATGATTTCTTTTCGAGATAAATTTGCGACGAGACTACATACAGTGCTTTTTGACTGCTTCTATATGCGCACAAATCTCCATTCATCCCTCTCTTGGGTTCATCCGAGATAGTGAAGGGTGGTGATTTGAAAAGATTCGCGATTAAATTACCTTGGTCAGAATTTGATGGTGAGAATAATGATCAAAGAAGCTTGAGGTTTATTCTGAGAAGTATCAGATGGTCTTCTTGGAACATCATTCATTTCCATAAACTGAATCACTAAACATGAGTAGTTATCAAAACTCGTCTTTTCCATCTCAAGTTATTCCGAGATGAACGTAGAAAGAATATATAATTCTCATGTGATTTCTAAACTAACTGATTATTTTACACAGTATGAAAATAACATAATGAAGGGTAAAAGAAAGTATGATGTTGAGATTAAATCAAGGTTTTTCAGAGATTGAATAAATAAGTTCGGAAAAGACAAGTTTTGGAAAAAAAGCTGGAATAGGCAGGGTTTTGAAAAAAATTGTTCCCATACATTTCAGATTTGC
>OZ023326.1:83986450-83993950 GCA_964007535.1 Brachyptera risi
CAAGCCTGCTTCAGGCTTTGTGGACTTTTGTTTACATGTGTGTATTCATTTTGGAAATCAATTGAAGAAATTTCAACTTCAATTCTACAATATATACATCGAACACATTTTTCCCTTTTATTTCGAATGAGTGATCAATTACAATATCATATTTTCCATAGATTAAAGCTCAATATTACTATTAATTTTTCTAACAAACAGTATTTTTTCGCTCTCTTTATTGATTTGTCCTAATATATATATTGTGATCTAATCATTTCGTGTCCAATGGACAACCTCTTGAAAGGAGAAGTCCTCATTTTTCACTGATGAAGAAGTCATATGACATCGATTAGATGTATTGATTTGATTGACTATCTATTCATAACACCTTCTCATTGTTGATTGTATGTACCGAAACATTCAAGACCAACCGAGCGTAATCGAACTAACTCTACACTCAAGTTACAACAAATTAAGTTTCGTTCCACTCTTTTTCACATTTGCCATGTTGGTTTGTGCCGGCAGCTAGAATGAGAGGAAGAACGGAAGACTGGTTCCAAGTGTTGGTAACAGCTCGTGTGTTTAGGTGGGGCCTACTGCCGAGCTGTACAATAATATCTTTCAGAACGTAGGGGATGGTTGTTCCCCTCACTTTCTCTCTCTCACTCTCTCGCCATTTCTTTCTATCTCTCTTTTTTCTGTCTCTTCTTCTCTTTTTCTCTCTGTCTACAAACAAGATTGATGGCTGTATGGTTGAAGAAAACTACATCGAAAGAATGTCGGGAAAAGGAGAGGAATTGTGTGGTCTCTTTTTTCTCAAACTTGCGAGAAAATTGTCGAGAGAAATTATGTGAAAAATGAAACAATAATACATATTCGGAAATTCATGGAATGTTTCATATTGTTATTATGACAATTGTAACACTGAGGAAATCATTTCATGAAGTTTTCAGAGCTCGACACATTTTATTTTGTATTATTATTATTTTTTGCCCATAATTATATGGATGAATATTTTGACCTGTATAGACGATGACGTCGCAAAAATATTCAAAAAAATATCAATTGGATTTTAGTTACTGAATAGTTGAATTAGTGGAAATTCACGTGAAAATGTAGCATGAAATTCAGATGGAATACAAAAATGGCACTTGTAAGACATAATGGTCTTGATATCAGCGGTTAGTATACACTGAACCGTCACTCAGTATACCTGGGCTCGATGCCCTCCATGGTCGATCATCCCGACAAGACGTTTTCGGGGTTTCCCCTTGTCGTTCAGGTTGATACTGGAATATTCAGTGTAAATCATTATAACCTAAGTGTGACCAATGTGAAAAATGAAAACTGAAAATTTCTTGAAACCGTAATTTTTTATGTATGGAATAAGATGATTTTTGGGTTGAATTTTTGAATTGAATTGGATTTAATTGAAATGTTACAACAGATCACGACCAACTCCTTCACACTAATCCGATAAAACATGATGAAATGAGCTCCCATCCCCTCATCACATATATCATTCACTGACGCCAATAGATCGTGGTCAACAATACTGTGATGATGTTTTTCAGGATTCAAACCTCCTCTCGGGATATTCTCTGGTGAAATCATCAAAATTTAAGGAAACAACTTTTGATTCGTCAAATTTGTCATTCAAATATCTGACAACACGCCGATCTGTAGGTTATATTTGATTCGCGGCGACGTAATATTTGTTCCGAGGAGAGAATACGCAATTGAATACATGTAATAATTGCGAGTTTTAGACATTTTGTCAAACAGAAATTGTCTAATTTTATTGAATATCGAGGAAAATCGATCCACGAGAATAATAATAATGATAATAATAATAATAATAATAATATTTATTGACAGTATACATGTTACATGTTATGTTTCGTCATTTTCATTTTCATGGTACAATTATCAGAATTAAGTCGTGTCACCGAATCTTACATAAAAATCTGTTATATAATAAAATTCTTTCTCAATGAGATGACTTTTTACTTCAGATTTAAAAGTATGTATGTTGTTGATGCTCCGCAAGTCTTTTGGTAAATTATTGTAAAATCTAACACCATTATGGTCGAGTCCAGTTTCATAAAAAACAGTTCGATGATGATCAATTTGGGGGTCATTTTTCCCACGAGTGTTATGCGAGTGGCTAATCTCTTTCTCGAATAAATCAAAATTGGATTTCACAAAAGTCACTTTCTCTAAAATGTAAATGCCGGTTAATGTTAAAATATTAAAACTCTCTAATATGAAAATACCTCGTATATAAGTAAATAAGTAATAGTGATGGTAAATAGGTCGAGTATATTTCAATTACTGTCATGTTATTGTAACTTATCTATCCACTCTTATTTCTATGATATTATTCACCTCCATGAATCATTCCATATTTAGATTCTTTATTAGTGAAAAATGAAGACTCTGCTTTATACTTAATGTTGCCCGTTTGACACAGAATAGTACATGAATATGAAAATAAAAGATTGATAAAGAGAGCAAAGAGACAATACAATAACGTTTGATGGAAAAATTAACGATGGTATTGAGCTATTTTATGAGAAATTCAATATTGTAATTGATTAAATTATTTAGAGAAAGAAGAGGTAAGAATATGAAATATTGAAAAAAAAAGAAAAAAAATCGAAATGGATGATTTGAGAAAAGGTTGCATATGATATGAAAGCGATATATCTAGGCCTACACATTCGATTCTTTCAAACCAGATTAATTGTTGAATAACTGTAGTTAAATCAATCCTGTTGATGATTTCGTTGGCTGGACGATGACGTCACAAAAACATGGGTTATTTGAAGGTTCGACTGAGCTATCGATGGATTATGATGTTTAAATAAGTTCGAAACAAACCAGACATTATCTCAGGATCAAAAGCAGTGCCTTGACTGAATGAGTCACAGAGAGCAACAAACCTACTTCTCTCTACCTATCGACCCTCCAATCTTCACTACTTTTATATCAAAATATCAATAATTGAAGGGATCAGAAGCAAAGTGGACCAACCCAAAAGTCAAAACAAAACACTTTCAAAGTGGGTTGGTCCGTTTTGCTCCAGAATATAATGGGGGCCAGAAAGCTTGGTCCACGTGTTTAAACCTCTGAAACTGGTGTTAGAAAAAAAAAATAATAACACAATGCGAATGAAGTGGTTCGAATAAATCATTCTGAGAAAAAAATTGGGTTGGTCCACTTTGCTTCCAATCCCTTCAATTATCAATAAAGAAATCAATTACTGATCGATGATATCAGGAATCAATGATGATGCCATCAAAATGAGATATTGTTTGAGTATTACATCAAATTATAATCAGATATTGCCAATTTCAAAGTCTTTTCAGAATAAGTTTTTGATTGGGTTTTTTACCTATCATTATAATACATCGATATAGAATATACGAATTCATTTTTTTCATCCCACAGTCAAGTCTTCTTTGGAAACATCGTAGGACCGAGACGTGTGGCCGAGTGGTAACACACTGAACCGTCATTCGGGAGATCGGGGTTCGATTGCCGCCATGGTCGACCATCCTGACAAGGGTTTTTCGTGGTTTCCCTCTGTTCAGGTCAATACTGGGATGGTTCCTTAACAACAGGCCACGACCGACTCCTTCCCACCATCCAAAACACCTGATAAAATAACCTTTCATCTCATCATCACATCATCTCATTCATCATCCACCGACGCCAATAAATCGTAGCCATCAGTATATAGTGCGTCGTTAAAAACCCAATATATATGAAAAAAAACATCGTGGATTCTATGCCAGTTATAATTGAAATACCCGTGAACAAAATTGAAAATGATAATAAAAAGAAATGTATACCACATTGTAATCTTTGAATTTGTTACATTCACCATGAAAAAGAAACATCGTGGATTCTATGCCAGTTATAATTGAAATATCCGTAAACAAAATTGAAAATGATAATGAAAAGAAATGTATACCACATTGTAATCTTTGAATTTGTTACATTCACCATGAAAAAAGAACATTTCGCGCTTTCCACGATATACAGTCCATGTTCTGCGTGCTTGTATATGAATCCACAAGACATTGTGCATTGCACAAACAAGATCTTTGGAACTGCGATAGCTGAAAGGGTTATATTCTACAGGATGTAGTAATCGAATTCAGTGCTTTTGCTTGTCAACCATATCTGCACAGATCTTCAGTTTGGCAAGCCTCCAATGTATATGGACAAGATTCTGCGGTTGTGAACACCTCTTATTGTATTTCCTAACATTGGTGTGGCCAGCCAAGATGGGATGTAGTATATTTACTGGGACACGAGATAGCGCGAGGTATGTGTGCATAATATGTTTTGTAGACGTTGAATAGAGCGGACCAGTTCCATTATTGGGGAAAAGGAAATAACTGGTTTATTCTGATGGAACATAATTTGCAGAGATCAGCAATATGAATTTTAAAAGTACTAGGAAAACGCGTTATGTGTTTTCGCGTTGATGGATGACCGAATTAAATTTTTTACTCCGAATCGTCACACTCGATTATTGTGAACGTCCGTAATGATGTGTATTATCATGTTGTTCGAGTTCTGTGGAAATTTGAAAAATTTCGAAGAACATTCACTTTGTCATTTTTTCCGCCTGGCTTATTCATATGGGTTTTTTGAAAACTTCAAAATGATTTATCTCAAGAATTGTCGAACCGATTTTGCCTCAAAACTATACAGCATCAAGTCAGATAGGGGTTCATGTGTGCGCCAAGTTTCATCATGATCTGAATTTCTGTTTGACCTGTAGAAAGCGAAAAAAAAAAAACACTTTCGATTTTTCAAGTATGGTGAAATTAAGTCTTCGCTACGCTCATCCAATTAGTTATTTTAATGTTGAATACATTCCAGGATATTTTTTGTTTTCTAAAAGGCTCTTTATCAGATCACAGAATGGAATTCACACTGAACATAAATACACAGAATCCTGAAAGATTCAATCGTGAGTTAATTAGGCCTACACAAGAGAATAAAAACAGAACTTTGATTTTGTTTTTCAAATTAAATGTCCGAAGAAAATTGATCTGAATGATGAACATATCTTATCACATATCTGGAGTTATAGAGTGAGGAGAATAAAATTGATAGGACATAAAATTGGAAAATTAACAAGGAAATACATCGAATTTAGAACAGGGAATATATAATAGGGATATTCATGGAAGAATCATCTTTACATGAAGAAGTGTAGATTCACGAAGACACAAAGATTTAATCGCATCGAATGAACTGTGCTGCTTCTTTTAAAGAGCAAATCAAAGACTCGATTTCACAGATCTCGATTTTTTTTTGACGCTCCACAGGTCAAACGGAAGTAAAAATTAATTAGAAACTTGGCATACACAATTGTTGATACTGTACAATACTGATTCGATATTGCTTCGAATCGAAAATGATTCGATTTTCATTGTTAAGAGAATACATAACGACATTTTCAAGAACTTGATTGGAATAATTCAGAGAAGAAAATTCGGAAAAATCATTCTTTTCGAATTAATTCGAATCAGACGGTATTTCAATCCGATGATGGTTCGCGCAATTCGGAAGTTCTACATGATTTCGATCAGCCGTTTCATTGGACTAGGAAACGAGCGGATAGAAATAGTATGTCGACTTTCATGGCCAAACTTTTGCCTACATTCGCCAATTGGGTAACATTTAATTCAGAAATGGGTAAAAACGGCTTCGAGTGGTACCAATTTAGCACATTTCATGTTTTTCCTTCAGAATGGACGACCTGATCAAGCTGAGAATTTCCAGAAATGTGTATCAGAATGTTTTTCAACTTCACACCAAATTTTAATTTTTCGAAAATGAAAATGAATCTTTTTTTTCCGCCGTGTTATTTTAATGAGTATTCTTGAAATTTCGAAAATTCATAAACAAAAAAGTTACCACCCGATAATGCCACGAAACTATACAGATCTAAGTTAAATGAGGTACCATAGTGAAAAAAGTTTGAAATTGAAAGCTGTAGCCGTTTGACCTGTGGAAAACTGAAAAAAAAACCTGAAAACCCCCCCTAAAAAAAATGCATAAAAACGAACACCAATTTTTTCCAGTATGTCAAATTGAATCCTCGCTAAAGCTCGTCTGAAATATATTGTGACGCATTTTTCCTACATCAATTTCATAGTTATCAGATCCGGTTCCACGATTGGTTAGTCAGTGGTTGGACCGAATTTAATCGATAGTTACCTCAATCCTGGTTTCAAGACATAATATGGTTAATGGATAAAAGTGGTCAAACTGATCAATTGATTGTTTTTTTTTTCTGTTGGGTTTTAACGACGCACTGTAATGATGAATAAGATCTATAAGCGTTGGATGCATGAGATGATGAGATGATGAGATGAAGGTTTTATGGGTAATGGGAAGGATAGTGGGAAGGAAGCGGTCGTGGCCTATATTGTGAGAACCATCCCGGCATTAGCCTAGTCTACAGAGGGAAACCACGACAAACTTTTTGAAGATGGACGGTAGTTAGGATCGAACTGGGTCCGATATGCCCACTACTTCCATGGTCACATGAAGCAAGTGCGTTGACCACTACGCTGCATGTGCCGGTGATCAATTGATTGAATCAATCAATCAATACATAAATCAATTGATCAACTGATTATTTGATCATCTCAAAAAAAAAAAAACAGGTGGTTTTATGACAAATTGATTTATACAAAGATTGAGATAACCGATGAAGTGAGCAAGAAGTCAGTCCGCAATGAAATAATTGTTTCAATTCCAAGATGTATAATATATAGCTTTCCTTCACATTTCATATATTGTTCATCCAACAACGCATATATCGCGTTTCCCTGTTTTTATATCCAATAGACATTCAGTGAGATTGTTTCTCTTATTCAGAATAATATTCCACTAGCAACATAGCTTGAACCATATGAAACCTAATGTGTGAAACTCACAACAAAGGGTATAATATTGAACAACACAATTTCAACCCGATTATGTTTCTGACGGCTAGTTGTGAATGAGATGTTTCCGGTACAAGCATCTATGGAACGATTCGAGTGAGTTCGCTAAGCGAATGGCCGAGTGGTTGATACACTGAACAGTCATTCAGGAGACCAGGGTTCAATTCTCGCCATGATCTACCATCCTGTCAGGGGCATCTAGTGGTTTCCCTCTGTCGTTCAGGTCAATACTGGGATGATTCCTTAACAACAGATCACGACCGACTACGTTTCACCATCAAAAAAAGAACTTCTCATATCATCACCCCATCATCTCATATATCATTCACCGACGCAAATATATCTCAGTCATCAGTACAGTGGATCGATCAAATTTATCGTCAGTGAAAATTTCGTCGCCACAAAAATTCCTCCCGAAAGTTATTGGCGAGAAACACGTATTTTCGACACTGATCAGAATTTATTTTAGTTATTTGGAATTGGCCTTACGAGGCTACGAGAAAAATAGAATTTCGAAATATGGCCAAATCCTTCTGCA
>OZ023326.1:83996450-84013950 GCA_964007535.1 Brachyptera risi
ACTAAAATGTTACCCAATTGGCGATTTAGGCAAAAGTTTGGCAATGAAGTTGACATACTATCACTTCCCGCTCGTCCAACAACGCGTATATAGCGTTTTCTCAGTTACCAGAAAAACGCTATATACGCGTTGTTAGACGAGCGGAAAGTAATAGTATGTCGACTTCTTTGCCAAACTTTTGCCTTTATTCGCCAATTGGGTGACATTCAAGTTAGGAATGGGTAAGAACTGCTTCGAGTGGTACCAATTTTCAGCACATTTCATGTTTTTTCTTCGAAATGGCCGACCCGTTCAAGCTGAAAAATCTCAGAAATGTGTATCAAAATGTGAATCATCTCCACGCGGAATTTCATTCTTTTTGAAAATAATTTTTTTTCCGCCGTGTTATTACATGGGCATTTTTGAAATTTCTTAAATTCATAAAAAAAAGTTACCATCCGATAATGCCACAAAACTATTCGAATCTAAGTAAGATGAGGAACCATTATGAAAAAAAGTTTGGAGTTGATAGCTGTAGCCGTTTGACCTGTGGAGAACCGACAAAAAAACATGAAAAAAAGCATAAAAACGAACACCAGTTTCTTCAGTATGTCAAATGGGATCCTCGCTGAAGCTCGTCTAATAACCAGATTATTGGAAATCATGTATATGTTCAATTCTCACAATATTGAAGAGCTGAGTTACTTGATTAAAATGGTGAGTCTCTATACATGTCCAATTTTCCTTACTTTTTTCCAATAGTGGTCTGCTTGTGCATTCCGCACTCAAGTAGTTATATTAGTGAAAATTTATAACAGCGTATAATATGAAAAAAATCAATAATATAAAGAGATAGATTCCGCGCGGATACTGATGGTGGTGTGAGGGGAGGCCCCCCCCCCAACCATCACAACCCAGCAGGGAACTTTCTGAAACAGTTTGTTTTTCAGAGTATCTTGTTACTATTTGGGAGGGAATGAAACTTGATTACACGAAAATATCAACACTGCTTCAAAAGGGCGTAATTGGCTATTGAATTCACTTTCCTCCCTCAACTCCTACTCCTACTTTCATTACCTTCATCAATAATCCACATGAATTCAATGAATCATCAATGTTGAACCTGATCCAAGCACCAAATTCCACATATTCGTTTATCGAATCGAATATCACGTTTTTTCATTATCCCAGATTGCAACTGGGATGAAATGAAACTTGAACATATCACCATATTGTAGCAGAATTATATGACGAGTGACAAGTATAGCACTAAGCAAACGCGTTATGTGTTTCCGCGTTGATGGATGAGCTGGAACATATCAACTTATCTTCGGATTGGTTATTATATATGTATATACACCTTGAGATCCAAACCATTACATCACTGCCATCTCATTTTCCATTAATAATTTATATAATAATACAGAAGGCTTTGTTTTAATCGTTTACAATCAAGTGGTGACACTTGTTGCTTTGATTTAATAGGTATCTTGATGGCTTTGAATAATTGGATGAGCGAAGCGAAGACTCAATTACACTATACCGAAAAAAAAGTGCCTGTTTTTTTTTTTTTTTTTTTTGTTTTTTTGTTCGCGCTCCACAGGTCAGACAAAGATTCAAAATCAGTTGAAACTTGGCACACACATGGAACCCTGTCTGACTTGATGCTGTATAGTTTTGAGGCACGATCGGCTTAACAACTTCTGAGAAAACTCATTCCAAAGTTTTCAAAAATCCCATTAGAATAAGCCAGAGGAAAACATTCGTGAAAAATATTTCATCTGAGAGGATTCAAATTCTCAGAGAACTTCAATCTGATAATATTACACATTATTCCGAACTTTTACTCAAATCGGAGCAGCCGTTTCGATGTAAAAAAATATATAATGTTATTTGTGTCAATTATTCAAAGCAATTAAGATACCAATTAAATCGAAGCAACAAGTGTCACCACTTGATTGTAAACGATTAAAACAAAGCCCTCTTTATTATTTTATAAATTATTAATGGAAAATAAGATGGCAGTGATGTAATGGTTTGGATATCAAGGTTTATATATATATAATAACCAATCCAAAGATAAGTTGATATGTTCCAGCTCATCCATCAACGCGAAAACACATAACGCGTTTGCCTAGTTAACACAAATACAATTATATATTTTTTTACATCGAAACGGCCGATTCGATTTGAATGAAAGTTCGGAATAATGTGAATAATTATCAGGTTGAAATTCTCTGGACATTTGAATCCTCTCAGATGAAATATTTTCCACGAATGTTTTCCTCTGGGTTATTCTAATGAGATTTTTGAAAACTTTAGAATGAGTTTTCTCAGAAGTGGTTTGACTGATCGTGCCTTAAAACTATACAGCATCAAGTCAGATAGGGGTTCATGTGTGTGCCAAGTTTCATCATGATCTGAATTTCTGTTTGACCTGTAGAGCGCGAACAAAAAAAACCACATTCGATTTTTCAAGTACAGTGAAATTGAGTCTTCGCTACGCTCATCCAATTACCCACAATTCTATTTTTAGACACATTCGGACAAGAAAATGTCCGAAAACAGTCTTCTCGATTACAATATGTTATTAAAACTCGCATTGAAGAATCTTAAAATTCAATGTGGCTCTGATATTTGAAGTCACCAAGTGGGTAATTGTGATTATTGCCATTGATTACTTGTTTCATATCGATGGAAGATCACCAACCTAGCTGTTCGAGCGTGAATTTAATCCTCATCAGCGCTATCTGTCAGAATGTCCACAAACTGATACCTCCGCCATCTTCTTTGTACTTGATTACTTGATATATTTCTGTTTTCAGTGCAATCGTCCCGGCAGTGGAACGAGCATGACCAAGGAGGTCAGATACTGATAGTCTATTAGTATATAACCTCTTTGAGCATGACACATTCAATTCAGTTCAACTTAATATTATTTGTTGTAACACATGAACACATGTCAATAGAGGGTAACAGAATACATGATCATAGCACAAGGACAAATAAAGACCTAAGATCACTCATCAAAATTTCACATAAAAGTCCGATATCAAATGGAATCAGATTGATGAATAATCTCCCTCTACAACTAAAATCAGTGAAGGAAAATAAGGATTTTAAAATTAAATTGAAAATGTACTTTATTAGGAAATGTTTTTACTCTGTAAACGAATTTCTGAACAATCATCAATAAGTAAACAGAATATTGACATGCATAAGTCATTATGTTAATTATTATTATTATTGTAAATATAAGCTATATTGTATCAATATTTTTCATTCTATATTTTATTTATATATTTGTATTGACCTTTCTTATATCATGTATATGATCAATTGAAGAATAAAAACATTTATTATTATTATTATTATTATTATTATTATTATTATTATTATTATTAATTGTTTGTTATTATAATGTTTGTTATTATATATGTTTGTTTATTATAAATTAATTTTGTTCACTTGTATTTTTTCCAATTTATGTGAGTAGAACGTGTTTTTGTAGATAATTGCTAGTATTATCGAAGATGCTATATATACTAGTATATGCTATTATTACTCATTCCACAGGTAAACCCTCAATGGGTTTTGTGGACACTCTAAGACTGGAACATGCGTTGTAAAAATGTTCATTTATCAGATAAAAATAAAAAAAAAAAAAAAAAAAATTCCAGAACTGAGAACTTCTACACAAAACATGTTCGAATTGTTTTGAATTTGAACTATGAAAACAGACTCATGTTGAGTGTTACTAACTGACACTCACAATTTTATTTTGAAAATGATACAGTAAGTTTTGAGATCAAAAATACACTTTCAGTTCGAAAAAATATCACTCGAACTATATAACTAGGCAAACGCAGATTAATATGTTGTGAGATGAGCGAGATATTCATGAGGAGTGTTATTGAAGACTACACACCTTGTCTTTTTTTTCTAATAACATCGAAACTTGATACAAAATCATTGTTCCCCAATTGAGGCTATTGATGAAAGATAGGATTGTCTGATTTCGATTTTTTTTATGAAAAAAATATACTTTATTCGGTATCTATCGAATCTAGAGAGCCGTGAATCTTAGTGTTATGATGTTGCTATCATTTCCGTCCTCTTGATTGATTAAAAACATCCGTTGGATTATTTTCTTGGGGATGACTTTTCCGAATTGCATACAATTTTTTATAATCTGCATGATTTGAATGTCAACATTCAGTGAGAATTTGAAGATTTTTGGAGATGTTACATTTCTTAACTTTTTCAGTCGAGCCTAATCTCATGGGTTCATCAGGTATATCAAGAATGGTCAACTCAACTTCCAAAGTGATGACAAAATGTCTTCTTGGTATGATCTGTGAGAACTTTTATTCTTCTATCCACTCATCTGGATATCTAGTTGTTAGTTTTTATAGTTCCTATATTTGTGCAATGTGCACATCTTTGGATTCAGGCCCGGTATTACCAAGTTCATTTAGCCTTTATCTGACAGTTCAAACTTGTTATCACCATGGTTACCCATGCTATTTGTTTTCACCAACTGTCAGATAAATACCAACTGGCCGTGGTAATATCGAGCCTCAGTAAAATAAAAAATGAAGATAAAAAAAACTGAATCAAAGTTGATACTTTCAGTGATATTGTGTCATGAGAATATGTAGACTTACAGAAATGCCAAGTATGGCTGTTGATGTATATTGATTCCGACTATTATATTTAATTAGATACGGTTATGATCATGAAAGAGCTCATTGTAACATTGTATTGCTTTGTATCAGTATTATTATACAATAATCATTTTCAATAACGAACTGTATCATTCAAAGATAGCACTTATCTGCTGAATAAATCACTACTATTACTACTCCAATACTAGAAATTTGATATTGTGTTTTCAAAATTGGTTCAACCGATTCGATTGAGAAAATATCATGTTGATCAGTTTACCATGCGACCACAAACAAACAAACAAACAAACAAAATACACACGAACCAGAATCCACAATATAGTAGGATGGAAGGCTTTGCTATCGCTCACCCAACTATACTGGTTTTCCATTCCAAACAATTACCTCTCGAAATAAAAATGACTTCAGGCTATGAGCAGATGTTCTTAGATAGTTTAATATGAGCTTCCCTAGCTAATATGTAGTTGAAGTTTGTAGTTTGTCATGCCTACATTATAGGTGGTATATACAGTGTGTAGTTGGCTGTGTAGGTGAAAGTTTCCGTAACAATGTGACAAAGTACTTGTGAGGAAATGAGACAACACGGTCTCTGACTTCACCCGAACTGCGAGTGAAGTTAAACAATGAAACACTACAACCATTGTTTCTGAAGAGTTGGCGTCAATGAAACACCGAGTTGAGAGAACTATTTTTTTTTTTCTGTACGAATTCTGAATTAATATAGAAGCATATTATGATTCAATCTGACTGGTATTTGAATAGTGACGTATTTCATCAACAAGGGATGTGAATAATATGAGACTAAAATTCATGAATATTAAATATGGATTGAACTAATTTGAATTATAGGTTGAATGATTTGGATGGGAATAAAAGAAGTATTGATGTATAATAAGAATGAATATGAATATATATATTCAATTTTTTTCTCGAATAACATCGAAAATTGATACAAAATCATTCGTCCTCAATTTGAGCTATGGATAAAAGGTAGCATCTTTCGGATGGCCGGGGCACCACAAGGGCGCTCTTACCACCCGTTTTTGATTGTTTGAAACCAATTTACTTCATTACTCAACCGCGCTGTCTGTGACCATGATTTTTCCGCCGGAGATTGAAGTTTTTCAGTTTCCAAAAGTCCGGAACACATACGTGATAACCGATTTTGTGATATATCCGGTCGTTACCAGCATTGGAGCTTAAATTGGATTCAAATTCAAATATAATCATATGGATTGGAAAAGTGATCGCTTAATTGTACCAGTATAACGATACACATTGATTTACTGAATTTTCAGCATAGTATTGACCTTCATATAATATATTTTCCGATAACCTCATCTTGGTTTGATAATAAGGAACGTTGAAGTGAGATGTTTTTTTATTAAAATTTGACATCAACTTGCAAATTTGGTTGACTGAATGAATAACTAGATATAAATAACTGATATAGAAAAAATAACTGAGAATGATATTTTGGATTTCGATTTCGCTCCCACGAGAATATCAATTATTTCCGATTTTGAATCCAGATTCGAATTCACACACACATATTTTTGGTGTCATCAAATATATATTTCACAGAACATGTCACTTGGCTATTTGAACAATTCTACATCTTTCCCAAATATGATTTTTTACTGTCATATATAAGATATTATTTAAATATGAAAAAAAAAAAAAAACATCAATTTGTAACCTATCGGCTTTTGCCATCTTGTAAACACAAAAACAAATTTACCATACTCAGCCCACACACAGAGTTTCATACTCTACGTAGGCTTCTTACAATTGTAACTTTCAAATTGTTAACTTCATACCTGTATTGTATTGATTGTGAGAATAAAATGAATTTTGAAATAAAATAAATAAAATAAATTCAATTTGAATCGTTGAAAACAATGATGATCTCGAATTGAATAATATATCCATGCCATCACACAGTTAACGCAAATCACTCATATTACATTTCTTGAAATACATATCTGAGCGTGCGAAGTTGATGACGTATGTTGTTGACAAAAATGACAAATATATCTCATACTTTGATATTATTGTTCTGTTCCATTGAAAGAAAGATGCTCAACCCTTACTTAAGAGGCCGCAGGCGCTCGTATTTCACGCCGCAAACTCTCACGGCCGTAATTTTTGTGATATCGATATGAGTGTTTCTGCATTCTGTTGGTAATTGAAAAACGAAGGCTACCGTCAATACAGAATTTCGAATCAACAATTTGTGATTATTCAAATTCTTCAAATGGAAAATGGAAAAATTTCTAATTCACGAAAACCTAGATACATATTTTTTAATACCGAAAAAAAACATAGAATGTGAAATATATCACAAGTGTGAGCAAGGGAATTAACGGCGTTCATGTGAATCTGAGTTCGGCGGGCTAGTCTATGGGTGCGCCTAGCACACGATGCATATTAAACTCGAGTCTGAAGCGAGCGAACAACGAGCCCGTGTAGAGCGCCTGCGCCCTCTTAACTCACTTACTCACACTTCCATCCTCGAAAGTGTAATTGGTTCAATGATAAAATCAGGTACTTGTATACCTTGCACTGAAAAATCTACAATTTTATTATTTTTACACTTCTTTCTTTTGATTCGTGTTGGTCTCAATTCAATTTTAGAATAAATATTTCAAATATTTCAATTTATTAGATGTGACATATTTTCATTTTTTTCACATTGTTGCATTATTTGAAAAACAAAATAATCACAATTTTAATTGTTGAAAACTGACTAAACTTGTGACAAGAGGTCTCAGTTTCCATCAGCAGTAGAATGCTAATTTCAGTCTTATTTTGTTCGTAAGACATCATGGATTGAAAGTATGAAGGATTATAGTACTGTGACTACTGGAAGTATTTTCTTTCAATTTTTACATATTTGGTATTTTTTTCTCGTACTTCTTAGACAAAAATAATGTAGTGAACCGAAATGGACAAACACCTGTAGGTTAGCTAGTAATTAGGTTATAGATATAAGGGTTGTGAAGAGGATTGATACATTTGTGTTTAATATAATTATTAACTTCACATCTGTCATTATCACTACATTCTCTCTTATTTTTGTTCAATCTTGAAATGCACCCCCTCTTCTCAACCCACCCTAACGGTACATTTACCATTAGAGACTAGATTATTGCCCTCGCTTGACGCTGTTGGTCAACCGAGGTAGCCACCCTTTTTAGTCAGTCGTAGACTGGACGCGAACTAGGAACGAATCTAATAACTCAACTCTTATTCTAAATGCCGGGAGATTCCCGTCGTCACCGACAAGTCCCACACGCTTTCCTTTTCCCGCCCAACGCTATCAAACCTTCAATTTCCGAATTATTATAATAATTTAAGATGATAAATTAAAAATCAGCCATCACACAGATTACAATTATCCTTCCTACTATCATGCTCTTGTCATCAAGGAATTCAACAACAACAAAATCAGCTTCCTAACTCAATATTTAGTACATACATTATTGTTACAAGTTTATGAAATCGTAGTAAATCAAAATTCTTATATAAGCAGGTTTGAAGTTGAGGCTACTTTAAAACAAAATGAAATTCCTCATATATGGAGGTAACCAAGTGATACACATTATTTATTTACAAAAAAACTATATATCAGATTTGAAAGAGGTTTGCATGTTTGAAAAGAAGACAAAACAAATAAATTGATTATTCAGAAAAAAAAGGAGAAAACTGCATTTTGAAGGTATACAAGTACCTTAATGAAAATCATATCACATTTTTTGAAACGGAATAATTATGCGAGTTCGATTTTTCTCGAAAGAAAAGTGACTCATCAATGATATATCGGTTTATCAGATGAGCGTAGCGAAGATTCCATTTTAGATACTGTGAGAAGTCAGTCTCATCGACTTGAAACTTGCTCTGAATATTGGTTCGATATCAGAATAGATTGGTATTCTTCTAGATTTCGTATCAGTTGGCATCACTTTCGGTGGAAGATTCTGAAATTACCCCCGGTAAAATTCATTCGATCACTTCTCACCTTCGTTATCTGATGCAACCTGTTGATTTTTATCAGCAAATTTTAATCTCGATTTGTTTCAGTCCGATAAAATGACGTTTCTCATAATATTTCCATATTTCCATATTATGGAAATATTCCCATATCCATGGATAGACCTATCCATATTTCTTCAAACTTTCAAACAAAAATTTCCACAATTTCAACATTATTTTCATCAGATATGTCTATGCTGGCATTCTTATTATTTTTTCATCATTGTTGTATTCTAAATTTTATTTTCATGTTTAGTATGTTTTTTATGTATCTATAGTGTATAAAATATAGCGAAATTGCTGAAGAAACATCATTATTATATAACATTCTGATTCCATAATAATAATAATAATAATGGTTTGTATTATCGGAGACTGTACAAACAGTATGATATACGTCATGAAATACATATATACATATAATAAGCATTGTTCAAGATTGGCTGAAAGCTAAAAAATCGTCAACAGAGTAAAAAGCATTTTCACACAACAGTTTCTTGACTCTGGATTTGAACATAGGCCTAAGTATGCTGGATATCGACTTGATGTCTATTGGTAGGATGTTAGATGAGCGTAGCGAAGCTTTCCATTTCACACCCTAAAAAAAATGGGCTTCGTTTTCATGTTTTTTTTTTTTTTTTGTAATTATGTACGCGGCATACAGGTCAGAGAAATGAATCAATCAACTTGAAACTCTTTCTGAATGTTGGTGTCATACCAGAATAGGTTGAGATTGTTATTCAGAGGAATCGGTCGGAAGGTTTTTCCGGAAAATAATCGGAAAGTTTGGAAAATCCTCGTAAGAATAACCCGGAGGAAAAATACTTGGAAAACAAGAATTCCTCAAATGCTCTCAAATTCTCACAGAATATGGAGAATACTATTATACACCTTTTCAGAGATTTTTACAACAATCGAATGAGAAATAATGAAGAAAACGCAATAAACGTGTACATTTTATTGAATATTTGGATCAATTGGTTTTGCAAAGTGTTTATGCGACAGGTTGCAGGTTACTATAAATATCAACAAGTTGCAGGGGAAATTTTTGAACGTTTGAAGTGAGTCAAGGTTTGTAGATGTAAATTGAGCTGACAAGTTATTTTTCATTCTAGATTGCCATACTTCTAAGCTCATCTCACAACGCGCATCCCTCGTTTTCCTAGTTATAAAACCGTGACATTGAATATCGCGGTCCTTTCTTATACAGCATAGGCCTAAGTCTATGTTTGTCCACACGTAAGTCATTATGTCGTCGTGTATCATGCTGGTGGATTTAATGGTCATCATTATCATTCGGTTCACATTTACAAACTTCAGACTCAGCACTTGATATTTTCAGAATGTGATGAATTTCTCTCTCGAAAACAAATAATCCAAGTTTTCAAAATTCAGTAGAAGCATGTTTGCTGAGCCGGGTGAAAATTCAAAATTCACACTTTTGTATATTCAATTCTATTCTTGTGAAGATTTCTCAACATTCTCATTATATTTTGGAGAAGCCGTCGAACCGATTTTGTTAAGAAACAATCCACGAACTACTCTGGTATGACAACAATGTCCAAAAACAGATGCAAATCGATCGATTGATTCTACTCCCTATGATCAATCATAATTAGACCTCTGTATCAGGTCTCTGACCTGTATGCCACTTGAAAATTTCAGAAAATTGAATAAAAATGAAGCCTGATTTTTTAAAGTATATAGGTCTTTGTGAGAAGAAAGTCTTTGCTACACGCATCTGAAACATCATATCTGCATAGAGTAAGATGACAATTTCGAAGCCATCTGACAAATAAAAATCCACAGATTGTGAATGGTTGTCCAATATATAATGCCTCACCCTTGTTCAATAAATTGGATACAAACGTGTCTTCGAGAAAAAAGTGCCAAAAAGAGTAAAAAAGTATGAATACAAAAAAAAGTATAAATAAAAATAAAGTGTAATAAGGTGTGAATTGAAGTGTAAATGAAAGTATTATTGATGAGAAATGAGTATTTTCCAGTGGAAGTTGGAGGTACGGTACTTTGTCATCATCAAATCCGACAACTTCTGAATTGTAGTCGAAAAAAAAACGCTCGCAAATTAAAACAATGAGATTTAATGAAGAATCCCACAGTTGGCAGTTCTGTTACTGCATTTCATCCACCACATATGATTCCAAAGTAACTCTAATCGACGAATTAAAAATGTACAAATGACTATAATCAGCTTCAAGATTCTTAGCAATTAATATTCAACGAGCCAGAAACGATCAACCAGACAATTAGGCCTACGAGACTAGACTCAACAGTATAAAAATCAAGGTGCGTATATAACTTTCTGAGTACATTTCATAAACATATCTCTCATCTAACAATGCATATTCTGCGTTTTTCTTTCACTTATATTTAATAGCGTTCCGGTGAAGCAATTAATTCTTTCTGAAAGGAATGTTTTTGAATATAAATCCCGCTCGGTCACGGCACAATGATGCTCACAGTGTATCACGGCCCGGTATATGCCACGAGACTAATTGGAACCTATTGAAATAAAGTACAACTTCTCATTAGTTGATAATAAGCTGAGCGAAGTGAAGTAACTACGTAATTATGAGAGAACGGAGTTCGATTCCCATCACGATTTCTCGTCTTGAATTAGGGTTTTGGCAGTTAACCAATGTCATGAGACTGAAAATTTGGATCATATACCTTGATACACGATGTGGTGATATCAACCTATTTCATCATCATAGTAGGCAAACGCGTTATGTGTTTCCACGTGGAAGAATGAGCTCGAACATATCAACTCATCTTTGGATTGGTTATCATATATATATGTACAGCTTGAGATCCGAACCATTACATCACTGCCATCTTATTTGTCCTTATTGATTCATATGATAATAAGGAAGGCTTTGTTTTAATCGTTTACAATTAAGTGGTGACACCTGTGGCTTGGATTTAATTGGTATCTTAATAGCTTTGAGTGATTTACAAAAATTAAATTATATATTTTCTTACATCAAAACGGCTGATCCGATTTAGATGAAAGTTCGGAAAAATGTGTATCATTATTATATTGAAATTCCACAATAATTTGAATTCTCTCGGATGAAAATTTTGTGACGATTTTTTTTCTCTGGGTTATTCTTTCAGGATTTTTGAAAAGTTTGAAATGAGTTTTCTAAGAAGTGGTTCTACCGATTGCGCCTCAAAACTATACAGTATCGAAATAGATAAGTACACTCGTGTATACCAAGTTTCATTTGATTTTACATTCTCGTTTGACCTGTGGAGCGCGAAAACAAAAACAGGCACTTTTTTTCGGGTAAGGTGAAATTAAGTCTTCGCTTCGCTCATCCAATAAAGGAGGTGATCCAATTGGGGTTTTGCAATTGAAATATTCCCAGGTTCAGAATCTGAATTCGGCGTCCCGATTGCCTGTGGCGCAACTATCGCTTTCATATCGAAGTATTTGAGACAACGATGATCAAAAATGCTATACACGGCCCAAGAGAATGATAATGTTAGCAGTTGTGCATTTGTTTTTCCACGAGAATTATAGATTTTGTTAGTTCGACATTGACACCGGTTCCGTAGCAACTCTTATCTACATCTTGTTCACAAGGGAATCCGCTAAATCGTGACTGACAAATAGGACCATTGGCTCCCAACTGACCGCAAGAAACCACAAATACCGCCCATGTTATCAGTATGTTAGCTGAGTCACCTTCTTCATATTATGATGAAATAGGTTGGTATCACTACATCTTGCTAAATATATGGTAAAATCTAATTTTGCCACTTCCTCACGATGAGCACCATTCGGAATTAATGCATCTTCACCAAGTCTGATGGAACAAGCTTTGCCGTTACACTCCATACTAAGGAAACGCATCCTTCACATTGTGGGGTGAGCGATATATATATATATATATATATATATATATATATATATATATATATTCATATATATAAATATATATTTATATATATATATATATATATATATATATATATATATATATATATATATATATTCATATATATATATATATATATATATATATATATATATATATATATATATATATATATATATATATATATGAATATATATATATATATATATATATTATAAAAATATATAAAAGATGGATTCGGATGATGGATTCAAATCATCAATAGCCTTCCTTATTCATCCATACATTGCTATGATTCCATTCTTACAACTCAAGGACTCGCAGACTGTGAAGTTTCATTGAAAAACTCCAATCCTAATATTGGTCATTGGTTTTTCATACTAGGCAAACGCGTTATGTGTTTCCGCGTTGATGGATGAGCTGGAACATATGAACTTATCTTTGGATTGGTTTTATTATATATATATATATATATATATATATATATATATATATATATATATATATATATATATATATATATATATATATATATATATATATATATATGTATATATACACCTTGAGATCCAAACCATTACATCACTGCCATCTTATTTTCCATTATTGATTCATATGATAATAGAGAAGGCTTTGTTTTATTCGTTCACAATCAAGTGTTGACACTTGTTACTTTGATTTGATAGTTATCTTAATAGCTTTGAATAATTAACACAAATTACATTATATATTTTTCAACATCGAAACGGCTGATCCGATTCGAATGGAAGAGAGTTCGGAACAATGTGTATCATTATCAGATTGAAATCCCCTGAGAATTTGAATCTTCTCAGATGAAATATTTTTCACGAATTTTTTCCTCTGGGTTATTCTAATAAGATTTTTTAAAACTTTGGAATGAGTTTTCTCAAAAGTGGTTCGACCGATCGCGCCTCAAAACTATGCAGTATTTAATTGGATGAGGATACTTGTGTGTGTCAAGCTTCAACTAATTTGTCTGACCTGTGGAGCGCGAAAAAAAAAACAGGCACTTTTTTTCGGGTATGGCGAAATTGAGTCTTCTCTTCGCTCATCCAATCATCATCAATATTTTTTATGAAACGATCGATTCGAATTTTCTCAAATTCGGAAGAAAAATATATGAGAACAATATTCTGGAATTCCGTGTGATTTATGATGCTCATTCCGGAACAAATGTAGTTGCAAATTTTTAATTCAAGCACTGGTCAGATAAATCTTAGTAAAGTTTCGATATATAAAGGGGATGGGCTATGTTTTGTTTCATGAAATAATGTACCTCATGGGTTATAATTCTCGTCAAAGTGGATCAACATCTCATCCCCGATCTATAAAATGAAATAAGAATACAAAATAAATAATATGACTTCAAAAATAGAAATTCTACTAATTTCATCAAGAGACTTAGACTGGGAATTTAATTTCAGTTTCAAGTTTCAGTCAAAAGTTCAACTTGAACTTCATCAGAAGGAAAGTAGAATATCATGTTTGAACTATCTTTTAAAATTCAAACACAATAATTGTTGCTTTTACAACTTTCTTCTCAAACTTATGATTTCGATTATTCGTATTGTTGAAATTGAGTTAGCAATGAGATGGTGTCATAGCCAGTAAGTGGTTGCAAGTCTGGGAATACACGACGTGGGATGTGGGGGAGGGGCGAAGGAGGGAGGGGGAGGGGGTTATATAGCGGTGGGGGTGGAGTGGGTTGAGGATCAGATCTTAGAGCAAGGGACTACACAAAATTCTACTTGCAAAGTTTAATTAGTAGGATCCTTGTAAGTTTATTTACTCTCATTCCCCGTTAACCTCCCTCTCTCTAACTTTCTCCATCTCTCGCGAATTTTTCACTCATCCCGTGCCATTCCTTCTCATCATACCAAATCTTCTAAGATAACCTCGGGCTTCCCCATTCTTCACTCTACTGCTATTTCCACAACATATACTCGAGCCCTTGATGGAAATAACAGCTTTGGCAGCTTTTACTTAAGAGTGCGTCGTAGTCAATTTAGTGAATCAGACTTTGAGAATAACTTCAAGTTGATTAGAATAACCTAATTCCAAGTACTATGCTTGAATGATTTGCTACGGATTAGCATCTCACATTGGTACAAATCGCTGTGATAATAGTGTGAAATGTTTTGAATATTCGAAAATGAGTAATTTTATTTGACGTATCGTTTAATTGGTATCACTCAGAAATATTTGCAGGAAAGAAAATAGTATGGACCTATACTAACACAATTTGAAAAATAAAAATTGAATATTATTTCAAAGTAGATCTACGTGTAAAATTATTTCAAGTTTTGTATTCATCTGTATTTGAGTGAACCTATCCTATAATATGTTGAATTACAACAAATACAAATACAATAAAGAGAAACGGATAAAATAACAAGAAAGAAAGACAAAATATATCAATTCTTTATCGAACAAGACAGAGTACAGAGTATAGAGACAAGAATAGAAGGAAGAAGATTTCAAGAAGAAGAAAAAAAATATCGAAATGATGAGAAGATCCAATCTTCCTTCCCCGTTATGAACGCCCGATTCGTGTTATTTCTACTTTCAACGATGCACTATATAATTAAAATTATGATATATTTGCGTCGGATGAATGATTATTGAGATGGTGGGATTAGGAAATGGAAATTGATTTGGTATTGGGAAGGATAGGGTAATGGGAAGGAAGCGGCCATGGTCTATATTGTAGAAACCATTCCAGCATTAGCCTGGACTACATAGGAAAACCACAAAACAAATCTGTAAAGATGGATGGTGTCGGGCATCGAACCAGATCCGATATGACTTAATTCCGGATCACATGAAGCTAGTGCGTTAACCACTGCTCTGCATGTGCCGGTGTGAATGCTTGAATTGTTTCATAGCGCTGGCATTATCACCTCAGGATCTTCTGTTTGTTGAATTAGTTATCTTATTTTCAATCATTTTTTGGGGTGTTCAGATCGCCCCCGTGGTGCCCCATGTGAACAATCCCATATCTCTCATCAATTGCCCCGATTGAGGAACTTATATTTTATATCAAGTTTCGAAATTATTGGAAAAGAAGTATGTCTTGAGCGCAAATTCAATTCAGAAAAAGTTAAAAATGTGAGTTGAACTATATATATTTTTTTAATAACATCAAAACTTGATGCAAAATCGTTGTTCCCCAATCAAGGCTATGGATGAAAGATAGGATCGTTTGGACGGGGCACCCAAGGGCGATCTTACCAACCCATTTTGATTATTTGAAACTGAAAAACTTCAACACCTGGACTGCGCTGTCTGTGACCCTGATTTTTCGCCGTAGATAAATGTCTTTCAGTATAAACACACGAATGTTGATATCTTCCACTTTGAACTAAGTCTCTTGGGCAATGATCACTTCTTTTCATTGACAGCAGATTTGAAGTTTATCATTATACAAAATGGACAAATCAAATTAGTGATAGGCCTATCATGTTATAATCAGGCCTATTACTCTACTAATTAATGGTCGTGGCCAATTAGTACTTCATCCAAGCATTTGCTTCGAGGACTGTGAGAAACCTCGAAAAACCAAGTCAGGATGGTGTGGAACTCTATGAACTATTTCCTGTATCCTCCCTCCCCCTCCCCCTTCCCATTCCTCTCACTCCTTATAAATCATTCCAGTAGTGTCAATCCGGGTGAATAGGCCTACTCTCTGGAATCGTAATTGGATGAGCGTAGCGAAGCTTTCCATTCCACACCCTTAAAAAAAATGAGCTTCCTAAGCTCATCTCACAACGCGCATCCCGCGTTTTCCTAGTTGATTACAAAGTGAACTCTTCAATGTTGTTTGTTCTCCTTCACACACAGTCATCAACGTTCGACATTTCATAATACGCGTGCGTGAGAGCAGATTATATTTAGTCGAGGACTTGAACTTATGGAACTCTTGTTTTCATTTCACAAGCAGATTGTGGTGATTTCACGCATGTAAATATCTATCATGGTACAGAATTTATAATCGAAATATTTCATGAAACTTTATGAGACTCTTGAGAATTATCCAGAGTATCGAAATTGTCCAGTAAAATTTCATAGCGAAAATTAGGATTTCAACTAAATTCAAACACAATATCACAAATTTGAGCACGAAATTGACATGCTGCTTTTATGAACAATTTCACGGATCAATCGGAACTACTACAAATAGGAGAGCTGAAATAAGAAGATTGAATTCATATAAATGATCGACACGTGGAACTCATCATTGCGTCAACACAGAGGCAGTGAGTGACTTGACCTGAAGTTCAAACGGAGGCATGAAAGAATGCATATCATCTATGACTATCAATAACGTAACGGGATAGGCAACATGGCATTTTCCTTTCGCACCATGCGTATATCAGAGGGATGCCACCTCACAAATTGTATGATGATTTGCTGGTATTAATGTATGTTGATCTATACAAGTAATAGATGTGATGCAATCTGTGAATCCAGCTCTTCCCAACTGCATTAAGCAATATTGGAATACATTTCATTTGAATTGGCCAATCTAAATCTAAAATACATCTGTAAAATCATTTGGACCTCTAGTCAAGAGCCCTACTGCTATATTTACTATTTGATAACTGGATAATTACTCATCATCCACGAGAAAGATCAGAAACAATGCAAGTAAACAATTATGTACTATACATTGAAATACTAGCCTAATAAGTACGATTTGATTTGAAATTGGTAATCTCAGAAATGTACACGAATGCGGTGATTCCATCATGGTGAAAACGGTCTAATATCAAAAAGACAGGACTTATGCCATGTTGCTTATCCCGTTACGTTATTGATAGTCATAGATATCATACAACTGTTCCACGTCTGCCCCAATCTATTGACTTAGAA
>OZ023326.1:84018950-84026450 GCA_964007535.1 Brachyptera risi
AAAGTAGGCCTACATCATTTTTTGAAAAACAAATGCGATTGACGACTCATAGTCTCCGCCCCATTGACGTCACAAATCATACCGTCCAATCAACAGGGCTGTTAAAACTGTAGTGAAATTCAAATATCCAATCGGGGCATCTTGGAATGACTATAAATGATCCAACTGGCTGACTGGTGAAGCCACGCCTATTTCGAGTCGTCAATTGCTGACCCAATAATTCCACTGAGCCGTGTATAACATTTTTGAGCATTGTTGTTTCATATAGTTCGATATAAAAGCGATAGTTGCGCTACAGGTAATCGGTATTCCAGGCTCAGATTCTGACCCCAGAAATATTATATGAGATATCGATTTTATGTGAGACGCAAGTCACATCTTCCTTATATTAAAATGAGGTATGTTCTTGCTATGACTATCAATAACGTAACGGGATAATCAACATGGCGTAAGTCCTATCCTTTCAGCATTAGGCCGTTTTCACCATGATGGAATCAGCGCGCTTTCGTGTACATTTCTGAGATTACCAATTTCAAATCAAATCGTACGTATTAGGCTCGTATTTCAGTGTATAGTACATAGTTGTATACTTGCATTGTTTTTGATCTTTCTCGTAGATGATGAGTAATTATCCAGTTATCAAATGGTGAATATAGCATTAGGGCCCTTGACTAGGGGACTAAATGCTTCAACAGACGTATTTTAGATTTAGATTGACCAATTCGGATGAAATTTATTCCAATATTGCTTAAGGCAGTTGAGAAGAGCTGGATTCACAGATTGCATTACATCTATTACTTGTATAGATCAGCATACAATAATACCAGCAAATCATTATAACATGTGTGAGGCGGCATCCCTTTGATATACGCATGGTGTTAGAAGAAAGCGCCATGTTGCTTATCCCGTTACGTTATTGATAGTCATAGTTTCTTGGTATCACTACATCATGGACATAGTATTGAAGTGACATTGTTGTCGGAATCGTCAACGAGGCAGTGTGTTCTGATGCAGAGAAAATATATTCGAAAATGTGAGTTCGAATTCAAGAGTGGATGATTTTCATTTTGACAGCCTTGTAATTTTGTTGACATTTCAACACTATACAGTATGCAAGATAAGATAACAGAAAAATGAAATGGGAATGCACTCAATTTGAAATAAGAATTCACTAGGGAAACGCAATTTATGCGTTCTAGGATGAGCGATATAGAAATATTTATACAAGTATAAGGAAGCTTGATTTCGAACACACATCGATTTCAAAACTATTCCGTTACTGCCTTTTAGTTCTACTTTTGCTGATGTGAAACGTTTCACAATTGATTCGAATATCTTGTTGCTTTTCTCAACTGCTTCATTTGACGAATATATGAGAAAAACATCGAATTTCAATATTTATCTCTTAAGCTGCTACTACAATCTATGTGAACTTCGAAATAATTTGTTTAATTCTTGTACTTGAATTTCGTGACCATTTGCATTCATTCCGAGAATTATCCTATATTTTTCACCACTTCACTTCTCCCGTTCATTCTCATGAGGATTTTCGAGAATTTTGAATTGTGCTTCTCGAAAGTGGTTGCGTCCCTCAACGTGACTGGAAAGGGGATGCCAGAGGAGCGAAAACTGAAATAAAGATACCAACAGGAGTGCACTCGGCTTGGTGTGTTTACTCAGAGAGAGGATGGCCTATTCGAGAAAACAATTAGGCCTATAAGATAACCCAAGAACCCTAACAGAGGCTCCTTTGTGCTCTTACCAATTCTCTGAAAAAGTAGCTTGTTAGACGAGCTTTAGCGAGGATTCAATACGACATACTTAGAAAAATTGGTGTTCGTTTTTACGTTTTTTTCTTATGTTTTTTTGTCGGTTCTCCACAGGTCAAACGGCTACAGCTATCAACTTCAAACTTTTCAAAATATGGTTCATTATCTAGCTCAGATTCGTATAGTTTTGTGGCATTATCAGATCGTAACTTTTTTTCATGAATTTTAGAAATTTCAAAAATACCCATTAGAATAACACGACGGAAAAGAAAATAAAAAATTTTTATCTTCAAAACAATCGCAATTTTGTGTGGAGTTGAATAACAACTTGATACACATTTTTGGAAATTCTCAGCTTGATCGGGTCATCCATTCTGAATAAAAAACATTAAATGTGCCTAATTGGTACCACTTGAAGCCGTTTTTACCCATTTATAACTAAAATGTTACCCAATTGACGAATTTAGGCAAAAGTTTGGCAATGAAGTCGACACACTATCACTTTCCGCTCGTCTAACAACGCGTATATAGCGTTTTCCTAGTTCACAGCATTACTACATGTCAAGCCCTCCTTCACTCTCAGTAGTATTCGCTCTTCCAGTATTCGCTCTTCCAGTATTCGCTCTTCCAGTATTCGCTCTTCAGCGCCCCCGTGGGGAGTGGTTGCCAACCGATTGTGTCTCGAAACTCTACAGTATCGAATTAGAAGATGACAAGTCATATGTGCACTCAAAGTGTTTCATCAATATGTATGCGTTCGTTTGACAAGTGAAGCGCGAACAAGAAAAAATTAAAAAATTGAAAAAACATTTCCGTTTTTTCTAAGTACGTAAAACTGAGTCTCCGAATCACTCATCAAATTGTGTATGACCAAAAAAACTGGGTTTGTGTTACAATTTTTTTTATTCATCTCTTTTAGAACTTTCAAGAGCAAAACACAGAGAATTCGTAAGCGGTTCCATGATTTCAGTGTTCAAAGATACACATAATTAGTCACATTTGATTCAATTACTTGTGTTTACGTGAGGAAAAAGTACCGAGCGACCGTTCCTCATACATCACACCACTAGAGCACGGGTGGTTCGCGCATCCCTCTTTCGTAGATAGGCCTACAAGTATAGAAAATACCGGAACATGCAGCGCAGTGGTTGACGCGATCGCTTCGTGTGATACGGGAGGTGAAGGGGAGTATCGGACCTGGTTCGATCCCCGCCACCGTCCATTATCACAGGAGTTTTTTGTGGTTTCCCTCTAAAATTAGACGAGCTCTAGCGAGGATTCAATTTGACATACTGAAAAAAATTGGTGTTCGTTTTCATGTATTTTTTTGTTTTCATGTTTTTTTATCGGTTCTCCACAGGTCAAACGGCTACAGCTATCAACTTCAAACTTTTTTTCATCATGGTTCCTCATCTAACCCAGATCTGTATAGTTTTGTGGCACTATCGGATGGTAACTTTCATTTTTATGAATATTAGATAATTCAATAATACTCATTAGAATAACACGGCAAAAAACAAAATTATTTTCCAAAAAAATGAGATTTTCTGTGAAGTTGAATTACATCTTCATGGGCCTACACATTTCTGAAAATTCTCAGCTTGATTGGGTAGGGCATTTTGAAGAAAAAACATGAAATGTACTAAATTGGTACCTCTCGAAGCAGTTTTTACCCATGTATAACTTGAATGTCACCCAATTGGCAAATTTAGGCAGCAGTTTGGCAAAGAAGTCGACATGCTATTACTTTCCGCTCGTCTAACAACGCGTATTTAGCGTTTTCCCAGTTTAGGATGATGCTGGAATGGTTCTTACGATATAGGCTACGACCGTTTCCTTCCCACTATCCTTTTTATCACCTACGAAACCTCTATCTCATCATATCATCATCTCATTAATCATTCATTCGTCGTCAATAGATCTTAGTTATCATCATAGTGCGCTCTTGATCCCAATATAAATATATATATTGAAAATCGCAGCATATGCGTTTTTAGATGAGCGATTAGCGACCTCATATCGAATTTAATGAGAAGCTCTCAACACACATTGATTTGGAAACTATTATTCACCTGCCTTCCTGTTTCATTCATTCAGTGTTCTCATCGTTTCAGGATTCGAGTGGAATCAATTAACTGTTGCTCATAATCTCACAACTCTCTCAATGGCTCCAATCGATGCAAAAAATAGTATTAAAATTATTTTTCCCAGAACAGCTGATCATTCTTATGTAATACTCGAACATAATGTGAATTATCCTCCGGCTCAAATTCAACGAAAATTTGAACATGTTTGGAGAAAATATTCTCTTCTCTCAGATATTCGAAATTTCAAATACTAGGCAAACGCGTTATGTGTTGCCGCGTTGATGGATGAGCTGGAACCTATCAACTTATCTTTGGATTGGTTATTATATATATATATATATATATATATATATATATATATATATATATATATATATATATATATATATATATATATATATATATAAACACCTTGAGATCCAAACCATTACATCACTGCCATCTTATTTTTCATAGAGCAGACCTTGATAATTTCTATGATAATAAAGAAGGCTTTGTTTTAATCGTTCACAATTGAGTGGTGTCACTTGTTGCTTTGATTCAATAGGTATCTTAATAGCTTCGAATGATTCCTAGGAATTACATTATGTATTTTTTTACATCAAAACGGCTGATCGATTTGAGTGAAAGTTCGAAATAATGTGTATCATCATTAGATTAAAATTCCCTGAGAATTTGAATTCTCTCGTATGAAATATTTTTCATGATTTTTTTTTCTCTGGGCTATGTTCATGGGATTTTTGAAATCTTTGAAATGAGTTTTCTCAGAAGTGGTTCTACCGATCGCTCCTCAAAACTATACAGTATCGAATCAGATAATGATACTTGTGTGTGCCAAGTTTCAACTGATTTCAAACTTTCGTCTGACCTGTGGAGCGCGAAAAAAAAAGGACTTTTTTTTCAGGTATGGTGAAATTGAGTCGTCGCTTCACTCATCCAATAATTGAAACAGCTTTTCTCGGAAGTGGTCGGAACGATTGCGCCTGGAAACCAGATAGCATCAAGTTGGATGATTCCACCTGTAAGTTCATTCATATTTCAGGTGTCATCAGGATGTGTACTTTTATGAATTTCATTTTATTTTAATTTTATGCAATGAAGTCGACATACTATTACTTTCCGCTCGTCTAACAACGCGTATATAGCGTTCTCCTAGTTTATTCAACATATAGATGGAAATAATAGCAGAACCATTGCTGTGATTTACTCCTTTCTATTTTCGAATTTCACCGATATTTTCATAGAATTCAAGGTGTATAGAGTTTTCGATTAAACCAAAGTCGATAAAGTAGCACATATAAAACCACTTTGACGGCTCATCTCACAACGCATATGTTGCGCTTGCCTGGTATAATCAGAAACTCCACACACCTTGACTCCCATAAACTATTCTTCATTCAGGCCCTGTATTACCACGGCCAGTTAGTATTTATCTGACAGTTGGTGAAAACAAATAGCATAGGTAACCATGGTGATAACAAGTTTGAACTGTCAGATAAAGGCTAACTGGACTTGGTAATACCGGGCCTTAGTGGAATTAATATTGCATTTGGAAAGTCGTGAATCTCAGCAATGATTGTGTTATTATTCTCATTTATTTGTTGGATGGGAAACATTTATTCACCGGCACATGTAGCTGTGTGGTTAACGCACTTGCTTTGTATGACCCGGGAGGTGGAAGGACATATCGGACCCGGTTTGATCCCAGCCACCGTCCATCTATACAGGGGTTTTTCGTGGTTTTCCCCTGTAGTGTAGGCTAATGCCGGGATGGTTACCACAATATAGGCCACGACCGCTTCCTTCCCACTATCCTTCTCATTACCCATAACACCTTCATCTCATCATCTCATCATCTCATTAATCATTCATTCAATGCCGATAGATCTCAGTCATCATTACAGTGCGTCGTTAAAATCAAATATAAAAAAAAAAATTGATTCAATCATTTTCTTCTGAAGGGTTGATTCGAATAGCATACAGAATTGTGATTATGTGTAGGCCTATCATTAATGTGTTCATATACGGAGGAAATTTTTATTCATTTTGGAGAGATTTCATTTCCATTTCTATTTCTCTTTCGCTCAGCCAAATTTTATGGAGTTTTTAGACATTTTAAGATGGAATTTCTTAAAAATGGTCCAACTAATGTGACTCAAAAACTGTACAATTCCGATTTGGATAATTCTACGTGTAAATAAAGAGTTTCATGTTGATCAGTTGAACCGTGTGTGACCTGTGCAGCGGCTACAAACACACACACACACACACACACACACACACACACACCAACACACACAGACAATTGGCTCTAAAGAGTAGGATAAAGGTCTTTGCATTCGCTCATTCAATGATATATATAACCAACAATTGAATTCACATTCAACTCTGTTAATTGTTTCAATGATTAAGTACATATGGGAAACATGAAAGTTATCACACATTATTAATTATCAAAACGATACCGAATAGGTTTTCATTTTGAGCCCACGAGCCGTTTTTTTTTTTCAGTTTCTTAACCAAATAAAACAACCATGGTATAAGCCAACAATTAATTTTCTTTAAAAGTATTCCACTTTTCCGTGTATTTCATAGTAAACTCGCTTTTCCCTCCCAAAAAGCTTATGTCCACAGTCCACACGACCGTCTAGTAAAAGTGCGAATAACTCAAACAACGGCCTCGTTTGCAATATAAGTCGCTTACCAGTTTCTAGTGCTGCTATTATATGCCAGTTATAATAGTCCACTAAACCAGTTAAAGCTTATCTGGTTTTATGAAATATTCGCAAATAAACTCGGTGGCTTATCCTTTTTGCCCCATGGCCCCTTCAGTCGCTGTAATGATCGTGTGTGCGCTTAACCCTCTAGTCGGATAGATATACCATTATGTGAAACTTAAATCTATGCCGGAGATAATATTTCAAAATTTGCATTCATTTTAATGAAACCTCGGACTAGAACAATATTGGATCGTTATATTTGTTGAACAAAGAAAAACTTTTGCTTGTTCAAGTTTGTTTTTATAAAGTTGGTATATCATCCGGATAATAAATCAACGGAAATTATTAACATTTCCAGAATTACGATCGGCCTCCAAAGAAATGGAGGATAACATTGGAGGATTGATTTTGACTTGACTTGATTTTTTAAACTTTGTCATACATTTTTTGTAACTGTTCCAATTTTAATATGTATTTCATATGTTTGTATTTGTATCTCTATGGCTCGGTATTACCAACGTGGGAGTAGCTCCAACTGACAGATAGAAGTTGTTATATTTGTTTTCACCAACTCGCAGATAACTGCTAACTAGACTTGGTGATACCGGGCCTATGTATTATTTCTATGTACTGTATGTACCTGACGTGCCAAATATTTCAATATGAAACTGTTTACACCTCTAAGGCCCGGTATTACCAAAGCCAGTTAGTAATCATCTGTGAGTTGATGAAAACAAATAGCATGTGTAACCATGGTGATAACAAGTTTGAACTGTCAGATAAAAACTAACTGGACTTGGTAATAAAGTGCCTAAAAAAAATATTGTAAATCTACTGGCAGAAGATGTTATGAATGAATGAATGAATGAATGAATGAATGAATGAATGAATGAATGAATGAATGAATGAATGAATGAATGAATG
>OZ023326.1:84031450-84038950 GCA_964007535.1 Brachyptera risi
TTTATCCCAATATTAATCAATGCAGTTGGAAAGAGCTGGATTAACAGATTGCATAACATCTATTACTCGTATAGATCAACATACAATAAAACCAGCAAATCATCATAACATTTGTGAGGCGGCATCCCTTTGATGTACGCATGGTGCGAGAGGAAAGCGCCGTGTTGCTTATCCCGTTACGTTATTGATAGTCATAGCTCGAAGTAGCAGTATAGGCCCAGTGTTCATTCCTTTAAGCCTCCTTCAGAAAAATCAGTACACATATCAGCATATTTCGCGACATAACTTATGAATAAAATTAAAAATCATTATACGCCTATAAAAAGTTTGATGCGAACCATTTTTCTAACTGGTATTCCATTCTTAGTTCCATTTCTCTATTATGACTATATCGGTGTGGGCAATTGAGTCTACTTCAACCAAGGAGGTTAGATACTAATAGTATTCTATTAGTATCTAACCTTCTTGACTTCAACCTTCCAAGAGAGAACGAATACACCTTTATACGTTAGGCGGGCCTACCGCTATTTCAATTGTTTTAGTGAACTGATCCGGTTAAATGTACTGAGCCCTCTATGTCGTATCGTTTCAACAAAACTAATTGAAGTGTAAACTCATATCTTTCTCTTGAACACTTCAATCACTTCAATAGAATACTTTGATGGGACATTTAATCAGAATCGAAATTTTAAATATTCGTTAATATCAGCACACATCTTTTGCAATCGCGAGAAGCGAACTATAACAAAGACCGAGAAAATGGAAATAAAACTGAAACAATCGTCAAAAGCGTTATTTGTGGACTTCATAGTAGTTAAATCTGTCTTCATATACGGGTATTGTGACAAACAAGGCGCCTGGATCGAACCTACACACAAGACGACCGCATGATTGACTAGAAAATAAAAGGAACACTAGCGGCGTTTTAAACGTCACTTTTTTTCTTCCGCCAGAAAGACTTTTTCACCCTTTGTTTTCTTTGGCCTCCTTAGATTTCTTCTCTCGCTCGAAGGAAAGTATAGATTCGTGAGCCGAGAAAGAGCCGACTAATATTACTTTTCGTGTCTATTTTTTCCTTCTCTGTTTGTTTTATTGCCGTGCAAAAGAGAAATCGTTGAGCTTTGGTACAAAAATGAAATAGTAGACCGAGAAGGAGGAAGAAAATCAGTCGCACTCACGGACGTGCTACGCGTTCACGGTGTCATCAGCAATGACAGAATGAAAATTCCGTGAATCTTTTCTCTTTCTCATACATTTTTATATGTCCCATTATTCTTTTGTCGACGAAATGGCTACAAATCATTTTATTCTGACACCTGGATATTTTTTCCTCTCATGTTTATGACAATTAAAAATGATTGATGGAATTTTTTGTAAACACGTGAGATGATGAAATCTTTCGAATAAAGAGGTACTTATTTTTGATGATCATGGGATCATATTTAGACGAGCTTTAGCGAGGATTCAATTTGACATACTGGAAAAAAATGGTGTTCGATTTTATGTTTGTTTTTTTTCAATGTTTTTTTGTCGGTTCCCCACAGGTCAAACGGCCACAGCTATCAATTTCAAACTTTTTTTCACCATGGTTCCTCATCTAGTTCAGAACTGTATAGTTTTGTGGCATTATCGGATATCAACTTTTTTTTTCATGAATTTTTTGGAAATTTCAAAAATACCCGTTGGAATAACAAGGCGGAAAAAAAAATTAAAAATTTAATTTTCCAAAAAATTTAAATTTTGTGTGACGTTGAATAACATCTTGAGTCACATTTCTGGAATTTTCAGCTTGATCGGGTCAGCCATTTTGAAGAAAAAACATGAAATGTGCTAAATTGGTGCCACTCGAAGCCGTTTTCACCCATTTATAACTAAAATGTCACCCAATTGACGAATTTAGGCAGAAGTTTGGCAAGCAAGTTGACATACCATAACTTTCCGCTCATCTAACAACGCGTATATAGCGTTTTCCTAGTTAGTAAGAATACACCATGGTTTGTTTTTGATACAGCAACACCTTTCCAATTGTATACATATTCATCCCCATCCTCAATTTTTGATGAAAGAGTGATTTAATCACACTTTTAAATTAAGTGTGTTCAGAGTATTATTCGTTCTGAATAGGAAAACGTGTATTCAATTGTTCTACACCATGTTCAATATTTAAAATAATTGTAAGGAACTCAACAATACGAAAAACTTTCGGGAATAAAATAATCCCATATAAATACGAAACAAAGCAATGTAGTTAAGGAATAAGTCGAGTATTACTTTGGTTTATTTTGATGGCGCAGGAAAGACAGAACAACAATAGCAGCTACTTGATGCAGTTTATGTTCTAGCCGCGGTTTATGCGTGAGAGAGACTGAAGAACGGGAATATTTCACGGTAAACTTGCTGTAAGACTTTACACCACGAATAATGTCTGCTCTATTGTATTTACTAAACCAAATGGAACTGTTTCTTGTTGGAACTGGATTTGTTTCTCGGAATCGCGTCGCTTTGAGATATCTTACTGGCAGCACGGCCATCTGAATTTGAACAGATATAAAATTGTGTTTTCAGATTTTGTTTTTTGAGAATATCCAGGTACCAAACCGCGCACACGAAATGAAATGAACGAATGATTGATGGCGATAAGCAAATATTTGTATTTGTATTTGTATTTGACCCACTCATAACAGATTGTTTTTAGAACAGGTGGTAATGATTACTTTCATGAAATCAAAGGAAAACAAACAAACATAGCCTACTTGATAAAATTATACATTGTTATTTTTTCTTAGCTCTCTTCTTGAATTACTTATCTTCGTTATATTCCTCAACTCTTCTTCCAATTCATTCTATTCCCGCGTCATTCTCTGGATGAATCCATATTTCCCTACTTCTCTATCCACTCTCTCCACTCACATTCTTACCCCTCCCCTTGTACTTCTTTGTAATCCCTTTTCCAATCTATTGCTCAATTCCTCCTATCCTGTATATTCATTCTTGAATCCAACAAAATTACACTTTCTTTCTATTCGTCTTCGTTTTGCCAAATTTTCCCATTCCATTTCCTCAATCATTTTACTAGGTCTTTCTATAACTTTTCTCACCACATCCTTATCGTTCCTGATAATCTTCCAGCGCTTCTCTCTTCCCAATACCCTTCTTGCAGCAACCCTTTGGACGTTCTCCACAGCCTTTATTAGTCCAACTTCATGCGGATCCCAGACTGAACTAGCATACTCAAGCATTGGCCGAATCAGACTCATGTATGCTTTTTCTTTTATTTGCCTCCCTGTCCCCTTCAACTGCCTCATAACGGAATTCAAGGATCGTATTCTTTTTTTTGAGACATTCCTAACATGATCCCCCAGCCTAAATTTTTATTTATGTAAAGTTCAAGATATTTATACGCTTCTACTTCCTCAAGCTTGGAATCTCCCATTTTATAAGCTTTATTTTCTTTTTTCTTGTTACTGATGAATATGAAACATGACGATGATTGACATGATAGCTTCAATATGCATATAGAATAATACGTATACGTCACCGCAGATGATTAGCTCGATTATCTGTGACGTCATTGAGAACGAGTTAAGAAGGCGTAGAAAGTTTCCCTGGCGACATTATTCGATAATTAAATTGATGAGATATTATTATACAAACCCTCATTGGTCTTCGACTCCGAAGTGTTCAGGATAACAATAGATTTGAAATACATGAGAGAATATAATAAAACTGAATTGAATAAATTAATATTGAAATGATAAAAAATGTGATGAAATTGAAATACCTAGAAAACGCTATATATATGTTTTGTTAGACGAGTGGAAAATGATAGTATCTCGACTTCTTTGTCAAACCATTTCCCAAATTCGCCAATTGGGTGACATTCAAGTTATAAATGGGTAAAAACGGCTTCGAGTGGTACCAATTTAGCACATTTCGTGTTTTTTCTCCAAAATGGCAGACCCAATCAAGCTGAGAATTTCCAGAAATGTGTATCAAAATGTAATTCGACTTCACACAAAATTTCATATTTTTAAAAATATATTTTCTTTACGCCAAAACTTATTCTAATGGGTATTTTTGAAATTTCTAAAATACATACAAAAAAAGTTATCATCCGATAATGCCACAAAACTATACAGATCTAAGTTAGATGAGGAACCATGATGAAAGAAGCTGTAGCCGTTTGACCTGTGGAGAACCGACAAAAAAACGTATTAAAAAAACATAAAAACGAACACCAATTCTTTTCAGTACGTCAAATTGATTCCTTGCTAAAGCTCGTCCAATCAAAGATAACAGACAATAGTTAGGACACTGATGATCATTCAGAGGAAGAAATGATTGTAAATGTTGACGGATGATAGTTGATTGTGTAAAGATTGTCTCCGAGTATTCACATGAAATCCTTCAGGACTGACATTCCAATTCATCTATGATCCTCTTCGTTTTATTTTATATTGGGTTTTAGCGACGCACTGTAATGATGACTGAGATCTATTGGCGTCGGATGAATGAATAATGAGATGATGGGATGATGAGATGAAGGTTTATAGGTGATAGGAAGGATAGTGGGAAGAAAGCGGTCGTGGCCTATATTGTGGGAACCATCCCGGCATTAACCTAGACTACAGAGGGAAGCCACCTAGCTGGACTACAGAGGGAAACCACACCGACACAGTAGCTGAGTGGTTAGCTCACTTGCTTCCTGTGACCCGGGAGGTAAAGGGACATATCGGACCCGGTTCGATCCCCGCCACTGTCCATCTTTACAGGGATTTTTAGTAGTTTCCCTCTGTAGTCTATGCTAATGCCGGGATGGTTCCTACAATATAGGCCACGACCGCTTCCTTCCCACTATCCTTCTCACCACCTGTAAAAACCTTCATCTCATCATCCCACCATCTCATTAATCATTCATCCGACGCCAATAGATCTTAGTAATCATTACAGTGCGTCGTTAAAACCCAATATATATGAAAAAAGGGAAACCACGAAAAACCCCTGTCAAGATGGACGGTGGCGGGGATCGAACCGGGTCCGATATGTCCCTTCACCTCCCGGGTCACACGAAGCAAGTGCGCTAACCACTCAGCTACTGTGCCACTATCCTTTTTGTGTCTGAGCTCATTTTTTAATCGATTCACTTATGCTCTGTGGTTTTAGTCCATCCCAAAGGAATTGGTCGAGGAAATTAAAAAAACTTCCGTTGTCCCAACACATTTTCGATATTTAATACATTGAAAGTTGACGTTTTGAGACCTCGCGAATCGAATATTGAATTTTGAAACACTTTTTGTATAGTGTGCTCCAGATATGCTGATTTAAGTGAGAATAATCTGTTCAACTATGTGACATTACTCCTCTAAATCAATCAACTGAATAAAATGATGAACACACAGAGTTAACGATATTTTATGGTTACCAACAGCGCAGTCTTGGTGCTGAAGTTCATTGGTTTCAAATAATTAAAATTGGGGTGGTGAGATCGCCCTTGTGATGCCCCGTCCAAACGATCCTACTTCTCATCCTTAGCCCCAATTGGGGAACAATGATTTTGTATCAAGTTTCGATGTTATTGAAAAAAATATATATATTTGACCTCGAGAACACCGAAATATTTCATGAAATATGCATAAAATTGAATTTTATACTTTTTTTCTCTTCTTGATACGTATCATCCAGTGACTCCTCAAAAATAATTTCAATCTTCACTCATGAATTCCGATATCTGTAGAATTATTTATATCACATCCATGCAAAATTCAAACGCTATAGCTTCACTATAGCTCACTAGTGAGACGCTGTTTTGGTCCATCAGTATACTCGGTGGTTCATGGAATGCGTTTGATGTTTGTTTTGAACTATTAACTTGCTCTGTACGTAGTTCATCGATATTGTTAATAATGTCAAATGTACTCATGTTTGAAAATGCCATGTACTGTTGTTATCATTTATATACAGTTCATCGAGGCATGTGCGCATATTGGCCCTTCACCTTCTCAAATTGACCTTCAAACTGATTCGGAGCATAATTCCATATCATAGTAAAGACCGAATTTACATACGCTTTCATTACCATTACTGGGCAAACGCGAAATATCCGTTGTAAGATGAGCGATATATCTGAATTAGGTATAATAACAGTCCTACATTTGCTACTTTATCGACTATGGTATTCTACACACTTTGTCCTTAATTTAATTGCTACTTTATCTTCTCTGGCATTCTACACACCTTGACGGATATGAAGATTAGTTAATTCTTGGGCAAATATCGAATCTAGGAAGCAGTGAATCTTGGCTCATTTCCATTCATATTATATTTGATGAATAAAAACAGTTATTTGATTTTTTTTCTTCGAAACGGCTGATTCGATTTGATTGAAACAGAGTGGTTGTGTGTATCATTCGTGTTTGAACACTCAGATTTTTTTTTTTTTTTTTTTTAGAGGTTTCATTTTTTCAAATTTTCTCACCCAGCCTAATCTTATGGGGATTTTAAAAACTTTGACATGATATTTCTCAAAATCTATTCAACCGATTCATTCCAAAAACTATACAGTTCTAAGTTGTGAAAGTTGGCCCGTACAAAAAAGTTCCATGTTGTTCAGTCCACCCATGTGACCTGTGCTTACAAAAAACAAAAAAAAAACAAAAAAAAACAGACAAGCTCTATAAAGGTGGGATGGAGTCTTCACTACGCTCATCTAATTAAATTGGAGATTGAAAGATATATGGAGCAATTGAATCATTTTATAGCCATCTCACATCAGACTCTCATCCGTTGAGATACATCCCATATACTTATGCAGTTTTATAAGAAAGTGTTGAATGTAAATAATGACTTGGCGCATTGCTAAAAGAGACGTTCATCAAATATCGTGTCATCACACAATTATATACGTTTCTCCGGAGATCAAATATCGTTATGAAATGTACGTCTTTCAGAAGAAACATGAGATTATTGCATGAGATTATTACATTCTCACGAGTTCTGCTGCAACATTCTACAACCGGATGTCATCACTGATTGGGGGGGGAGGAGGGGGGGGGGAGAGGGTAGCTTCAGCATAACATGGATGAGAAGTGCATATTTCAAGTTATCAAGACAATATGAAGTAATCATCAAACTCGCTCGAATTATTCGTAGATGTATGAGAGACATAATAATAAAAACACATAGAATAATGCTTCTGTGGAAAAAATTGGGATGTTACCATTTTTTTTTGGCGAACAGTGTATATGATTTTGGTTCTGAACAGATGCCCTCTGACCGAATATCTCCAGTCCTGCTTAGTTGGTCGGAACAAAATTTCGGTTCCTTGTGAATTATGTCAGTAGTTATATGATGTGTGATGAAATATTCGAATTCTGCTCTCCATTGAGATTCTTTACTAGGAAAACGCCATATATGCGTTGTTAGACGAGCGGATTGTTTTGTCAAACTTCTGCCTACATTTGCCAATTGGGTGACATTCAAGTTATAAATGGGTAAACACTG
>OZ023326.1:84046450-84067807 GCA_964007535.1 Brachyptera risi
CGTCTAACAACGCGCATCCCGCGTTTTCCTAGTATAAGAACTATTGAATTTCCACTGCATATCACATATGGGTATGGATATGTCATACTTGTGTGGAGGTTTTTCATATCTACGTGGACAACTATCGCGAGTAAGAACCGTTGTGATTCCCTGAAGGTGTAGCATTTCTTGCACCGTTTACGAAAAAAATGATATCACTATCCATTTCTCTCATAGATTTTTCATTTTCCATTTCATGTGAGCAAAAATCTATTGTAACTGTCGTGAGAATGTGGAGTAAGTTTCTCCAATATAGGCCTGGTAGTTGGGGAACAGGTAACGTGAGAAGTGTCAACACTGTCGATATGGGGATTTCAATGTTCTCCTGAGCCAGTAACTATCGAATAGTAAAACTAAGTGTAAGGTGAATTTTCGTGATTTTCTTTTCCATTCACACAAGAAATAGTACGGTAATCTTGGAAATACATTGATATCCGCTAAGTTGCAGAAGCAGCTTGTCAGCAGAAAAATACAATAGAATGAACGCATACATTGAAGGGATCAGAAGCAAAGTGGACCAACCCAAAAGTCAAAACAAAACACTTCCAATGTGGGTTGGTCCGTTTCGCTCCAAAATATAATGGGGGCCAGAAAGCTTGGTCCACATGTTTAAACCTCTGAAACTAGTGTTAACTAAAAAATGAAAAAATAACACAATACGAATGAAGTGGTTCGAATAGATCATTTTGAGAAAAAAATTGGGTTGGTCCACTTTGCTTCTAATCCCTTCCATTATCCTCATGACTCATTGAGCACAGATATGAAATTATTGAATGATAGAATAAAAAAAAATACATGAATAGAATGTAGGAGTATTAATATCGAATAAGGAATTTTTCAGATCCACGAGTCAAAGGTCATCCTATTGTGTAAGTGACAGGATTTGTCTCCAATGTTTATCAGATTTCTCTGACATTATATCAGAATTGAATTTGGGTAACCGTAAATTTATGTTCCGTATCGACCTCCAGTTTTGTTCCAATTTCCTTCGACGGAGCACATTTTAGAATTTGATGATGTTTTATACGATCATGATTGCATGAACGTTCATTCAAGAGGAATATATTCTTGGCTTCTTGTATCCACACAAAAAAGGTCACTGAGACAAGTGGTCAGGTGGCTAGGTCACTGAACCGTCATTCAGGCGACCGGGGTTCGATTTCCGTCGTGGTCGACTAAGCTGGCAGTTTTTTTCGTGGTTTGCTGCTGTCATTCATATTCATACTCGGACGTTTCCTCAACAGGCTACGACCGACTTCTTTCCACTATGAAAAAAACCTGATTAAATAACCTCTCATCTCACCATCTCACCATTTCATATATCATTCACCGACGTCAATGGATCGTAGTCATCGGTGGAGTGCGTCGTTAAAACCCCATATTAATGAAATACAGAGAAAAGAGTTAAACTAAATATTCGTGTTAACTTCAGTGTTTGTGCATACATATATACTTAGTGCAGCTAGCAGCCCTCGGTAGCTCGGTCAGCTGAGGCACCGCTTCAGAAACTGAAGTCACCGCTGGGCGTGAGTTCGAATCCCGCATAAGGCATGGGTTTTTGTAAATGGCCTCTCACTAATCATCACTTCATACATTCATTATCACCAGCTCATTCGTACCCCCGTCTAACCTAGCTGTTGGTGGGGTCGTTAAGCAGACAATAATCATAATCTAAGTGCAGCTCTGAAAATACAATGCTTTCATGAGAGGGAATTGACCAATGTAGATGGGCGTGACTTATACGAAGCAGGGGAAATTTTAGATACCTTGATTGGTTATTTCCCTATTTTCCCCTGCTTCACTGTCCACTTGTTTGGTTTTCATATTTTGTAACATCACGAGGGCATCCTGTGGCATTTGGCATCCTGAGGCATTGTGTGTATCCTGGATATCGTCCTTAAATCCTTGACCGTCACAAGACCTTGACTTTGACCTTGACCGGCACGAGACAACTATAATGTGACAGTTGCGTGTCATTTGTTGGTGAATAACCTCATTCCGTGGATACAATTGAATAAATACGTTCCATCCATAAGCGTTGAACATACTTAATGTTGGATGACAGAATATGGAGAAAATATTCATTATTATAGAATTGATATTCGTGTTTGAACAACGATGAAAACATGGGTGTGCATTAATTTATGAATACAACATTATCTTTGAGTTGGAATACTTCCTCATTCAATTAGACTAGTTCGTGAACACACAGACACATGTAGCGCAGTGGTTAACGCACTCGCTTCCTGTGATCCGGGAGGCAGTGATACACAGTGATTGGGCAGTGAATAGGATTGAATGAGATGATCATTGTTTGCTTGAAATAACTTCTGAGGGAACGAATGTTTCTGGTATGAATTGAATCCAATAATATTCTTCAAATATGGAAGGTTCCCTCTTTCATTCTTTCGAAACGGTGGTTGAAATGAGAATAAAATATCTCCATTAAATTCCATTGTAAAAACACACACACACACAGGCAGACATAGCTCCATGAGATAGCGATGTACCGGCACATGCAGCGCAGTGGTTAACGCGCTCGCTTCCTCTGATAATGAAGGTGAGCGGCATATCGGACCTGGTTCGATCTCCGCTATATACCAGCCATCTTCACGTTTTTTTCGTGATTTCCCTCTGTAGTCTAGGCTAATGCTGGGATGGTTCCTACAATATGGGCCATGACCGCTTCCTTCCACTGTCCTTTCCAATACCTAAGAAACCTTCATCTCATTATCCCATCTTCTCATTATTCATTCATTCGACGCCAATAGATATCAGCTAGTTAGCATTATAGTACATCGTTTAACCAAATATGAATAAATAAGTTCGTGAACGAGGTAGAAAAAAAGAGATGATGCACCGTGCATGCATTTCCGCAAGGTGCATTTATAATAAACTGCAGTTATGATATATTTAACGGCACGTTAGTCGAACTCATTCAGAAGCGTATCAGCAGTTCAGTGCGGTTCAGACGATCGATGTTAGTCAAGTGTGAAACACTTGAAATAAAGTGTCGAAACGTCTGGCTGTCAATGGTGAATGATAGGAGAAAACAACTGATTGCTACTGCACGTTAACATTGGACAGACTTCATGTAGGCCTAATGGAAGCGCAAGTTGAATGACGTATATAGAACAACTAGTAAGGGGCTGTCTCAATGTCTCTCTTAAACATCGTCTTTGGTATTTCACACTTCGCTGTTCGTTATTTCTATAGGACAGCAAAGTAGGCTGTGGCGCGGAAGGATAGGGTTCTAATTCAGGTTCATTCTTATGGGTGATAGCACGCACATGATTTTAAAACTGTCATGACTTCTAAACTACTAACACTACGGCTAAACCAGTTAGCCTACAATGTTCAGTGAACTGTTATCTTCACGATGAGACACATACATTGTATCAAACGCCTAGTTGATTCAAACAAATAGATGATGAAAAACGTGTTGTAATTTCAATGTCGAAAACTATAGATAGCCGTGCGCGTAGGAGTGCACCCGCATGACGGTCAAAGCTTAATGTTGCAACATCTGTTTTGCGATGATGCCAAGCGATACCCAGCAAGCAGCTAGCAAGTTTCTTGAGAACACGACCACTGTGAGAATTCCGATGCAACTATCTCTCTCTTTCATTCGCTTGGCGACATCGCAATTACAGCATGATTTTTATCATCCAATTGTTCAAATTAACCAGGCGTTTGATACAATGTATGTGTCTCATCGTAAAGATAACAGTTTACTGAACATTGTAGGCTAACTGGTTTAGCCGTAGTATTGATAGTTTAGAAGTTATGACAGTTTTAAAATCATGTGCGTGCTATTACCCATAAGAATGAATCTAAATTAGAACCCTATCCTTCCGCGCCACAGCCTACTTTGCTGCCCTATTCCTTAGTTGTTGAAAACAACTACCATAGTATGACTGAGACGAGTGATCGAGTGGGTAGCAGACTGAACCGTCATTCAGAAGATCTGCATTTGATTCGTGTCATGGTCGCCTATCCTATTTCGTTGTTTCCCTCTGTCACTCAGACGTCCGTGAAGTTGGCCCCTCACATGTCAGAATATGGAAATTTCATTTACATTTGTTAGTGCTACGTTAGTGGCCGTTAGTGCCGTGAAATTTTTCGTTAGTGCCACTTTGGTTTCGCCGTTATAACGCGTTGTCCATGTGAGGGGCCAACTTCACGCCAGCCCCTCACCTATCTCCGATCTTGAAAATTTCAACGGCATTCGTTAGTGCTACGTTGGTGCCCGTTAGTGCCGTGAAAATTTTTGTTGTTGCCACTTTAGTTTCGCCGTCATTACGATATTCAATTGTCAGAACCAGCCCAGCTCACATATTTCCGATCTTGAAAATTCCAACGGTATACGTTAGTGCTACGTTAGTGCCCGTTAGTGCCGTGAAAATTGTTAGTACCACTTCGGTTTCACCGCTGCGACGCGTTGTCAATGTGAGGGGCTCACTTCACGCCAGCCCCTCACATATCTCCGACCTTGAAAATTCCAACGACATTCGTTATTGCTGCGTAAGAAATGCCCAGAAATGACCGCAAGAAACCATAAATGCCGTCCATGTTATCAGCATAGAAGTTGTAGCACCTTATTTATTGGACGAGCTTTAGCAAGGATTCAATCTGACATACTGAAACAAATTGGTGTTCGTTTTTATGTTTTTTTTTGTGTTTTTTTTTTAATGTTTTTTTGTCGGTTCTCCACAGGTCAAATGGCTACAGCTATCAATTTCAAACTTTTTTTCATCATGGTTCCTTATCCAACTTGGATTTGTATAGTTTTGTGGCATTATCGGATATCAATTTTTTTCTTATGAATTTTAAAATTTCAAAAATAGCCGTGAGAATAACACGACGGAAAAAAAATTGAAAATTTTTTATTTTCCAAGAAATTGAAATTTTGTGTGAATTTGAATAACATCTTGATACACATTTCTGAGAATTCTCAGCTTGAACGGGTCAGCCATTTTGAAGAAAAAACATGAAATGTGCTAAATTGGTACCACTCGAAGCCGTTTTTACACATTTATAACTTAAATATCACCCAATTGGCGAATTAAGGCAGAAGTTTGGCGAAGAAGTCGTTATACTATTACTTTCCGCTCGTCTAACAAAGCGTATATAGCGTTTTCCTAGTATTAGGATGAAATAGATTGGTATCACTACATCGTGTCTGAACTAAAAGGTTTAATCAGAGTCGTAGTAGTTCTACCATTACTGCTTTATCGAATCTGGTATTATCGAAAAATCTACACACCTTGACGCATATAGAATAGGCTTCTGACAAGGTACCGTCACCCATTGTTGCAAGAGACAGACAACAATGTCCACCAGTTGGAATTGAACAATCAGAATGTTTGGTAGTCCACCAGTTCGCTGTATTGCTATGGTAACTATTGTTTGTCATTTTTTAATTGACAGAAGCCTATATACTTCATCGTTGGGAAAATATCGAATCTAGAAAGCAGTGAGCCTCGGCAATCGGTCATTGAAATCTATGACTATCAATAACGTAACGGGATAAGCAACATGGCGCTTTCCTTTCGCACCATGCGTATATCAAAGGGATGCCGCCTCACAAATGTTATGATGATTTGCTGGTATTATTGTGTGTTGATCTATACAATTAATAGATGTAATGCAATCTGTGAATCCAGCTCTTTCCAACTGCATTAAACAATATTGGGATACATTTCATTTGAATTGGCCAATCTGAATTTAAAATACGTCTGTAAAAGCATTTAGTTCCCTATAGTCAACAGCCCCTTACTGCTATATTCACCATTTGATAACTGGATAATTACTTATCATCTATACGAGAAAGATCAAAAACAATGCAAGTTTACAACTATGTACTATATATTGTAATACGAGCCCAATGCGTACGATTTGATTTGAAATTGCGAATCTCAGAAATGTACACGAAAGCGCTGATTCCATCATGATGAAAACGGTCTGATGTTAAAAGGATAGGACTTACGTCATGTTGCTTATCCCGTTACGTTATTGATAGTCATAGGCATAACTCATGAATAGTTTGATCTTTGATCATATGAACAAGAATGAGATGATACATTGATTGAAATTTTGAATTGCTCATCAAATAATTTGTTTGAATCAACATTCGTTAACATTGAGAATTATTTTCATTAATTGTTATTATCATGATTATTATCATTATTATCACTTGAATGCTGAGCCAGCTCATCTTCGTAATATTGAAACAATGTCTCAGCTGAAAACGGGTTATAAATTGAGGCTTATGTCTTCAAATTAGAAGTTTCCAACTATTCAATTTGTTTTCCGCTCTGATACGATGTTGAAGTGAATTAGAATGTGTTATTTTTGTTTTCTATTTTATTTGTTTACGTCTCCTCATTTGTAGGTATTAAAATTTCGAGTCAATTTTGTTTGTTTTCTCTCAAATATCTCTACAAATGATCATATGGATGTTCAGGCCCATATTTTTTTCTTAATATTGAACGAGCCTCAGCGAGGATTCAATTTGACATACTGAAAAAAATTGGTGTTCGTTTTTATGTTTTTTTTTTTTTTTCTGTTTTTATGTTTTTTTGTCGGTTCTCCACAGGTCAAACGGCTACAGCTACAAACTTCAAACTTTTTTCGCCATGGTTCCTTATCTAACTTAGATCTGTATAGTTTTGTGGTATTATCGGGTGATAACTTTTATTTTTATCAAGTTTAGAAATTTCAAATTCACTCATTAGAATAACACGACGGGAAAAAATGAAAATATTTTTATTTTTCCAAAGAATAAAATTTTGTGTGAAGTTTAATTACATCTTGATACACATTTATGAGAATTCTCAGCTTGATCGGATCAGCCATTTTGAAAAAAAAAACATGAAATGTGCTAAATTGGTACCACTCGAAGCTGTTCTTACCCTTTTTATAACTAAAATGTTACCCAATTGGCGAATTTAGGCAAAATTTTGGCAAAGAAGTCGACACACTAATAATTTCTGCTCGTCTAACAACGCGTATATAGCGTTTTCCTAGTATGTATTAAAATTACGAGTCGATTTTGTTTGTTTTCTCTCAAATATCTCTACAAATGATCATATGGATGTTTAGGCCCATATTTTTCTCTCATTATCAGACGAGCTTCAGCGGGGATTCAATTTGACATACTGAAAAAACTTGATGTTCTTTTTTATGTTTTTTTTTTCATGTTTTTTCGGTTCTCCACAGGTTAAACGGCTAAGCAGCTATCAACTTCAAACTTTTTTTCATCATGGTTCCTTATCTAACTCAGATCTGTATAGTTTTGTGGCATTATCGAGTGATAACTTTTATTTTTATGAATTTTAGAAATTTCAAAATTACCCGTTAGAATAACACGACGGGAAAAAAAGACAATATTTTTATTCTCCGAGAGAATGAAATTTTGTGTGAAGTTGAACTACATTCTGATACACATTTCTGAAGATTCTCAGCTCGATCGGGGCAGCCATTCTGAAGAAGAAACATAAAATATGCTGAATTGGTACCACTCGAAGCAGTTTTCACCCATGTATAACTTAAATGTCACCCAATTGGCGAATTTACGCAAAAGTTTGGCAAAGAAATCGACACACCAATACTTTCCGCTCGTCTAACAACGCATATATAGCGTTTTCCTAACTAGGAAAACGCGGGATGCGCGTTGTTAGACGAGCTTATGGGTATAGAAATCTAGAATGAAAAATAATTTGTCAACCCAATCTACATCTACAGACCTTGGATCACTCCAAACGTTCAAAAACCTTACGAGAATCAGTTATGTCACGACCTTCCTCTTCATTCATTTCAATCGTTTTGAATTAATTGGTGACACTTGTTGCTATAGATTTAATTGGTTCCCGTAATAGCCTAAATTGATGGGAAAATGCTTTATAAATGCGTTTTCTTCGTTATTTCTCATCCGATTGATGCGGAAAATCTCTCAAAATGTGCTCAATAGTTTCCTTCATATTCGGCGAAAATTTGAGAGGTCTTGAAAACTTTAGATTTTTCAAGTATTTTCCTCCGGGTTATTCTAATGGGGATTTTTGAAATTTCTAAAATTCATAAAAAAAAGTTACTACCCGATAATGCCACAAAACTATACAGATCTAAGTTAGATGAGGAACCATGACGAAAAAAAGTTTGAAGTTGATAGCTGTAGCCGTTTGACCTGTGGAGAACCGACAAAAAAACATTAAAAAAAAAACATAAAAACGAACACCGTTTTTTCAGTATGTCAAATTGAATCCTCGCTAAAGCTCGTCTGATTATTCAATAATTTCACATCTGTGCTCAATGAGTCGCGAGAATAATGTACGTGTTCAATCTATTGCATTTTCTGCTGACAAGCTGCTTTTGTTGCTTAGCTGAAATCAATATATTTGTAAGATTTTTATTTCTTCTGTGGATGGAAAGATGATAATAATTACCGGCACAGTAGCTGAGTGGTTAACGTACTAGCTTCGTGATCCGGGAGGTGAAGGGACATATCGGACCCGGTTCGATCCCCGCCACCGTCCATCTTTACAGTTTTTTTTTCGTGGTTTCCCTCTGTAGTCTAGGCTAATGCCGGGATGGTTTCCACAATATAGGCCACGACCGCTTCCTTCCTACTATGCTTCCCACCACCCATATAAAAAACCTCCATCTCATCATCCCATCATCTCATTAATCATTCATCCGACGCCAATAGATCGTAGTAATCATTACAGTGCGTCGTTTAAAACCCAATATGAAAAAAATTGAAGACAATAACAATTATCCGCTGGTCTATTGTTTTGATCATCACCACCAGAGCTCGCATCAGTACGAACAAAATAACGAGACGGCGTGAACAGAATAACCTGCTTTCATGTTTTGCGTTTCACCGTGTGGAAATCCAGTTGATGCATTTCGAAGTTCGGCTTTTTCAGAAACACAAGATTGAAACATATTTCCAGTTAAGGATTTCGTTTTAGATACAACGTGATAAATCTGGATTTATCCTTCACTCAAAAAAATGGCACACGTTACAGGGTAGAACATATTCGTAAATCTAGTGTATGATCGAAACACAATAAGCTGGATTCAAGCTCTCGTTTTTATGTATTTATATATATATATATATATATATATATATATATATATATATATATATATATATATATATATATATATATATATATATATATGGAAAAACCGTGCGCGAATCTAATTCCTTTGTATTTCACGTTTAAGATTAAAAATACGTTCTGGCTTACATCAAGAGGGATTCTTTTGTGTATGAAAAACGTTTGTTAATACTTAAAAGTTGTTCAGTAATCTCTCTTCATCTCTCTCTCTTTCTCTCTCTTTCTCTCTCTCTCTCTTTTTTCTCTCTGTAACAACATCAAAAGTGAAAATAACAGTTGAGGTATAATGTGTTTCCTATATACATTTGTTTATTCTGAAAAAGCTTCAGATGTGCCAAACATATAAATGAGTAATTCGGAGAGAAATATTTTGAGAAAAACGAATTTCTTTATTCAATGTAGTATATTTTTTTTTTTGATCTGATGAACATGATATAGTATTATAAAATACTGATCGGAGAAACATTTCGATCAGTACTATTCAAGGTGATGACGGTGGGAATTGAATTACACCATATATATGTTATACTCGATTGGGATAATTCCATTCCCTTCCAATAAAAACATCGAAACAAGAAGCGCAAAACAAAACGACAAAAAAAAAACGCCGAGAAATAAAAATAAATAGCCACAATATAAGTTGAAAGTTGCAATAATTTAGAAACGAGAAACAATACAACTCTCCACAATTGACAGTTCGGAACTACCATTCGCCATTGATCGAGTACTCTGAAAGACTGACGATCGAACCACCTTATCATGTCAGGGGTGTAATATAGCTCAGAACGAGTCAGTTGGTGGATTCTTTCCGTTGGGATCGAACCGTGAAGTGTTTTGCTACGCACACAACTTTACCCCGCCAGCTATTTATTGCTGAGACTCACCCTTAACACATCGTGACTCCACTTCATCCCCCCTCCCCCTCCCCCCCCCACTGAAACATTCAGATACAAACCTGGAGGAGAAACTGTTACAAATAACTGCACAGCAAGGACTTACCGTGAAGCGATTCGATAATCGATTTATAAGTTATTCATGATTTGAAAAACGTCGAGATGTTTTGATGGAATAAGCCATTACTGTTCGACAGTTGAATATAGTCCTATTCTATAGTTTCGGTTTATGACGTGAGCTTATATAGATGAGATGAAAAATATTCTTCAGTTTTATCTTCATTTCTGTAAAAAAAAGGAGGATGGTTTTTATAACTAGAAAAACGACCTGAGATAAGCGAAAATGATATTCATAGTCATTTCTATCGGAAATCGAAGAACATTTCCGTTCGGTTGGAAATGGAATCATCATTTCTGCATTTTTTCGAAGTCGATTGATTGCTTTGTCGGTAGAATGTTTATTTATTCATATTCTATTTATATTGGGTTAACGACGCATTATACTGATGGCTACGACCTATTGGCGTCGGTGAATGCTATATGAGATGGTTGGATGTATGGGTGTTTTTGGATGGTGAAAAGGAGTCGGTCGTAGCTTATTGTTGGAGAACCAAACAAACCTGAACAACAAAAGAAAACCAAGAGGAAATCCTGTCAGGATGGTCGACCATGGCGATTATCAAACCCTGATCTCCTGAATGACGGTTCAGTGTATCAACCACTCGGCCACCCGTCTCAGTCGGTGAAATGTAGGAAAGTGAACATTTGGATATGAAAAATGAAAGTGACCGATTCGATTTTTGCCGTGTTTATTTCATCATTGAATAATACATATCGATCAATTATCGAATAATCATTCCATTCTCACTGGAAAAACTGAGGAAAAAAACATCCGTTTACAATAGCAATTGGTGGAGGTGCCGGTTCCGATATTAATGCTTCTGCAAATTGCGTGTTGATAAAAACAAGAGATAATTATACACTAATCTCTATTCCACGCTTTCTCAGATCACTACGCAGATCACAGATTGCATAAAATAGGCCTACAGATGATATTTGCTAGATCACACAACACCAAAAACATCTCTCATCACCCTCTTACAATCCCCCCTTAATCTCACCCCATATTCCACTCTCTTACTCCTCGTCGTGTGTTTGAGATTAGTTTCCTGGAATAAAACACACATATAATAATAATAATAATAATAATATTATATTTTTTTTTCTTGAGATTTTTTATTTATTTGTCAATTCAAGATCATACAGAAAAGTTCACAATATTCCCCAAAGCCTGTGAACAGGCTTATCTGTGGTTTGCATTTTAATTATAACACATGAAAAACATAACTGATACAAAATAATTACAGGTATAGTGATGGCGTATTTAGTTTTGTGAATCTTACGAGTTCCAATGATAGTATAATGTGCCAATATATAATAATAATAATAATAATAATAATAATGATTCATTTATTAGTCCAGAAGAATTGAGCAAACAGGTATGGTATTGGACCAGTCAACATAACAATCATTCAAACACAACATGTCTGTATTTTTTACTAATTAATTGAAATACTTTACAAAGTATAGAATGATGTGACATAATTGTAGAATGACCACTCCATTCATATGAATTTAATGACGAATGTAAAAAATAACAAAATACAAATACCAATTTCATAACCACCATGAACTTCAACTTGTTTTCATATGATTGTTTGTGTGGCCATTTTGTGAGAATATTAAAAATATATCAATCTCATGAAATTGAACGATAATGTTAGATTCAAACGGTTTGAACGATTTAATGTTAGTTCGTCGACTCATCAATTCATATGAAAGTGTAGCGTTTTCCTACTTATTTACTGGAGTTGATTCGCTCTGACGATTCACGTATTGGTGTTACCAGGACATTCACTCAAGATGAACAATTTCATTGTTGTCAAGTTCCTCAGAAGGAGATGTTCACTATATTCAATAGAGAGACAGTATAGACGGTCAAGATCTCGGTTCTCCACAGGCCAAACGGCTACAACTATCAACTTTAAACTTTTTTTCATTATGGTTCCTCATCTAGCTTTAATCTGTATAGTTTTGTGGCATTATCGGGTGATAACTTTTATTTTTATGAATTTTAAAATTTTCAAAAATACCCATAAGAATAACATGACAGAAAAAAAAAATAATAATTTCAAAAAAATTGAAATTCTGTGTGAAGCTGGACAACATCTTGATGCAAATTTCTGGAGATTATCAGCTTGATCGGGTCAGTCATTTCGAAGAAAAAACATGAAATGTTCTAAATTGGTATCACTCGAAGCCGTTTTTACCCATTTATAACTAAAATGTTACCCAATTGGCGAATTTAGGCAAAAGTTTGGCAATGAAGTCGACATACTATCACTTTACGCTCGTCTAACAACGCGTATATATATAGCGTTCTCCTAGTTATATCAATCTCATTAGATTGAACGATATTCAATGTAAGTTCGCCGATTCATCAATCCATGTGAAAGTGTAGCGTTTTCCCACTTATTTACTGGAGTTGATTCGCTCTGACGAATCACGTATTGATGTTTTCAGGACATTCACTCAGGATGAACAATTTCATTGTTGGCAAGCTCCTCAGAAGGAGATGAACACTATATTCAATAGAGAGACATTCTAGACAATCAACATGCACTAAGTTTCTTGTCAAAAAGATGTACAGAAACAAGAAACAGTTAGAATAGAACAAATTCAATACTGACATTCTTGTTTCACTAGGAAAACGCTATATAAGCGTTGTTAGACGAGCAGATAATAATAGTATGTCGACTTTTTCGCCAAACTTTTGCCTAAATTCGCCAATTGGGTGACATTTTAGTTATGAATGGGTAAAAACTGCTTCGAGTGGTACCAATTTAGCACATTCCATGTTTTTTATTCAAAATGGCTGACCCGATCAAGCTGAGCATCTCCAGAAATGTGTATCAAGATGTGATTCAACTTCACACAAAATTTATTTTTCTTTGAAAATACACATTTTTCATTTTTTTCCGCCGTGTTATTCTAATGAGTATTTTTGAAATTTCTAAAATTCATAAGAATGAAAGTTAACACTCGATAATGCCACAAAACTATACAGATCTGAACTAGATGAGGAACCATAATGAAAAACAGTTTGAAGTTGATAGCTGTAGCCGTTTGACCTGTGGAGAATCGACAAAAAAACATAAAAAAAAAACATAAATACGAACACCATTTTTGTTCAGTATGTCAAATTAAATCCTCGCTGAAGCTCGTCTAATTATCTCCTGGACAATAATCGTTCATAAAAGATAGATGATGGTTGCCAATAGTTCAAGTATCAAAAAGTTCCTCAAAGTTATCACAATTTTCAAAACTTCATCCTTCACCCATATTACGTAAACTACATCATAATAAAACACCAATTTTTCATATTTCTCCGAAAGTTATTTCCGCGACATTTTACTAACGACCCGACTATACCTCAAGCCTTAACTGATCTTTCTTAAAGGGGGCCTCAAAAATAAGATTGCCTTCTATGACGTCATATGTGCTTCATGAGCCGTAAAGCAGATGCGACGTCGACCTGGGCGAGGGTTTAGAACGATCCAATGCACTTTATTTCATGCTCCCGCGTTTATACAGCACATAATAGTTCATCACAACGATGATGTATTGTCTATTCTATCCTTACAAGACCTTGCACTAAACAGTATATCTTTTATCCAATTAAAGTCACTCGATCTAAAGGCCACTCGCCACTTAAATCTAGAGTCATAAAAACCATGCAATATGTTGTGACGTAGAGGAGTACAGTATACTACCAATACACGGACGGGTGTTTCACCAATAAAAGTAGATGATGGAATTGAAACGTGGAGACCTTCAGTTGTACGGAGAAGATGCATTATTTCAATATGGTTCAATATGGTGATGGTATTCAATATTTTTATCGTATACCTGATTTTTAAGGGAGATTACAGCCCTTGAAACTGGATTATAACGAATAGTGACAATAATTAATCTCCCAAATTCCACAGAAAACTGGAAATCACCATGTCAATTTCAGAAATTTTCAATCAATTCATTTGTCCTCGCGGACCCACCCGTTCTTTTTTCTAAGGCGTGACGTAGACATTACTCGATCTTGTTTATGTTTCTATAGGGAATCCGTGATGTCCACGTCATGACTACGTCATACGTCTCTGGAAGTCGAAAGAATTGATTTTAATTTCTCAAATTGACCACTGGAGATGAGCGTGACTTATATCTTTCACTTCGTGACTTATATTCAATTTTAGATATCTTGATTGGTTATTTCCCTATTTCCCCTGCTTTTCCACTGTCCACTTGATTGGTTTTTATATGTTGTGACGTCACGAGGGTGGACGATCTACATCGATCAATTGACCATTGTAGATGGGCGTGACTTATACGAAGCAGGGGAAATTTTAGATACCTTGATTGGTTATTTCCCTATTTCCCCTGCTTCACTGTCCACTTGATTGGTTCTTATATTTTGTGACATCACGAGGGCGGACGATCTACATCGATCAATTGACCATTGTAGATGGGCGTGACTTATACGGAGCAGGGAAAATTAGAGATAACTTGATTGGTTATGTCCCTATTTTCCCGTGCTTCACTGTCCACTTGATTGGTTTTTATATTTTGTAACATCACGAGGGCGGACGATCTACATCGGTCAATTGACCATTGTAGATGGGCGTGACTTATACGAAGCAGGGAAAATTAGAGATAACTTGATTGGTTATGTCCCTATTTTCCCCTGCTTTTCCACTGTCCACTTGATTGGTTTTTATATTTTGTGACATCACGAGGGCGGACGATCTACATCGATCAATTGACCATTGTAGATGGGCGTGACTTATACGGAGCAGGGAAAATTAGAGATAACTTGATTGGTTATGTCCCTATTTTCCCGTGCTTCACTGTCCACTTGATTGGTTTTTATATTTTGTAACATCACGAGGGCGGACGATCTACATCGGTCAATTGACCATTGTAGATGGGCGTGACTTATACGAAGCAGGGGAAATTTTAGATACCTTGATTGGTTATTTCCCTATTTCCCCTGCTTTTCCACTGTCAACTTGATTGGTTTTTATATTTTGTGACATCACGAGGGCGGACGATCTACATCGATCAATTGACCATTGTAGATAGGCGTGACTTATACGAAGCAGGGGAAATTTTAGATACCTTGATTGGATATTTCCCTATTTTCCCCTGCTTCACTGTCCACTTGATTGGTTTTTATATGTTGTGACATCACGAGGGCGGACGATCTACATCGGTCAATTGACCACTGTAGATAGGCGTGACTTATACGAAGCAGCGGAAATTTTAGATACCTTGATTGGATATTTCCCTATTTTTCCCTGCTTCACTGTCCACTTGATTGGTTTTTATATGTTGTGACATCACGAGGGCCGACGATCTACATCGTTCAATTGACCATTGTAAATAGGCGTGACATATACGAAGCAGGGGAAATTTTAGATACCTTGATTGGTTATTTCCCTATTTCCCCTGCTTTTCCACTGTCAACTTGATTGGTTTTTATATGTTGTGACATCACGAGGGCGGATGATCTACATCGGTCAATTGACCATTGTAGATAGGCGTGACTTATACGAAGCAGGGGAAATTTTAGATACCTTGATTGGTTATTTCCCTATTTTCCCCTGCTACACTGTCCACTTGATTGGTTTTTATATGTTGTGACATCACGAGGGCCGACGATCTACATCGTTCAATTGACCATTGTAAATAGGCGTGACATATACGAAGCAGGGGAAATTTTAGATACCTTGATTGGTTATTTCCCTATTTCCCCTGCTTTTCCACTGTCAACTTGATTGGTTTTTATATGTTGTGACATCACGAGGGCGGATGATCTACATCGTTCAATTGACCTAGGACTTGGATGGTGTATTTTTGCAATGAAATAGGCAAGTTCCTAGACGAAGATATGCAATTTGAGGTTATAGACTTACCTCTGGAAGTTTCAATTTTAATGACCTTGCATAACGATGTTCTCAAATACTCTTGCCAGTCCCGATAATGCTCTTCGTACACGCTCAAGTCTTGAAATATGAATATTTTGTGATATATAAGATATTTTGTTTCGGATGTGACAGCATTTGGCCAAAAACAAGCCGCCATCATGTCCAAAGCGCTTTTGTTTTGATGAATACGGCAAGTTTTGGGAGGCGCGTTGAAACACACAGGTTAGAGCGCATTACGCAATCTGTTTTGGAGTTCAAGAATTTGCCTCGACTCAAAACGTACGAATTGCGTTCGCTTTGACACCGAAGCGCATGTGCTTAGAACTCAAGAATAGGACCCCTGGCCCCACTCACAAGTACTTTGACCCCGCCCACATGTGCTTTGGCCCCACCCACATGTACTATGACCCCGCCCACAGGAACTTTGACCCCGCCCACACGTACTCTGGCCCCACCCACATGTACTATGGTCCCGCCCACATGTGCTTCCATTCATAAATGCCCTAACCCCGCCCATATGTGCTTTGGCCCCGCCCACATGTGATATGGCCCCGCCCATATGAACTTTGACCCCCGCCCACATGTTCTCTGGCTCCGCCCACTCATATTTTGACGCCACCCATATGTACATTAGCCACGCCCACATGAGCGTTGGCCCCTCTCACACGTACTCTGGCCCCACCCACATGTACTTTGGCCCCGCCCACATGTACTCTAGTCCCGCCTACATGTACTTTGGCCTTGCCCACATGTTCTTTGGCTCTGCCCATATATGATATGACCCGCCCACTTATACTTTTACCCCGCCCACATGTACTTTAGCCACTCCTACATGTGCTCTGGACCCGCCCACTAATACTCCGCCCCCGCCCACATTTACTTCAGCCACTCCTACATTCACGTTGGCTCAACCGACAGGTACTCTGGCACCGCTCACGTGTACTCTGCCCCGCCCGTATAAACCTTGGCCCCACCCACACGTACTCTGGCCCCGCCCATATGTTCTATGGTCCCGCCCACATGTACTCTGACCCCACCCATATATGCTAGGACCCCACCCAGTAATACTTCCGCTGGCCAATATGTACTTTGGCCCCGCAACACTTATGTTGCCCCGCCAATATGAACTTTGACCCTGCCAGCATGGACGTCATCCTTGCCCACATGTAAATTGTCCCCGCTCACATGTACTCTGGCCCCGCCCACATGCACTTTGGCCCCGCCCACATGTACTGTGGTTCCGCCCACGTGTGCTTCGGCCCACCCATAAAACGCCTTAACCTCACCCACTTAGACTCTGGCCCCGCCCACATGTGCTATGACCCCGCCCACATGTGCTCTGGCCCCCACCACATCATCTCTGACCCCGCCCACACGTACTCTGACCCCGCTCACTCACACTTCGGCCCCGCCCATATGCACTTCAGCCACGCCCACACGAACGTTGGTCCCACTCACACGAACTCTGGCCCCACCCACATGTGCTTTGGCCCCGCCTACATGTACTTTGGCCTTGCCGCATGTTCTTTGGCTCCGCCCATATACGCTATGACACGCCCACTCATACTCTGGCCCCGCCCACATCACTTCTACCCTGCCCACCATATGTGTTATGGCCCGCCCACATGAACTTCGGCCCCGCCCACACGTTCTATGGTCCTGCCTACTTATATTTTGACTCCGCCCATATTCACTTTGCTCACGCCCACATGAGCGTTGGTCCCTTCCACACGTACTCCGGCTCCACTCACATGTACTTTGACCCCACCCACATGTACTCTAGCCCCGCCTACATGTACTTTGGCCTTGCCCACATGTACTTGGGCCTTGCTCACATGTACTCTGGCTCCACCCATATATTTTATGACCCGCCCACTTATACTTTGGCCCCGACCACATGTACTTCAGCCACGCCCACATGGACGTTGGCCCAACTCACACGTACTCTGGCCCCGCCCACATGTACTCTTACTCCGCCCGTATCAACTTCGGCCTCAACAATTCGTACTGTGGTCCCACCCATATGTTCTTTGGCCCCGCCCATATGTTTTTGACCCCCTATATATGATAGGACCCAGCCCACTCATACTTCCGCCAGCCAATATGTACTTTGACCTTGCCCACATGTACGTCAGCCTCACCCACATGTACATTGTCCCCGCTCACATGTACTCTGGCCCCGCCCACATACACTTTGGCGCCGCCCACATGCACTTTGGCTCTCCCACGTGTGCCTCGGCCACACCCACAAGTACTCGGGCCACGCCCACATGTACTCTGAACCCATCCACGTGTACTTCGGCCCCGCCTACATTGACTTTGGCTTCGCCCACGTGTGCTTTGACCCCTTCCACATGTACTCTGGCCCCACACACATGTACACTTGACAGCACCATAATTGGGATTGCCATTCTATGTCCTTCAGTCATCGTTTATTTCTTGTGTAGTACTGGGTTCTGTACCAGTTTCAGCTATGAGCTGATTGGTTGATTGAATTTCTGTTCACATATTGTAGATCCACTCCTACACGTGCTTTTCACATGTGCGATACTGGATTTTGTTCATAATATTTCCATGTTGAAACCTGATGCATCGTAGAACCAACCGGTTATCAGCTTACTCACTCGATATTTCGTCGGCAGGAACGAGAAGTAATCCCATACAGATTTCCATACAGAAATTTTAGATACCTTGATTGGTTATGTCTCTATTTCCCCTGCTTCACTGTCCACTGATTGGTTTTTATATGTTGTGACATCACGAGGGCGAACGATCTACATCGGTCAATTGGGATGATGATATCGAGTTTCTCTTTAAAATCAGGGAAAATCAATATCGTCAGTATCCATGAGATTCGATTTCAGGGCTGTGATTTCTTCTGATGATTTCTTTCATCGTTCATTATGTATGATTGCACAAAAAAATATCGTGATGAATTCGCTCAACTTTTCTGCTGCGTTTGTGACGTATTATCCATCCCATTGTTGAAGTGAATGTTTACAATCTGATTGGACGCTGTGAGATCGAGTGGGTGATTCTTACAACCACCAACATAAATCTTCACGTGAAACATCAGCGTAAGAATCGTTTTTTAGATGAGTGTAGCGAGGATTCCATTCCACATACCGGAAAAAATGGGCTCAGTTTTTGTTTGAATTTTTTTTTTTTGTAAATTTGTATGCAGCATACAGGTCAGGAAAATATTCATATGGACTTGAAACTATTCCTACATATTTCTGTCATACCAGAATAGTCTGGGATTGCCATTCAGAGAAATCGTTCGGGAGGTTTTTCCGGAAAAAAATCAGAATGTTTGAAAAATTCTCGTAAGAATAACCCGGAGGAGAAATACTTGAAAAACAAGAATTTTTCAAGAGCTCTCAAATTCTCATTGAATATGATAAATACCATTATACACCTTTTCAGAGATTTTTGCAACAATCGGATGAGAAATAACAAAGACAACGGAATAAAAGTGTACATTTTATTGAATTTTTGGATCAATTGGATTTGCAAAGTGTATATGCGACAGGTTGCAGGTTACTTTGAATATCAACAAGTTGCAGGTGAGGTGTTTCAACGTTTGAAGAAAGTCAAGGTTTGTAGATGTAAATTGAGCTGACAAGTTATTTTTCAATCTAGATTTCCATACTTCTATAAGCTCATCTCACAACGCGCATCGCGCGTTTTTAGACGAGATTTAGCGAGGATTCAATTTGACATACTGAAAAAGATGGTGTTCGTTTTAAAGTTTTTTTTCATGTTTTTTTGTCGGTTCTCCACAGGTCAAACGGCTGAAGCTATCAACCTCGAACTGTTTTCGTCATGGTTCCTTATCTAGCTTAGATCCGTAAAGTTTTGTGGCATTATCGGGTGATAACTCTTATTTTTATGAATTTTAGAAATCTCAAAAATACTCGCTAGAATAACACGGCGGAAAAAATTTTTAAAAAATTTCATTCTCAAAAAAATTGAAATTCTGTGTGAAGTTGAATACCATTTTGATACACATTTCTAGGAATTCTCAGCTTGATCGGGTCAGCCATTCCGAAGAAAAAACATGAAATGTGCTAAATTTGTACCATTCGAAGCCGTTTTTACCCATTTATAACTAAAATGTTACCCAATTGGCGAATTTGGGCAAAAGTTTGGCGATGAAGTCGACACACTATTACTTTCTGCATGTCTAACATCGCGTATATAGCGTTTTCCTAGTCCCAGTTATTTTTAATTTCACAATTTATTACTTGTAGGAATGCACTCCAGTTTTGTCACCGTGTTAATGTGAATCGCCTGAGTGACATCTCTGAATGGATATGAAAAATGTATAGATATACATTATCACCCAATATATAGAAACGTATGAAAATTGAGACCAATATCAGTCACATTTCGTACAGAGAAAAAATATTTTACAGTTCAGCTTTAATCCTAAATTAATTCGCGTCCAAGTTTTTCTCTCTTCAAATGTTCAATACAGAATCTCCTTTCACTCTGATACCCTCTTTTATGAGATAAATAATGCCATTATTGACCCGAGAATATAATTGTATTCAAGATTCTAACCAAAGACTCGATTCGATGTAATTAATTCCACCCTCGCAACAATACCATCTTCGTTTCGTCGCACTTCTTCAATCATTATTATTAGTTGCGCACTGAATTTGTGTCTCTGTTATTGTTTTTTTTTTTCACAAAGTTTTCGAGTGGAAATATTACATTCCGTTAATTAGCAATCGCAGAGACTGACATTCGTGTTCAGTGAAGGGTGAACGACTTAATGTAAAAGGCAAGCAATCATCATGCACGAGCGCAGCTAAATGAAGGAAAACTTTCATTATTCGCGGAAATATTCAGAAAACCGTGAATGTATTTCTGTTCGTTTATTTTTTCAGACGATTTTTTTTCTGTTATCATTATCTGAAGGAATGAGAATGCAAAATGGGTTCATTTGAATGAATAACATTCGTGTATGTTTAATAATTGTGACAGATTTGAATTTCATATTTACGTTGAAGAGAGGGTATTAATCCATTGTTCATATAGCGATGATACAGGACATGTACACCCACAATGACATAGCATGAAGGCGAACGGAGTCGAACGACTCATCATATTCAGAAAAACATTCATCATCAGATTCGCATATATATATATATATATATATATATATATATATATATATATATATATATATACATATATATATATATTTATAAATATATATATATATATATATATATATATATATATATATAT
>OZ023326.1:84073007-84088007 GCA_964007535.1 Brachyptera risi
TTGTCAGTTAACAAAATATTGAGAAAATATTCATTATTATAGAATTGATATTCGTGTTTGAACAACGATGAAAACATGGGTGTACATTAACTCATGAATATAACATTATCTTTGAGTTGAAATACTTCCTCATTCAATTAGACTAGTTCGTGAACACACAGACACATGTAGCGCAGTGGTTAACGCACTCGCTTCCTGTGATCCGGGAGGCAGTGATATACAGTGATTGGGCAGTGCATAGGATTGAATGAGATGATCATTGTTTGCTTGTGATAACTTCTGAGGGAACGAATGTTTCTGGTATGAATTGAATCTAATAATATTCTTCAAATATGGAAGGTTCCCTCTTTCATTCTTTCGAAACGGTGGTTGAAATGAGAATAAAATATCTCCATTGAATTCCATTGGAAAAACACACACACACACAGGCAGACATAGCTCTATGAGATAGCGATGTACCGGCACATGCAGCGCAGTGGTTAACGCACTCGCTTCCTCTGATAATGAAGGTGAGCGGCATATCGGACCTGGTTCGATCCCCGCTATATACCAGCCATCTTCACAGGGGTTTTCCGTGATTCCCCTCTGTAATCTAGGTTGATGATAGGATGGTTCCTACAATATGGGCCACGACCGCTTCCTTCCCACTAACCTTCCCATTACCTGAGAAACCTTCATCTCATTATCTCATCTCCTCATCAATAATTCATTCGACGCCAATAGATATCAGCTAGTTAGCATTATAGTACATCGTTTAACCAAATATAAATAAATTAGTTCGTGAACGAGGTAAAAAAAAAGAGATGATGCACCGTGCATGCATCTCCGCAAGGTGCATGTTATAATAAACTGCAGTTATGATATAATTAACGGCGCGTTAGTCGAACTCATTCAGAAGCGTATCAGCAGTTCAGTGCGGTTCAGACGAATCGATGTTAGTCAAGTGTGAAACACTTGAAATGAAGTGTCGAAACGTCTGGCTGTCAATGGTGAATGATAGGAGAAAACAACTGATTGCTACTGCGCGTTAACATTGGACAGACTTCATGTAGGCCTAATGGAAGCGCAAGTTGAATGACGTATATAGAACAACTTGTAAGGGGCTGTCTCAATGTCTCTCTTAAACATCGTCTTTGGTATTTCACACTTCGCTGTTCGTTATTTCTATAGGACAGCAAAGTAGGCTGTGGCGCGGAAAGATAGGGTTCTAATTTAGGTTCATTCTTATGGGTGATAGCACGCACATGATTTTAAAACTGTCATAACTTCCAAACTACTAACACTACGGCTAAACCAGTTAGCCTACAATGTTCAGTAAACTGTTATCTTTACGATGAGACACATACATTGTATCGAACGCCTAGTTAATTTATAAAAAATAGATGATGAAAAACATGTTGTAATTGCAACGTCGAAAACTAACGATAGCCGTGCGCGTAGGAGTGCACCCGCATGACGGTCAAAGCTTAATGTTGCAACATCTGTTTTGCGATGATGCCAAGCGATACCTAGCAAGCAGCTAGCAAGTTTCTTGAGAACACGGCCACTGTGAGAATTCCGATGCAACTATCTCTCTCTTTCATTCGCTTGGCGACATCGCAATTACAGCATGTTTTTTTATCATCCGATTGTTCAAATTAACCGGGCGTTTGATACAATGTATGTGTATCATCGTAAAGATAACAGTGTACTGAACATTGTAGGCCAACTGGTTCAGCCGTAGTATTAATAGTTTAGAAGTTATGACAGTTTCAAAATCATGTACGTGCTATTATACCCATAAGAATGAACCTAAATTAGAACCCTATCCTTCCGCGCCACAGCCTACTTTGCTGCCCTATTCCTTAGTTGTTGAAAACTACTACCATAGTATGACTGAGACGAGTGATCGAGTGGGTAGCAGACTGAACCATCATTCAGAAGATCTGCATTTGATTCGTGTCATGGTCAACCATCCTAATTCGTCGTTTCCCTCTGTCATTAAGACGTCCGTGAAGTTGGCCCCTCACATGTCAGAATATGGAAATATTATTTACATTCGTTACATTGGCCGTTAGTGCCGTGAAATTTTTCGTTAGTGCCGCTTTGGTTTCGCCGTTATAACGCGTTGTCCATGTGAGGGGCCAACTTCACGCCAGCCCCTCACATATCTCCAATCTTGAAAATTTCAACGGCATTCGTTAGTGCTACGTTGGTGCCCGTTAGTGCCGTGAACATTTTTGTTAGTGCCACTTCAGTTTCGCCGTCATAACGAATTAAATTTTCAGAACCAGCCCATCTCACATATTTCCGATCTTGAAAATTCCAACGGTATACGTTAATGATATGTTAGTGCCCGTTAGTGCCGTAAAAAATGTTAGTACCACTTCGGTTTCACCGCTGCGGCGCGTTGTCAATGTGAGGGGCCTACTTCACGCCAGCCCCTCACATATCTCTGACCTTGAAAATTCCAACGACATTCGTTAGTGCTGCGTAAGAAATGCTCAGAAATGACAGCAAGAAAAAATAAATGCTGTCCATGTTATCAGCATAGAAGTTGTAGCACCTTATTTATTGGACGAGCTTCAGCAAGGATTCAATCTGACATACTGAAAAAAATTGGTGTTCGTTTTTATGTTTTTTTTGTGTTTTTTTTTTTAATGTTTTTTTGTCGGTTCTCCACAGGTCAAATGGCTACAGCTATCAATTTCAAACTTTTTTTCATCATGGTTCCTTATCCAACTTGGATTTGTATAGTTTTGTGGCATTATCAGATATCAATTTTTCTCTATGAATTTTAGAAATTTCAAAAATACCCGTTAGAATAACAAGACGGAAAAAAATTGGAAAATATTTATTTTCCGAAAAATTGAAATTTTGTGTGAAGTTTAATAACATCTTGATACACATTTCTGGAAATTTTCAGCTTGAACGGGTCAGTCATTCTGAAGAAAAAATATGAAATGTGCTAAATTGGTACCACTCGAAGCAGTTTTTACACATTTAAAACTTAAATATCACCCAATTGGCAAAAGTTTGGCGAAGAAGTCGTTATACTATTACTTTCCGCTCGTCTAACAACGAGTATATAGCGTTTTCCTAGTATTAAGATGAAATAGATTGGTATCCCCACATCGTGTCTAAAACTAAAAGGTTTAATCAGAGTCGTAGTATTTCTATCATTACTGCTTCATCGAATCTGGTATAATCGAAAAATCTACACACCTTGACGCATATAGAATTGGCTTCTGTCAAGTGACGTCACCCATTGTTGCAAGAGACAGACAACAATGTCCACCAGTTGGAATTGACCAATCAGAATGTTTGGTATAGTCCACCAGTTCGCTGTATATTGCTATGGTTACAATTGTTTGTCATTTTTTAATTGACTAATAAAATACACCCATATACTAAAATATCGGAACCAGAAAGCGGTGAGCCTCGGCAATATCGGTCATTGAAATCTATGACTATCAATAACGTAACGGGATAAGCAACATGGCGCTTTCCTCTCGCACCATGCGTATATCAAAGGGATGCCGCCTCACAAATGTTATGATGATTTGCTGGTATTATTGTGTGTTGATCTATACAATTGATAGATGTAATGCAATCTGTGAATCCAGCTCTTTCCAACTGCATTAAACAATATTGGGATACATTTCATTTGAATTGGCCAATCTAAATTTAAAATACGTCTGTAAAAGCATTTAGTTCCCTATAGTCAACAGCCCCTTACTGCTATATTCACCATTTGATAACTGGATAATTACTCATCATCTACGAGAAAGATCAGAAACAATGCAAGTTTACAACTATGTACTATACACTGAAATACGAGCCTGATACGTACGATTTGATTTGAAATTGCGAATCTCAGAAATGTACACGAAAGCGCTGATTCCATCATGGTGAAAACGGTCTAATGTTAAAAGGATAGGACTTACGCCATGTTGCTTATCCCGTTACGTTATTGATAGTCATAGGCATAACTCATGAATAGTTTGATCTTTGATCATATGAACAAGATTGAGATGATATATCAATTGAAATTTTGAATTGCTCATCAAATAATTTGTTTGAATCAACAATCGTTAACATTGAGAATTATTTTCATTAATTGTTATTATTATGATTATTATGATTATTATCACCTGAATACTATGCCAGCTCATCTTCGTAATATTGAATCAATGTCTCAGCTGAAAACGGGTTATAAATTGTGACTTATGTCTTCAAATTAGAAGTTACCAACTATTCAATTTGTTTTCCGCTCTGATACGATGTTGAAGTGAATTAGAATGTGTTATTTTTGTTTTCCATTTTATTCTTTTACGTCTCCTCATTTGTAGGTATTGAAATTTCGAGTCAATTTTGTTTGTTTTCTCTCAAATATCTCTACAAATGATCATATGTATGTTTAGGCCCATATTTTTTTCTCATTATCAGACGAGCTTCAGCGAGGATTCAATTTGACATACTGAAAAAAATTGGTGTTCGTTTCTATGTTTTTTTTTTTTTTTTTTAAATGTTTTTTTGTGGGTTCTCCACAGGTAAAACGGCTACAGCTATCAACTTCAAACTTTTTTTAATCATGGTTCCTTATCTAACTCAGTTCTGTATAGATTTGTGGCATTATCGAGTGATAACTTTTATTTTCATGAATTTTAGAAATTTCAAAATTACCCGTTAGAATAACACGACGGGAAAAAAAAACAATATTTTTATTCTCCGAGAAAATGAAATCTTGTGTGAAGTTGAACTACATTCTGATACACATTTCTGAAGATTCTCAGCTTGATCGGGGCAGCCATTCTGAAGAAGAAACATAAAATATGCTAAATTGGTACCACTCGAAGCAGTTTTCACTCATGTATAACTTAAATGTCACCCAATTGGCGTATTTACGCAAAAGTTTGGCAAAGAAATCGACACACCAATACTTTCCGCTCGTCTAACAACGCATATATAGCGTTTTCCTAGTTATTCAATAATTTCACATCTGTGCTCAATGAGTCACGAGAATAATGTTTGTGTTCAATCTATTGCATTTTCTGCTGACAAGCTGCTTTTGTTGCTTAGCTGAAATCAATATATTTGTAAGATTTTTATTTCTTCTGTCGATGGAAAAATGATAATAATTACCGGCACAGTAGCTGAGTGGTTAGCTCACTTGCTTCGTGATCCGGGAGGTGAAGGGACATATCAGACCCGGTTCGATCCCCGCCACCGTCCATCTTTACAGGGTTTTTTTCGTGGTTTCCCTCTGTAGTCTAGGCTAATGCCGGGATGGTTCCCACAATATAGGCCACGACCGCTTCCTTCCTACTATCCTTCCCACTACCCATGAAAAAAAACCTCCATCTCATCATACCATCATCTCATTAATCATTCATCCGACGCCAATAGATCTTGGTAATCATTACAGTGCGTCGTTAAAACCCAATATAAAAAAAATAAAAAATAATAATCATCCGCTGGTCTATTGTTTTGATCATCACCGCCAGAGCTCGCATCAGTACGAACAAAATAACGAGAGGGCGTGAACAGAATAACCTGCTTTCATGTTTTGCGTTTCACCGTGTGGAAATCCAGTTGATGCATTTCGTAGTTCGGCTTTTTCAGAAACACAAGATTGAAAAATATTTCCAGCTAAGGATTTCGTTTTAGATACAACGTGATAAATCTGGATTTATCCTTCACTCAAAAAAATGGCACACGTTACAGGGTAGAACATATTCGTAAATCTAGTGTATGATCGAAACACAATAAGCTGGATTCAAGCTCTCGTTTTTATTCATTTATATATATATATATATATATATATATATATATATATATATATATATATATATATATTCATATATATATATATATATATATATATATATATATATATATATATATATATATATATATATATATATATATGAAAAAACCGTGCGCGAATCTAATTCCTTTGTATTTTTTCACGTTTAAGATTAAAAATACGTTCTGGCTTACGTCAAGAGGGATTCTTTTGTGTATAAAAAACGTTTGTTAATACTTAAAAGTTGTTCAGTAATCTCTCTTCATCTCTCTCTCTTTCTCTCTCTTTCTCTCTCTCTTTTTTCTCTCTCTGTAACAACATCAAAAGTGAAAATAACAGTTGAGGTATAATGTGTTTCCTATATACATTTGTTTATTCTGAAAAAGCTTTAGATGTGCCAAACATATAAATGAGTAATTCGAAGAGAAATATCTTGAGAAAAACGAATTTCTTTATTCAATGTAGTATATTTTTTTTTGATCTGATGAACATAATATAGTATTATAAAATACTGATCGGAGAAACATTTCGATCAGTACTATTCAAGGTGATGACGGTGGGAATTGAATTACACCATGATATATGTTATACTCGATTGGGATAATTCCATTCTCTTCCAATAAAAACATCGAAACAAGAAACGCAAAACAAAACGACAAAAAAAAAACTCCGAGAAATAAAAATAAATTGCCACAATATAAGTTGAAAGTTGCAATAATTTAGAAACGAGAAACAATACAACTCTTCACAATTGACAGTTCGGAACTACCATTCGCCATTGATCGAGTACTCTGAAAGACTGACGATCGAACCACCTTATCATGTCAGGGGTGTAATATAGCTCAGAACGAGTCAGTTGGTGGATTCTTTCCGTTGGGATCGAACCGTGAAGTGTTTTGCTACGCACACAACTTTACCCCGCCAGCTATTTATTGCTGAGACTCACCCTTAACACATCGTGACTCCACTTCATCCCCCCTCCCCCTCCTCCCCCCCTCCCCCCCCACTGAAACATTCAGATACAAACCTGGAGGAGAAACTGTTACAAATAACTGCACAGCAAGGACTTACCGTGAAGCGATTCGATAATCGATTTATAAGTTATTCATGATTTGAAAAACGTCGAGATGTTTTGATGGAATAAGCCATTACTGTTCGACAGTTGGATATAGTCCTATTCTATAGTTTCGGTTTATGACGTGAGCTTATATAGATGAGATGAAAAATATTCTTCAGTTTTATCTTCATTTCTGTAAAAAAAAGGAGGATGGTTTTTATAACTAGAAAAACGACCTGAGATAAGCGAAAATGATATTCATAGTCATTTCTATCGGAAATCGAAGAACATTTTCGTTCGGTTGGAAATGGAATTATCATTTTTGTATTTTTTCGAAGTCGATTGATTGCTTTGTCGGTAGAATGTTTATTTATTCATATTTTATTTATATTGGGTTAACGACGCATTATACTGATGGCTACGACCTATTGGCGTCGGTGAATGCTATATTAAATGGTGGGATGGTGAGATGAAAGTTTTCTTAATGGGTGTTTTTGGATGGTAGGAAGGAGTCGGTCGTAGCTCATTGTTAGGGAACCAGATAAACCTGAACGACAGAAGGAAACCACGAGAAAATCTTGTCAGGATGGTCGACCATGGCGATTATCGAACCCCGATCTCCTGAATGACGGTTCAGTGTATCAACCACTCGGCCACCCGTCTCAGTCGGTGAAATGTAGGAAAGTGAACATTTGGATATGAAAAATGAAAGTGCCCGATTCGATTTTTGCCGTGTTTATTTCATCATTGAATAATACATATCGATCAATTATCGAATAATCATTCCATTCTCACTGGAAAAACTGAGGAAAAAAACATCCGTTTACAATAGCAATTGGTGGAGGTGCCGTTTCCGATATTAATGCTTCTGCAAATTGCGTGTCGATAATAACAAGAGATAATTATACACTAATCTCTATTCCACGCTTTCTCAGATCACTACGCAGATCACAGATTGCATGAAATAGGCCTACAGATGATATTTGCTAGATCACACAACACCAAAAACATCTCTCATCACCCTCTTACAATCCCCCCTTAATCTCACCCCATATTCCACTCTCTTACTCCTCGTCGTGTGTTTGAAATTAGTTTCCTGGTATTAAACACACATAATTATAATAATAATAATAATGATAATAATTTTTTTTTTATTCACACATTTTTAGTATAAATTATAAAATCAGGAACTCTGCTACCAAATATCCTACAAAGCCTCTGATAAGACTTGTCTGTAGGCAAGTATTAACATACTACATAGAGTGAACATAGTGCAACTTCATGTGTTATTGTATCACTTATTACACAAACTTAAACATATTAAACATTTTACTCGTAATTGAAATTGTAACATAACACTAAAACTAAAATAAAATGTTCATTCTTCACAGATAATTCGAAAATTCTTCTTCTTGTTTCAATTCCTGAATAAAAAAACATCCATTGATTACTACAAGAAAAAATATATGAACACAATAAACTCAATTCGAGAACATTTTGAGAATCTAAGGAAAGGAAAAACATAATCACCTATCGATAAGCCAAGTTTGTAGTACTTTCTCTACATCTTGATAGGTAGATAAAGTAGTAAGATTCGGTGGCAACTGATTAAATACATATCGTATAACTAAACTTAACATTCTTTCACCGTATTTATTGATGAACGGTGGCACTACGTATGTTGTTCTCTGCTGAAGGCGGGTGTTAGCACTATGTACAAATTTTATTTTATGATCACTATTGAAATAATATCTGATTAGAAATCTATACATACACTGGTCTTTTAGGGGTAGAAGGTCACACATTTCATAATAATTTTCTATAGAGCTATGAGCCATGGGGGGTGCAATAGTTCTAATTATGCGATTCTGAATTACTATCACACGCTGAAGGTGTCCATCAGAAGCACTTCCCCAGGATAGCAAGCCATACAGCAACAAGGACTCTGCTAACGCATTATATACAGAACGTAAGGTTTTGAAAGGCAATATATCTTCAAGAACAAGAAGTTGATATAAGCAAAACCGCAATCTTTTACAAAGAGTGTCAATGTGAGGTGTCCAAGAGAATAACCTGTCAATCACAACACCTAGATATAATAATAATTGTTGAAGATTTTTTTTATTCATTTGTCAATTCAAGATTATACAGAAAAATTCACAATATTCCACAAAGCCTGTAAACAGGCTTATCTGTGGTTTGCATTTTAATTATAACACATGAAAAACATAACTGATACAAAATAATTACAATAATAATAATAATAAAAATTCATTTATTAGTCCAGAAAAATTAAACATACAAGTATGGTATTGGACGAGTCAACATTACAATCATTCAAACACAACACGTTTGTATTTTTTACGAATAAATTGAAATTCTTTAGAAAGTATTGAATGATGTGACATAATTGGAAAATGACCACTCCATTCATATGAATTAAATTACAAATGTACAAAATTACAAAATATGAATACCAATTTTATAACCACCATAAACTTCAACTTGTTTTCTTATAATTGTTTATGTGGCCATTTTGTGAGAATATCAAATAATTATATCAATCTTATTAAATTGAACGATAATGTTAGATTCAAACGGTTTGAACGATTCAATGTCAGCTCGCCGACTCATCAATCCATGTGGAAGTGTAGCGTTTTCCTACTTATTTACTGGAGTTGATTCGCTCTGACGAATCACGTATTGGTGTTTTCAGGACATTCACTCAAGATGAACAATTTCATTGTTGGCAGGCTTCTCAAAAGAAGATGTACACTATATTCAATATAGAGACAGTCTAGACGATCAAGATGTCGGTTCTCCACAGATCAAACGGCTACAACTATCAACTTTGAACTTTTTTACATTATGGTTCCTCATCTAGCTCAAATCTTCATAGTTTTGTGGCATTATCGTGTGATAACTTTTATTTTTATGAATTTTAAAAATTTCAAAAATACCCATTAGAATAACACGGCGGAAAAAAAATTGAAAAAAATAATAAAAAAAAAAATTGAAATTCTGTGTGAAGTTGAACAACATCTTGATGCACATTTCTGGAGATTCTCAGCTTGATCGGGTCAGCCATTTTGAAGAAAAAATATGAAATGTTCTAAATTGGTACCACTTGAAGCAGTTTTTACCCATTTATAACTAAAATGTTACCCAATTGGCGAATTTAGGCAGAAGTTTGGCAATGAAGTCGACATAATATCACTTTACGCTCGTCTAACAACGCGTATATAGCGTTCTCCTAGTTATATCAATCTCATTAAATTGAACGATATTCAATGTTAGTTCGTCGACTCATCAATCCATGTGAAAGTGTAGCGTTTTCCTACTTATTTACTGGAGTTGATTCGCTCTGACGAATCACGTATTGGTGTTTTCAGGACATTCACTCGAGATGAACAATTTCATTGTTGGCAAGCTCCTAGAAAGGAGATGTTCACTATATTCAATAGAGAGACATTCTAGACAATCAACATGCACTAAGTTTCTTGTCAAAAAGATGTACGAAACAAGAAACAGTTAGAATAGAACAAATTCAATACTGACAATCCTGTTTTACTAGGAAAACGCTATATAAGCGTTGTTAGACGAGCGGAAAGTGATAGTATGTCGACTTTTCCGCTGAACTTTTGCCTAAATTCGCCAATTGGTTGACATTTTAGTTATGAATGGGTGAAAACTGCTTCGAGTGGTACCAATTTAGCACATTCCATGTTTTTTATTCAAAATGGCTGACCCGATCAAGCTGAGCATCCCCAGAAATGTGTATCAATATGTGATTCAACTTCACACAGAATTTAATTTTCTTTGAAAATACACATTTTTCATTTTTTTTTCCCGCCGTGTTATTCTAATGAGTATTTTTGAAATTACTAAAATTCATAAGAATGAAAGTCAACACTCGATAATGCCACAAAACTATACAGATCTGAGTTAGATGAGGAACCATGATGAGAAAAAGTTTGAAGTTGATAGCTGTAGCCTTTTGACCTGTGGAGAATCGACAAAAAAACATGAAAAAAACATAAATACGAACACCAATTTTTTTCAGTATGTCAAATTAAATCCTCGCTGAAGCTCGTCATTATCTCCTGGACATTAATCGTTCATGAAAGTTAGATGATAGTTGCCAATAGTTCAAGTATTGAAAAGTTCCTCAAAGTTATCACAATTTTCAAAACTTCATCCTTCACCCATATTACAAACTTCATCATAATAAAACACCAATATTTCATATTTCTCCGAGAGCTATTTCCGCGACATTTTACTAACGACCCGACTATACCTCAAGCCTCAACTGATCTTTCTTAAAGGGGGCCTCAAAAATAAGATTGCCTTCTATGACGTCATATGTGCTTCATGAGCCGTAAAGCAGATGCGACGTCGACCTGGGCGAGGGTTTAGAACGATCCAATGCACTTTATTTCATGCTCCCGCGTTTATACAGCACATAATAGTTCATCACAACGATGATGTATTGTCTATTCTATCCTTACAAGACCTTGCACTAAACAGTATATCTTTTATCCAATTAAAGTCACTCGATCCAAAGGCCACTCGCCACTTAAATCTAGAGTCATAAAAGCCATGCAATATGTTGTGACGTAGAGGAGTACAGTATACTACCAATACACGGACGGGTGTTTCACCAATAAAAGTGGAAAATGGAATTGAAAAGTGGAGATCTTCAGTTGGACGGAGAAGATGCATTTTTTCAATATGGTTCAATATGGTGATGGTATTCAATATTTGTATAGTATACCTGATTTTGAAGGGGGATCACAGCCCTTGAAACTGGATTATAACGAATAGTGACAATAATTAATTTCCCAAATTCCACAGAAAACTGGAAATCACCATGTCAATTTCAGAAATTTTCAATCAATTCATTTGTCCTCGCGGACCCACCCGTTCTTTTTTCTAAGGCGTGACGTAGACATTACTCGATCTTGTTTATGTTTCTATAAGGAATCCGTGATGTCCACGTCATGACTACGTCTTACGTCTCTGGAAGTCGAAAGAATTGATTTTAATTTCTCAAATTGACCACTGGAGATGGGCGTGACTTATATCTTTCACTTCGTGACTTATATTCAATTTTAGATATCTTGATCGGTTATTTCCCTATTTCCCCTGCTTTTCCACTGTCAACTTGATTGGTTTTTATATGTTGTGACATCACGAGGGCGGACGATCTACATCGGTCAATTGACCATTGTAGATAGGCGTGACTTATACGAAGCAGGGGAAATTTTAGATACCTTGATTGGTTATTTCCCTATTTTCCCCTGCTACACTGTCCACTTGATTGGTTTTTATATGTTGTGACATCACGAGGGCCGACGATCTACATCGTTCAATTGACCATTGTAGATGGGCGTGACTTATACGAAGCGGGAGGAATTTTAGATACCTTGATTGGTTATTTCCCTATTTCCTTTGCTTTTCCACTGTCAACTTGATTGATTTTTATATGTTGTGACATCACGAGGGCGGACGATCCACATCGTTCAATTGACCTAGGACTTGGATGGTGTATTTTTGCAATGAAATAGGCAAGTTCCTAGACGAAGATATGCAATTTGAGGTAAGACTTACCTCTGGAAGTTTCAATTTCAATAACCTTGCATAACGATGTTCTCAATACTCTTGCCAGTCCCGATAATGCTCTTCGTACACGCTCAAGTCTTGAAATATGAATATTTTGTGATATATAAGATATTTTGTTTCGGATGTGACAGCATTTGGCCAAAAACAAGCCGCCATTATGTCCAAAGCGCTTTTGTTTTGATGAATACGGCAAGTTTTGGGAGGCGCGTTGAAACACACAGGTTAGAGCGCATTACGCAATCTGTTTTGGAGTTCAAGAATTTGCCTCGACTCAGAACGTAAGAATTGCGTACGCTTTGACACCGAAGCGCATGTGCTTAGAACTCAAGAATAGGACCCCTGGCCCCACTCACAAGTACTTTGACCCCGCCCACATGTGCTTTGGCCCCACCCACATGTACTATGACCCCGCCCACAGGAACTTTGACCCCGCCCACACGTACTCTGGCCCCACCCACATGTACTATGGTCCCGCCCACATGTGCTTCCATTCATATATGCCCTAACCCCGCCCATATGTGCTTTGGCCCCGCCCACATGTGATATGGCCCCGCCCATATGAACTTTGACCCCCGCCCACATGTTCTCTGGCTCCGCACACTCATATTTTGACGCCACCCATATGTACATTAGCCACGCCCACATGAGCGTTGGCCCCTCTCACACGTACTCTGGCCCCACCCACATGTACTTTGGCCCCGCCCACATGTACTCTAGTCCCGCCTACATGTACTTTGGCCTTGCCCACATGTTCTTTGGCTCTGCCCATATATGATATGACCCGCCCACTTATACTTTTACCCCGCCCACATGTACTTTAGCCACTCCTACATGTGCTCTGGACCCGCCCACTAATACTCCGCCCCCGCCCACATTTACTTCAGCCACTCCCACATTCACGTTGGCTCAACCGACAAGTACTCTGGCACCGCTCACGTGTACTCTGCCCCGCCCGTATAAACCTTGGCCCCACCCACACGTACTCTGGCCCTGCCCATATGTTCTATGGTCCCGCCCACATGTACTCTGACCCCACCCATATATGCTAGGACCCCACCCAGTAATACTTCCGCTGGCCAATATGTACTTTGGCCCCGCAACACTTATGTTGCCCCGCCAATATGAACTTTGACCCTGCCAGCATGGACGTCATCCTTGCCCACATGTACATTGTCCCCGCTCACATGTACTCTGGCCCCGCCCACATGCACTTTGGCCCCGCCCACATGTACTGTGGTTCCGCCCACGTGTGCTTCGGCCCACCCATAAAACGCCTCAACCTCACCCACTTATACTCTGGCCCCGCCCACATGTGCTATGACCCCGCCCACATGTGCTCTGGCCCCCACCACATCATCTCTGACCCCGCCCACACGTACTTTGACCCCGCTCACTCACACTTCGGCCCCGCCCATATGCACTTCAGCCACGCCCACACGAACGTTGGTCCCACTCACACGAACTCTGGCCCCACCCACATGTGTTTTGGCCCCGCCTACATGTACTTTGGCCTTGCCGCATGTTCTTTGGCTCCACCCATATACGCTATGACACGCCCACTCATACTCTGGCCCCGCCCACATCACTTCTACCCTGCCCACCATATGTGTTCTGGCCCCGCCCACATGAACTTCGGCCCCGCCCACACGTTCTATGGTCCTGCCTACTTATATTTTGACTCCGCCCATATTCACTTTGCTCACGCCCACATGAGCGTTGGTCCCTTCCACACGTACTCCGGCTCCACTCACATGTACTTTGACCTCACCCACATGTACTCTAGCCCCGCCTACATGTACTTTGGCCTTGCCCACATGTACTTAGGCCTTGCTCACATGTACTCTGGCTCCACCCATATATTTTATGACCCGCCCACTTATACTTCGGCCCCGACCACATGTACTTCAGCCACGCCCACATGGACGTTGGCCCAACTCACACGTACTCTGGCCCCGCCCACATGTACTCTTACTCCGCCCGTATCAACTTTGGCCTCAACAATTCGTACTGTGGTCCCACCCATATGTTCTTTGGCCCCGCCCATATGTTTTTGACCCCCTATATATGATAGGACCCAGCCCACTCATACTTCCGCCAGCCAATATGTACTTTGACTTTGCCCACATGTACGTCAGCCTCACCCACATGTACATTGTCCCCGCTCACATGTACTCTGGCCCCGCCCACATACACTTTGGCGCCGCCCACATGCACTTTGGCTCTCCCACGTGTGCCTCGGCCACACCCACAAGTACTCGGGCCCCGCCCACATGTACTCTGAACCCATCCACGTGTACTTCGGCCCCGCCTACATTGACTTTGGCTTCGCCCGTGGTGTGCTTTGACCCCTTCCACATGTACTCTGGCCCCACACACATGTACACTTGACAGCACCATAATTGGGATTGCCATTCTATGTCCTTCAGTCATCGTTTATTTCTTGTGTAGTACTGGGTTCTGTACCAGTTTCAGCTATGAGCTGATTGGTTGATTGAATTTCTGTTCACATATTGTAGATCCACTCCTACACGTG
>OZ023326.1:84093007-84100507 GCA_964007535.1 Brachyptera risi
ACGTTTGATAAAACACGTTTCGAGTTGAACAATTATGAAACATTATTGGATAGAAACCGTGAAATTAACTAACCATATCATTAAAACCAATCATTTAAGTGGATGAAAAAAAAGTGAGTATACATGTTTACCTGTATTATGGACTATTCAAAGCATTTCAACAAGAAATTCTATAGATGTTCAAGAACTGGAATTGAATTGTTTGTCTTTCAGACTTGTGCACTAACGTTAAAGAGGCATAGTGGAGAACTTGTGGTGAGAGAGGGGGAGTGAAGGCCGGGAACGAGAGAATGTGGAGAGAGAGAGGCAAGTTTGTTGGAAAGATACGCGATAGTACTTCACCAAAGATGATATTCCACGTAGGCTTTATTGTATTATTCTCACTTCAGTAAGCGTTTTCCGTTTTGCAAACGCACAGAGGAAGAGAACAGAACGCCGGCATGATTCGATAATGAAGACAATAATTGCCTTGAGGGGGTGAATGGGTATTCTGAACAAGGGTGGTTCCTGTGAGTGTCTAACGATATTCTAGCTTTTCTCGCTGGCATTGTTATAGAATGGAACTGGTTGACTATTATATATATTCGCGGATTGCTCTTAGTGTTCTTGTGGCTGCATTGTTAATAACTAATATCAACTTTACACCTGTTATTTTTCATTGTGAATACAAAACGGTATAACTGTTTTACTAACCGAAACTAAGTGCATAAGTTACAATCATTGAGAGATAGATATCTATTCGGTTACGTATATATTGGAGTAATATTATGGGAGTGTTATCTATATAGTTTGCATTGACTATGATAAGAAACTTCTACCTGCAGAAGAACTATCCAACTTTATTATATCTCCAAGTGTGCCAAATAAGTTATATGCACTTTGAACATTGCTCCATTTTGAGTTGTACAACTAATTGTTTATGATGGTAATATTACTTTATACTCGGATAGTATTACTGCAGATTTATGGAACATGAAATGTGATAAAGTCATATAGCTGAATAAAAATATGATAAACTATTAATGAATACTTATCAATTTAAATCCCGGCAATGAATTTATTCATAATATAATATACAATAACGCTATTCATGGTTCAATATTGTACTACAAGCATGGAACAGTTATTGTAAGTTATTGAAATGATTATTGTCAGAAACATATCTCATTCATCCACTCCTCAAGTGGCTCATTGAATAGGAGTACGACGTTGAAAAAATAGGAATAATCGAATGAGGATTCGATTCCCGCAGAAGGCATGTAGGCTGCTATGTTGACATTCATCTTTCATCTCTTCATCGTTCCATTATCACCTTCTTGTTCTTATCCCTGTGCATTACCTGGCTGTTAATGGGAATCCAACAGAGATAATAATGTAACACATGCCCAAAGTGATTCGTACACAGAATCCGAAACAATGATTGGTCCAGTTGTTCGGTTCAACAGGGTTTTTCATCTTTTTTTTCATAATTAAGTCACTAGTATCTCACTTGAGCCCAGTATTACCAAGGCCAGTTAGTATTTATCTGAGAGTTGGTGAGAACAAAAAGCATAGGTAACCATGGTGATAACAAGTTTGAACTGTCAGATGAAGGCTAACTGGATTTGGTAATAACGTGCCTTAATCGAAGTTAAACAAATATTCACCGAGATTAATTTTGTGTTCAGTAGTAGTAGCAAAGACCTCAGTATCTAACTTCGTTAGAAGACCTAAAACTAAGCCTTCTAAGCGGCGACAGAGCGATGCTAGCGCACGTATCGTAGTGGAGTGAATTATTCTTTAGGCGGGCCAGTTGGAATGATTTCCAGAATGATTTTTTCTCACACCTTCTTGGATCCACATAATTATCCAACTAACGTTTTTTTTCAGAACAAGTATATTTCATGATTCATCAATATGCCTGGGCCTATAGTTCCATTATGAGTGGGCGAGACAACGCTATCTGTTATATCGCCGAGTGTTTTAATTATGTGATCAAGGCAAAAGTGAAGTAATTCTTCAGAATCGGGAAGAAACGGGAATGTAAGTAGGCTTGACCAATAATTGAAATATCTGTTCATTAGTACATATCCCTACTATTCAAACTTATTGGGAATATTTCTATGAATGATTCACAACACGATAATCACGTCAGTTCGGTGTTATACGCATTGAACATATTGGTGATAAAGCAGATATCTCTCTTCTAATTCACTCCACTGAGACAGGTAGCACTAGTGAGCAATGTCGCCAAGCATTACATGGTAAATAAGATCTGTTTTACGTCTTCTAACGAAGTTAGATACTAAGGTCTTTGGTAGTAGTACTATATGATCATAGCGAGAAGATTATTCATCTTCGTCATTATTAACCTTCAAGATTGAACCTGATGGGGATCTGGAATCAGGTTTGCCGAGAGTGGAAACGAGCTATGAAATCATTGCTATGTGAAATAAATATATATAAATATATATATATATATATATATATATATGAAAATTCATAAATATATGAAACTATGACTTGAGCCTGCATAATATATAATACAGCATATTATATACGAAAATCATTTGATGAAATCTTTGATGTATGATCCACATTTGAATGGCCCCTGATATATATATATATATATATATATATATATATATATATATATATATATATATATATATATATATATATATATATATATATGTATATATAAATATTTAATTGATCAGATGTTTCTTATTATCACTCATTAGGTAGAGTCTCCTTTATGTGCATATTTTATAGACCCACAAAGTCAAAATGTTACCTCGAATCTTCGTCGAATGATCATCTGATCATGGTTTATGAATACGTTCTGAATACGTCGGATGAATACATTTCGAGACCGTTCAAAATCAACAACTCTCAGTTCACAGGTGTTTGAATACTTCGAAGCTTTGTCACGAATGAAATGAACCATCTTGATATCACCCTGCCGCCTGAAAAACTGAAATATTATATTCATTCTCATCGTAAAATATCATCATAGTTCATAATCGTATTCATGTTTATGGTAATCCATAGTCTAGCAAACGGTTGCATGCATAAATTATCGCGCAGAACTCCGCGGTTCATCTATAAATATCTATAAATCCATGTGTTTAAATATTCATATTCTTCTAACTTGTTCTTCGAACGTCTTATATAGCTTCTTTGCATCGATCGCTTATAGTTACAAACTATCAAAGGTTTATCAGTTTGAAATTGAGATACTTCATTTCCTGCGGCTGTACTTTGCTATTCACAAAGTCCCTTATAACTCCGGTGTCGCAGTACTACAGCCATGTTTCATTTTCAAACGGAATTACTAATTTATTTTACCCCGTCGTATAAGCCGTTCTTATAATTCAATGTATTAACCGAGTTAGAATACATTTTCAAGTACAGTAATTATAATTAGGAATTAGCAAAGAATGTGGAGCTTACTTTGATGAAGTACTGCACGTGAAATGTGTGTGTGTGTGTGTGGGTTGGGTAAAATGTGCAGATGGTTATCATACGCTAGAGATGATGTAGCATATATGCGCAGATAAAACACCGTCAGAGTGCAGTGTACACAAAGAGCCACTTTTTTTCGCTGTATCATTTAATAAACATCTACGCATTTTGAGCTCGGAGAGAGAGACACAAGATGGAATATTGTATCATTACATTAGTTGATTAAACGATATTTTTCTTCAAAAGAATGAATGTGTTAAATAATTGCATGTAATTTCCTATATTGAATCTAACGTGATATTTGGAGTGCATGTTAACGACATTCGGACAGATTGATTTTTTTTCCCAACTAACATCGAAACTTGATACAAAATCATTGTTCCCCAATTGAGGCTGTGGATGAAAGATATAATCAAATCTGAATTCAATACGAGAATCCAGTTGCACATAACATATACAATCAATTTAACAAGTTCCAGATTTTAAATATGTTATTTTTTCACAACAAAAAATAACAATCTGAGCCAATTCATTGTTGTTGACACAAAACCCACGATGTAGTGACACCAACATATTTCATCATGATGTGAAGAAGGTGCTCCAATTCACATACTGATAACATGGACGATATTTGAGGTTTCTTGCGGTCAGTACAGAACTAAAGGTCCCGATTGCCTGTCGCGATTTAGCGGATTCCCTTGTAAACTGGATGTAGATAAGAGTGGCTACGGTACCGGTGTCATTGTTCGTAACAAAATCTATTATTTTCGTATGAAAAAGAAATGTAACTGCTGACAATGATTCTACTGAGCCGTGTATGACATTGTTGATATAATTCGCTATGGCAGCTATAGTTGAGCTACAGGCAATCGGGACCCTGGACCGAGACGCGTGGCCGAGTGGTCTGAACCGTCATTCGGAAGACCAGGGTTCGATTCACGCTGTGGTCGACCATTCTGACAGGGTTTTTCGTGGTTTTCCTCTGTCGTTCAGGTCAATTCTGGGATGGTTCCTCAACAACAGGCCACGACCGACTCCTTCCCACCATCCAAAACACCTAATAAAATAACCTTTCATCTCACTATCCCATTATCTCATTCATCATTCACCGACGCCAATATATCGTAGCCATCAGTATAGTGCGTCGTTAAAACCCAATATATATATAAAAAATCGGGTCCCTGGACTCAGATTCTGACTCGAGAAATATCCAACTTTGAAGAAGACAGTCGATACACCTTCTTCATCATATATTGAAGTATGTTGTGTCATTTAATCGTGCCTGGAACATTATTCCGAGTCTCAGGCCTTCCATTGGGTCCAGGGTTGGACAGAGTTGGACTTATCAATGTTGCATCAATGTTTCATGAGAGATAAAACTATCTCATTCCATAGTGTATATTCCAAATAACTGAAAATAGTTCATAATTTTAAAATGTTGTAATTTTGTACATTTTGGGGTGCTAAGATCGCCATTGTGGTGCCCCGTTCAAACGATCCTATCTTTCATCCATAGCCTTAATTGGGGAACAATGTTTCTGTATCAAGTTTCGATGTTAAAAAAAATAAAAAATTTAAATGTGAATTCTTATCATTATGATTATTTTTTTATTAAAATTGATATTTTCATGATTATTGTCAAAATGTACGTGCGTAAGTGTTCAGACTTGATATACTTATTCGTATAATTTGTTTTTCTTATGTATATAATGTTAGTAGACCTGCAGACATGTCAACTTTTTGTGACTTTGCAGGTCCACGAAATTGTACTGAAATCTTTGTGAGAACACGAATACAAAATTTAAAAAAAAAAAAAATATATATATATACATACATTTGTTTTTTCATGTCAAGATTCATACATATTGCTCAAATGATACATGTATTGAAATATGCATGATGATACATATAATATGACAAGAAAATGAATCACGTGATGGCATATAATAATAATGTATAGGCTTCATTTTACAATCGAGGACAAATAATCAAGAACCTCTCTTTAGATGGTCTCGTTCATTCGCATCGTATGTACAATAGCAATAGTTTAAAGGTGAGAACATATAATAACCACGAATGAGAATTTGGAAAACCTGAACAGATGAACAATAACCAATCAAATATCAGTGATCCAAGTGGGAATGTACAGTACATAGTAAAATGAAATAGTCCAAATATGAAATGGTAGGAATGAAGATTGAAATGACGTGTGAGTCAAGCATTCAGAATAGCTCAGAATAATCTTTTTTTTTTTTTTTTTTTTTTCAATAACATCGAAACTTGATACAAAATCATTGTTCCCCAATTAAGGCTATGGATGAAAGATAGGATCGTTTGGACGGGGCACCACAAGGGCGATCTTACCACCTCAATAATAAAAGAATGATCTAAACAGAATATTGAATTACGGAAAGTACACAAAAATCAACAGAACGTATATCCTTGACAATAAATACACAGGTCAATCGCTTCGGTTGAATGAAGTTAATTCACAGTCGATAGTGGAAAAAAATGAAATATGATAGTGATGGTGGAAATAGAAAATATTAAATTATAAAGAATGGACACAAAAAATAATGTGTGGGCCGGCCATTTTGAATGGTTGGATCCAGTCGGTTACAACAGTAGGCCCTATACAGTCAATAATGAAATCAGAGAATGCATAATAACATTCGCCTTGGAGAATCTTTTTCATTCTAGTTCAGATTCGAATATGAAGTCTTCAACATTTCTTACCTCTTCATTTCCATCAGGTGAAACATTAAATAGTTCACACCTTGAGTACTTTGCATCCATCTCAGACACGACTTATCTCATCTTCGGGTCGTTGAAAGCATTTCTCTTTCCAGTCAAGTGTTTATGAATCCTCTCAATTGTTGGAGACGTCGCTTGCCATTTACTACGTACATAATAACACTAAAAATATATAAACTTGGTAGTGGAAAAATGTTGAATTTTTAAAGAGATTTGCGCACGAGTTTTTTCAGGGAAACAAACGCCTGATGGAGTATAGGGTTGAATTTTCAAGATGTCATTCAGCGCTTAAATTGAGACTCGTGTCTTCACTTGATTGCCCCTATACCATGATGCTTCAACTCAATCGAGATCAATCGAATGAAGAATATACTAACTTTCATGGTAGTTCTCCCTGAATTTCAAATATATATATATATATATATATATATATATATATATATATATATATATATATATATATATATGAAAAAAAAAAAAAAAAATATATATATATATATGTACAAATTTAAATATATATATATATATATATATATATATATATATATATATATATATATATATATATACACATACCTCATTTATATTGGATTCCAACGACTCACTGTAATGATGAATAAGATCTATTGGCGTCGTATGAATGACTAATGAGATGATGAGATGGTGAGATGAAGGTTCTATGAGTATGGATAGGATAGTGGGAAGGAAGCGGTCCTGGTCTATAATGTGAGAAAAATTCCAGCATCAGCATGGACTACAGAGGGAAACCACTTAAAACCCTGTGAAGATGGACGGTAGCGGGGATCGCACCGGGTCAGAAATGCCCACTGCCTCCCGGGTCACATGAAGCCGGTGCGTGAACCACTTAGCTACATGTGCCGGTGTGCCTACATTGTTCAACATAATGGTTAGCGATCTCTCAAGTGGAATACAATGAAATATAATCAAAATTATTTTGTATCAAGTTTCGATTCCATTGAAAGAGATGATGAAGACAAAAAGTTGAAGTATGGTTTGAATGGATGAACGAATATTGTCCGCTCAATGACCCCACCAACAGATAGATTATATAGGGGTACGAATGAGCAGGTGATTGTGAAGTGATGATAAGTGAAAGTACGTTCACAAAATTCCATGCCCTATGTGGAACTCGAACCCACGCCCAATGGTGACTTCAGTTTCTGAAGCGATGCCTCAGCTGACTGAGCTACCGAGGGTGGCAAGAGGTATGGTTTTGTGGTGTTGTAGAGAATAATAGTAGTTGGTTTATTCTTGAGTGCAATGTGTACGATTATGAAC
>OZ023326.1:84105507-84151556 GCA_964007535.1 Brachyptera risi
CCAGAATAGGTTGGGAATGTTATTCAGAGGAATCGTACAGAAGGTTTTTCCGGAAAATAATCGGAAAGTTTGGAAAATCCTCGTAAGAATAACCCGGAGGAAAAATACTTGAAAAACAAGAATTTTTCAAAAGCTCTCAAAGTCTCACAGAATATGAAAAAATACTATTATACATCTTTTCAGAAATTTTTACAACAATTGGATGAGAAATAACGAAGAAAACGCAATAAACGTGTACATTTTATTGAATATTTGGATCAATTGGTGTTGCAAAGTGTTTATGCGACAGGTTGCAGGTTACTATAAATATCAACAAGTTGCAGGTGAGGTTTTTGAACGTTTGAAGTAAGTCAAGGTTTGTAGATGTAAATTGAGCTGACAAGTTATTCTACATTCTAGAATTCCATACTTCTAAGCTCATCTCACAACGCGCATCCCGCGTTTTCCTAGTTTTATGTATTAGCACGTTTATTTCAACTCATTTTTGTTTTGTATAATATGACCGTCTTATATCATTTCATGATCATACAAAGGACAATGAAGAGATTATTATTATTATTATTATTATTATTATCATTATTATTATTATTATTATTATTATTATTATTATTATTATTATTATTATTATTAATATTGATGCTGCTTCATATGAGTTAGACCTTTCACACCTCACACATATTTCAACCACATTGTGATATTTATTCATTACATCAAAGTATTCTGAAATGAGAATCTCAGAATATCCACAAATACGATAACCAGGCGCTAAATGACCTCGCTGTCGACGCGCCTTGAAACCTTGACATTCATTCAATCTTTATAGGAAGTGAAAGAAAAGTAGCTCACCTAATTTCTACTTCAAATTTTTGGAAGAACGTCAAATGGGTATCCGCTATTATTCCAATCGGAATAACTGCAAAATGAGTTCGCCATTATTCCAGTGGAACAACAGCAAATGAACTTCCACCGTTATTTCAGTTTGTTCGATTGACAATTTGTATCCAGACACAAAATCTTATTTGCTGTTATTCCAATTGAACAAGAGAGCAAGAGAAGATCTGACGTTATTCTAGTGGAACTACAGCAAACTAAATTTGGCCATTATTCTAGTTTTAAAAAGTCGATATTTGTTTTTGCTGATGGTCCAATTGGAATTATAGCAAACAACGATTTGCTGTTTTCTCATTTAAATAATCATAGCAAATGAACGTTTGACATTATTCCAGTTTTGATATTGGGTAATTTATATCGAAATTTGTATTTGCTGTTATCCCAAGTGGAATAGCAGCAAACGAATATTTGACGTTATTCCAGTAGTACAACAGTAAACTAATTTCTGCTATCAGAGAAAATGTTGTTATAGCAAACGTTCGTTTGCTATTATTCCAATGGAAGAACGGCGAATCGTCGATTGCTGTCATTACAATTGGAATAACAACAAAATACTAACATCGACTTTATTAAAACTGGAATAACGGTACAAAATAAGTTTGTTGCTGTTCCACTGGAATAACGTCAAATCCGCATTTGCTGTTATTTCAATTGGAATAACAGCAAATACAAATATTGCTTTTCAAAAAACTGGAATAAGGGCAATATTAATCTGCTAGTATTCCCCTGGAAAAACGGCAAATCGTTGTTTGCTGTTATTCCAATTGGAATGACATCAAATAGGAATATCAACGTTTTCAAAACTGGAATAATGGCGAGAGTTAGTTTGATGTTGTTCCACTGAAATGATGTCAAAGCTTCTTTTGCTATTATTCCAATTGGAATAACAGCAAATACAATTTTGGGTGTTAATACAAATTGTCAATCAAAGAAACTGGAATAACGTCAGAAGTTCATTTGCTGTTGATATTTTCCATAATGATATCGTACATTTTGGTTGCTGTTATTTTGATTGGAATAATAGCGAGTGAATACCTATTTGACGTTTTACCAAAAATCAGGAGTGGAAATTGAGTGAGCTACTTTTCTTTCACTTTTCATAACGGTGAAAGAAAAATGTGAAATATTCTGGAAAATTCTACTTGCTGTTATTCCATGGAATAACGGCAAATGGATTCATATGCAAAACATTTGACTGGAACAACAGCTGAAACTCTTATTTGCTGTTATTCCATTGGAATAACAGCAAATGGATTCATATGCGAAACATCTGACTGGAACAACAGCAAACACTCTTATTTGCTGATGCTGTTATTCCACTGGAATGACGGCAAACAATAATTTGTTGATATTCCCTGGAATGACACCGGATATGCTTTTCCGTTCACTTCTGAGAAGACCAAGTTACACGATCCATTTGCGGATTTGCCGTTGATCTTCCAACTTCCTCGTTGTATTGACTGCTTTGAATAAATGTTCTGCAAAAGTAAGGTTTTCTTCTGTGAATAAGTGCAATTCATGAACGTATGCAGTATGCATGTTACTGAAGCATGCACACGTTTTCACATGCCAAGTTTTGTTTCACCTGATAATCCAATTAGAAATTACGGAAAAAATGAGTCGACTCTTGTATAATGTCGGGTAACTGTTAACGAAGAACTATAATTCAAAATCTGTATGGGATCACTTCTCGTTCCTGCAGACGAAATATCGAGTGAGTAAGCTAAAAACCGATTGGTTCTACGATGAATCAGGTTTCAACATGGAAATATTATAAACAAAATCCAGTATCGCACATGTGAAAAGCACGTGTAGGAGTGGATCTACAATATGTGAACAGAAATTCAATCAACCAATCAGCTCATAGCTGAAACTGGTTCCGAACCCAGTACTACACAAGAAATAACCGATGACTGAAGGACATAGAATGGCAATCCGAATTATTGTGCTGTCAAGTGTATATGTGGACGGGGCCAGAGTACATGTGGGTGGGGCCATAGCACACGTGGGCGGAGTCAAAGTCAATGTGGGTGGGGTCAAGGTACATGTATGTGAGGCCATAGAACATGTGGGCGTGGACGAAGTACATGTGGGCGGGGCCCGAGTACTTGTGGGTGTGACCGAAGCACATGTGGGAGGACCAAAGTACATGTTTGCGGCGCCAAAGTGCATGTAGGCGGGGCCAGAGAACATGTGAGCAGGGACGATGTAAATGTGGGCGGGGCTAACGTACATGTGGACGGGGTCAAAGTACATATGGGCTGACGAGAGTATGAGTGGGCGGGATCCTATCATATATGGGCGAGGTCAAAGTACATATGGGCGGGGCCAAATAACATATAAGCGGGGTCAGAGTACGTGCGGGCGGGGCCAAAGTTCATACGGGTAAAGCCGGAGTACATGTGGGCAAGTCCAGAGTACGTGTGGGTGGGGCCAACGTTCATGTGGGCGTGGCTGAAGTACATGTGGGTGGGGCCAGAGTATAAGTGGGCGGGTCATAGCATATATGGGTGGAGCCGAAGTACATGTGGGCAGGGTCAAAGTTCATGTAGGCGGGGCTAGATTACATGTAGCGGGGTCAAAGTACATGTGGGTGGGTCAGAGTACGCGTGGGTGGGACCAACGTCCATGTGGGCGTGACTAAAGTACGTATCGGCGGGGCAAAAATTTGAGTAAGATGGGCCAGAGTACGTGCGAGTGGGGTCAAGGTTCATGTGGGCGGGGCCAGAGCACATGGAGGGGGGCATAGAACAAATGGGCGGGGCCAAAGCACACGTGAGTGGGGTCGAAAAACATTTGGGCGGGGCCAGAGTAAGAGTGGGCGGGTCGCAGCATATATGGGCGGGGCCAATGCACATGTGGGTGGGTCAGAGTACGTGTGGGCGGGGCCAATGTTCATGGGGCGTGGCTAAAGCACATATGGACGTGGCAAAAATTCAAGTGGGCGGGACCAGAGTACGTGTGGGCGGGGCCAATGCACATGTGGGTGGGACCAGAGTACGTGTGGGCGGGGCAAATGTTCATGGGGCGTGGTTTAAGTACATATGGGCGGGGCGAAAAATCAAGTTGGGCGAAGCCAGAGCACGTGTGGGCGGGGTCAAAGTTCATGTGGGCAGGGCCAGAGTGCATGTGGGCGGGGTCATAGCACTATGGGCGGGACCAGAGTATAGGTGGGCGGGGTTAAGGCATATATGGATGTGGCCGAAGCACATGCGGGCGGGGCCAAAGTACATGTGGGTGGGGCTAGGGTACGTATGGGTGGGGCCAAAGTTCATGTGGGCGGGGTCATAGTACATGTGGGCGTGGTCAAAGCGTATGTGGGCGGGGCCAAAGCACATGTGGATGCGGTCATAGCATATATGGGTGGGGCCAGAGTATAAGTGGACGGGGTTGGCATATATGGGTTGGGCCGAAGCACACGTGGGCGGGACTTTAGTACATGTGGGCGGGGTAATTGTACATGTGGGCGGGGCCAAAGCACATGTGGGCGGGGTCATAGCACATATGGGTGAGGTCAGAGTATAAGTGGGCGGGGTTAAGGCATATATGGGTTGGGCCGAAGCACAAGTGGGCGGGATCATAGTACATGTGGGCGGGACCAGAGTGTGTGTGGGCGGGGCCAAAGTTCCTGTGGGCGGGGCCAGATCACATGTGGGCGGGGTCATAGTACATGTGGGCGGGACCAGAGTATGTGTGGGCGGGGCCAAAGTTCCTGTGGCCGGGGCCAAAGCACATGTGGGTGGGGTCAAAGTTCTTGTGAGTGGGGCCAGGGGTCCTATTCTTGAGTTCTAAGCACATGCGCTTCGGTGTCAAAGCGTACGCAATTCGTACGTTTTGAGTCGAGGCAAATTCTTGAACACCAAAACCGATATCGTAATGCGTTCGTATCTGTTTGTTTCAACGCGCTTCCTAAAATTTGCCGTTTTCATCAAAACAAATGCGCTTTGGACATAATGGTGGCTTGATTGTGGCCAAATGCTTTCACATCCGGAACAAAATATCTTATATCCTACGAAATAATCATATTTCCAGACTTGAGGGTGTACGTGGAGCATTTTCGTCACTGGCAAGAGTATCGAGAACATCGTTATGCAAGGTTATTGTAATAAAAACTTTCAGAGGTAAGTCTCACCTCAAATTGCATACCTTTGTCTGGGAACTTTTCATTGCAAAAATACACCATCCAAGTCCTAGAAAAATTGGTATTGCCTCTAATGGACTATTATAGGCCCACATGAATTTGCATTGAGAAAGTTAAACGAAATGTGTAGGCCTAGGCCTATTGTTCCATTCATTACTAGGCCTAGACATGAGCCGTTCTGAGATAGATGGGTCGGTGACTGTAGAACTAAGCTTCAAGCCACGGTCCAGAATATATAGAGCTAGCGACACGGTTGGTAACAGCCTAGAATATATAGAACCAACAGCACGGTTGGTAACAGAGCACGGAGATAGCCCGGTACAAGATGTCTACTCTTCTAGGCCTGGACCATGGCGTAAGCCTAGAACGCTGAACATTTATATTTTATTATATCCCTTCATCCACGTTACATCCATTATTCTATATTCATCTACACTGCAGTCACCTTTGTGGGCCTCACATCTTTTCTAATCCTCATCTCATTCACAAATTCTCCAATATTATCTTCTCATCATTATTACATCATTCTATTCCTGTGCTCTATGAATCATTGTTAGGCGTACATAATTACATATTGTTCTTATTCACAATGGAGGTACACTCAATATGATAACCAACACAATTGATACCGGTAGGCCCTACTTGGATTATCTCATTTACAACAGACGTGGAAGTACATTATATTAAGCTTCGTAAGTATATATCATGTGCTTTCTTTGTTTTATATTTTATGTTTCGTAACTTACGGATATAGTGGACAATGTAGGCCCACTATTTGTTCATTGCACGGTACGTTATTTGTTCATATGTTTTCTCTAGTTCCTGTTCTTGTTAATGTTTTCTGAACCTAATTTTTCTGATCATATCATTTGCATTTTTAATTTTTGATGATAAATGAAAGGAATTTCAACTCGATCATTGTCATTCATTTTCCATCAATGCATGTGAATATATTGCTTGAAAAACCACATATTTATATATCACTGTTGATGTTTGCAGATTGTTTCTTCATTGCTATCATATACTGTATACGTATCCTCCTCTCGGACATTCATACTGGTCACAATTTATTTTCCTCCTTCCTCACATACTGGCTTTAGCTTGTGTGAGTCTTGCTTCAATTTATGTCAGTACATTCATCTACAAGTTAGAAACCAATTGACGCATGTTTTGTTTCGTAATTAATGTAGTCCAATATGGGCATGACAAAAATCATATACGACCTATATTTTATGAACTAGGGTGTGAGGGAAAAGTACAAAGTCTTCTCTGATGTATTTCAAACCACGCGCCTGACTGCAATACAGGGTGTCAATAATGAAAACGCCATTTTGAGAGCGAAAGATATTATTTTCACTAGGCCAGATCCGTCACAGATCCTCACGATCCAGTTTTTAGGCAGTAGGCGAACACTTGGGTCAGTTAACTCTTTTAAGGCAGTATACGACCGAGCCAGATTCTATAAGCAGCAGAAGAATATAAAGGTATCAGGCATGAGGCGAATAGGCAGTGGAAGAATACACCGTATTGTAACAGTGTTTTAATGAAAACTACTATATATATCCCTATATATATATATATATATATATATATATATATATATATATATATATATATATATATATATATATATATATATATATATATATATATATATATATATATATATATATATATATATATATGTATATATATATATATATAAATATATATATATATATATATATATATATATATATATATATATATATATATATATATATATATATATATATATATATATATATATATATATATAATATATATATATATATATATATATATATATATATATATATATATATATAATATATATGAAATGTATGCTTTCATCTCATGAAACAGTATCATCAAGTCGCAGTGTTTAAAGCGGAGGCCTGGGCAATTGCTTACTTTGACTAATGGTAAACACGTAAGTGGTGTGTGGGTGAGAAGATATGCTAGAGGTGAGATCAAAAATGAAATTTCGTTTCCATCTTTTTGTTTCACGGCCGATTACTTAAGTGGGATTCGAACATGCATAAATAACCTAGCGTTCAAGGAAGTGACTTTCAATATGCCTTCATCTAGCTTGCCATACGAAAAATGACTGCGAAACTTTGCTTGACGAATTCGCATAGCTGTTTCCATGATGTGCGAAATAATTTCGCAATTCTAGCGCATCCTAGTGATTTCATTTTGAACTGAGTAGGGATTCTACCGCATCCAGGTGGGTTTCTATAGAACTATTCTCAAATGATTGATTTAAAATAATATAATTATTAATTAATATGAAAATGTATAAATATGAATTTTTGATTATAAAACTAATTCATTAAACATTTTTACTCTTGTTGACATGAACAAGATTTGGCAGTCTAAGCACTTGATGTGCCGTGAACGGAGGCAGACACTAGCGATTGAGCGATAGCGAATTTCGTTGCGAATTAAATTCGCGACGAAAAAAGTTGAGTTTGACTCAACTTGTTATGGCCGCCATGTTGCGAAATTCCAACATGGACTCCCAGTGGTTTTCGAGCCTGTGATTGGCTATCGACTGATTTTTTTTCGTTTCGTTTCGCTTCGCAAGCATGTTTATGGAAAGACCATAAACATATGACATGTTTTTGTGGAAATGGTGCCCATTTTTGAGAGGGCATTGCGTTTTTTTCCTACTATCAACTTGGTCCACTGAAAAAAGGGGAGTCTCACATATAGGTTATTCTAATTGGGCACTCAAATTCATTTCGAACGATACTTTCAACTGAGGAAACCTATTTAATTATCATTATTACAACTAATTATTTTTCATTATTTCCGCTCATTGTTCTTATTTCATCCACGTGTCAATGTGATTGAAGAATCTCTCATGTTTGGTTCCAGATATTATTTGTAATTCTGTTAATAACAAGTATTCTGTCATAACGATGGAGAAAATTTGTAACTTTTCAAATTCTTCAAATGGAAAATGAAAAAATGTCGTGTTTGCGAATACCCGGATACATATTTTTGAATACCAAGAAGCAGTATAAAATGTGAAATATATCAAGAGTGTGAGCTTGGTAATTAACGGTGTTCATATGAATATGAGTTCGGCGGGCTAGTCTACGGGTTGCGCCTAGCACACGATGCATGTGAAACTCGAGTCTGGAGCGAGCTGACAACGAGCCCGTGTAGAGCACCTGCGGCCTCTCGAATAGTTTTCACCAAGCTGTATCGAGGGTAGCGTTGATTTGCCGCTTTTTTGCTCTGTTCAAAACGGGAGGGATGAGAAGTGAATTAGACACCAAATCGTTTTTTCATTTTCCATTTGAAGAATTTGAAAGAATTATTGTCAGAATAGAGAAAGAAAAGAATATGAGCAAAATCCCCAAAAGACTGGGTGATTGAATAAAACGTCACAATAATCATTGTAAGGACATTAACCATTTTTATGTCTGGATGACTGTGGATACGCAAATGCATCGAACATGCAGACGTCGAGGAAGAGTTTCTGTTATAGGATAGATGAATATAAAGTATTGTGAACATTGTGGAGCACATTGTAAATGTCGTCCGACACATTTATTCTGTCTCGAAAGTTTCGTTACTTTTGACTATATCCGGACAAAGGGCGATAAAATCACTGACAGCATAATATCTACATATACTATTATCCAGCGTTCGAGGAAGTCATTCAACAACTATATAAATCATTGATAAGAAAAAAAATGAAATTTTAATCCAACAATTTGACATGAAATTTTGATTCAATTCAATATTCTATTATTATGGTTCAATATGAATATGACCATTGATATCAAATAAACGAATTGATTATTATAGGTAGTTCATAATTTCATTTTTAGGATCACAGGAATATATATATATATATATATATATATATATATATATATATATATATATATATATATATATATATATATATATATATATATATATATATATATCATATATATATATATATATATATATATATGATATTGATATTGGGTAAATTCGATGAGTCCATCCCCTCTCAAATATCCATCGTAAACGTGTCTCTATCATCAATGAAGAATGTGAGGCTATAGCTGATTGATACAAATTATCAATAAGGAATTTAATTGAACTCATTCTCTATTATTTGATATGGCATCAATATTTAATTCAAGATTTCACTGTGTCCATTCAATATGAGATTGCTGATCGGAATTTAATTGATTTGTTTATTCATAAATACTGTTCAAAAATTCATTTCTCTCCCCTCACTCTCTCTTGAAATTGAATTTGATGAATACTTTCTCTTAATATCATGGTGAATATAACTTGAACACATTAGATGAGCGTAGCGAAGATTTCATCTCCTCTTATGGAGGATTTTTTTTTTTTTTCTGATGGAAGCACTGCACAGGTCACATGGATGGACTGATCAACACGAAACTTTTTTTGTATAGGCCAACTTTTACAATTTAGAACTGTATAGTTTTGAGAATGAATCGGTCGGATAGATTCTGAGAAATATCATGTCAAAGTTTAAAAAAAAAACACGTAAGATTAGGCTGGGTGAGAAAATTTGAAAAAATGAAACCTCTCCGAAAAAAATAAAATTCTCTCTGAGTGTTCAAACATGAATGATACACATAACCATCATTTTGTGAGCAATTCGAACCGGTCGTTCCGAAGAAAAAAATTCAAATAAGTGTTTCTATTCATCAAATATATGGAAATGAGCCAAGATTCACTGCTTCCTAGATTCGATATTTGACCAAGAATTCTTCATATTCGTCAAGGTGTGTAGAATACCAGAGAAGATGAAGTAGCAATCAAATGAAAGACAAAGTGTGTAGAATACCAGAGTCGATAAAGTAGCATATGTAGGACTGTTATTATACCGTATTCAGATATCTCGCACATCTTACAACGCATATTCCGCGTTTTCCTAGTTAAATTCATTCACTCTCAGATATCTATAGAAAACGTGTCTATCCCATATCTTGAATGTCAAACCAGCCACTCAATAGAAATTCATCCCCACAAACATATTATTCAGCTCCAATAAAATTAACTCTCACAATTATCTCAACATTGGTTCAAGTCACGCAACATTCGAACGAAACTCTCTACCAACCTTGCTTTCCGCCAAACATGTCCGACGCGTGCTAGTAAAACGTTCCTAGTAGAAACATCGTGTGCAACTCAGTGCCTCGGCTATCCCATGCTTCCCGAGCAATGATGAGCTCATCACACTATTATAGATGTTCCCGTTGTGGTTCCCGAGGGAGCATTTGAACGCCGGGAAGCGCGCCGAACGATGCCAATCACTTGTAAGTAGCAGGACTTGACTACTCCCAATAGTCTGGCTATTGAGGAACGAACACTGCTATAAACTGCTCGGAAATACACACAATAAATAATCAGAGTTGGGAGATGGTCTAGTATCACGGACATCGGGTTTTGTTGTGTGTTTGCTATTCGGGGGAGAAATGGATTTCTCATTGATGAATTGAGTTCCTTCTTATTTTTACCGTCGACTATTTATGTAGTCAGTTATAGGTAATAGTTACAGTTACAGTTACAGTTATAATTGAGGTTGAAATGATCGTCCGATAGTGATAGTTATGGGCCTAGTCCATATATATATATATATATATATATATATATATATATATATATATATATATATATATATATATATAAATATATAAATATATATATATATATATATATATATATATATATATATATATATATATATATATATATATATATATTTATATATATATATATATATATATATATATATATATATATGATAATGATAATAATGATGATGGTTTCATTTCCTTTTGGATCATCACGTGATATGGTGAATAGTAATGAGAAAGTTATGTATCAAAAATAAAAAATTACCAATATAAACATTTCAATCCTATCTCACTTAACGAAACTGATCCAACCTATGAAAGCATCTCTCAATTAGGAAGCCGCGTAGTCTTCTTCTGTATACATATTCGGAAAGGAGTTTTCTCGCATATTCCAGCAAAATAGATGAAGAATTTAAAAATGTACACTCAGCAAGAACTGGACTTTCCTTGAAGAGCTCCAGCTTGTGAGCCTCCAAGACGAATGCTGATTTGTTTCTTGTGTTGAAATCATGTAGTTTGTCATGTGTTATACTGTCTCAGTTGTTCTCCAGTACGAACATTATAGTACTAAAAATGTACAAGCCAACAACTGTCAATATTCCAAATTTTCTAAACAGTGTTCTGCAAGAGTCTTTATACCAAACTTTGGCACACGGGTCTCTGCTTGCACGCGTCATAATACGCAAGGCACGTTTCTGGAGCTCATGTGAGTATATATATATATATATATATATATATACATATATATATATATATATATATATATATATATATATATATATATATATATATATATATATATGTGAATGAATATATTTAATATAAATATAGTATTTATATGATCAATATGGTCCATATATCAAACAATTCTAAAATGTGATTCACTCGAGCATATCCATATATTTGGAAAGTATTCCAAAATTTCCTCATATTTTTCCGTTCTAAGTCTTCATCAGGATGATTATCAACTAAACTGAACAATTTTGAAATCTCAACTCATTTCATATGGTTCAGATATCTTCAGATGCTTCGGTAATATCATTGAGATATCATTCAGACTCACTATTGAGGTTAGTAAGTTTTGGTGGAGGTGCCAGGTTTTGATGATTCGTCGAGCATTAAGAGTCCACGGGAGTCGATTAAGAGAAATATTGGTTCCTTGGTGTTTACTCTTGAACAATGAGACATATCAAAATTCTGATACGCGAGAAACACAGATAATTATGATAACTTTGAGATAATACTAGGCAAACGCGTTATGTGTTGCCGCGTTGATGGATGAGGTGGAACATATCACCTTATCTTTCGATTGGTTATTATATATATAAATATATATATATATATATATATATATATATATATATATATATATATATATATATATATATATATATATATATATATATATATATATATATACACTTGAGATCCAAATCATTACATCATTGCCATCTTATTTTCCGTTATTGATTTCTATGATGATGAAGAAGGCTTTGTTTCAATCGTTCACATTTAAGAGGTGACACCTGTGGCTCGGATTCAATTGGTATCTTAATATAGCTCTGAGTGATTCACAAAAATACATTATATATTTTTACATCAGAACGGCTGATCCGATTCAAATGAAAGTTCGGAATAATGTTTATCATTATTATATTGAGATTTACTGAGAATTTGAAATGTCTCGGATGAAAATTATTCCACGCATATTTTCCTCAGGGTTATTCTAACTAGTCAAACGCGAAATATGCGTTGTAGGATGAGCGAGATATCTGAATAAGGTATAAAAGTCCTTGAAGGAGTTCTACCCTTGCTACTTTATCGATTCTGGTATTCTACACACCTTGATATCTGAATAAGCTATTAAAGTCGTTAAAGTAGTTCTACTCTTGCCACTTCATTGACTCTGGTATTCTACACACCTTTACGCATATGAAAAATACTCCATTGTTGGTCAACTCTTGAATCTATAAAGCAGTGAATCTTGACAACTTAATTCTGTCACAATTTTTATGATATTATATTTTATGAATATTATCAGTCATTTTATTTTTTTTCTTTAAAACGACTGATCAGAATTGCTTGAAAAATCGTAATAATGTGTAAAATCCATGTATACAAATTCAGAGAAAATTTCATCCCATTTGGAGAGATTTTATTTTTCAACATTTTCCGCCCAGCCAAATCTTATGGGGTTTTTAGAAACTTTGAGATGATGATTCTCAAAATCGGTCTGACCGATTCATCCCAAAAACTATACAGGTTCTAAGTTGGATGAGTTTGCGTGTATACAAAAAAAGTTTCATGTTGATCAGTCAACCCTTGCGACCTGTGGAGTGCTTACAAAAAAAAAAAAAAAAAAAACACACAGACAAAGTCCTATAAGAGTGGGATGGAGACTTCGCTACGCTCATCAATGAGATTTTTGAAAACTTTGAAATGAGTTTTCACAGAAGTGGTCCAACCGATTGCGCCTCAAAACTATACAGTATCGAATTAGATAATGACACTTGTGTATGCCAAGTTTCAACTGATTTCATGTCTTCGTTTGACTTTTTGGAGCGCGAAAAAAAAAACAGAAACTTTTTTTCGGGTATGGCGTAAGTGAGTCTCCGCTTCGCTCATCCAATTAATTATAACCATTCAGATCATTTCGCTCAACTGTCAAGAGTCGACAGCTGAAAACACACATTTCCCAGCTGACAACTCTCGACAGTTATGCGACGTGACCTAAATAGTCATTCCTTATTTATTCTTGAAGCTAATATAAATATCTGTGTTTCTTGCGTATTGGAATGTCGATATCTCATACCGTTCAAAAGTAATCATCAAACAACTGATATTTCGATAAATCGACTCCCAGGGACTCTCAATGCAATATGTATCAAGAGAGATCCGTTTGTCCGACTCACGCCTGATATGACCAAGTCCGATCAGGTCTCATCTGACTGTTGCTCCACGACGTATCGACACCAACCTATTTCATCATGATACAATCAAGAAGGTGCTCCAACTCACATACTAATAACATGGAAGGCATCTGTGGTTTCTTGCGGTCAGTTCAGAGCCAAAGGTTCCGATTGCCTGTCACGATTTAGCGGATTTTCTTGTGAACTTGATGTAAATAAGAGTGGCTACGGTACCGGTACGGCAACTTTGGACTCACAAAATCTATAATTGTTGTATAAAAAATTAGATCAACTAATAACATTGAAATTCTACCGAACCGTGTGAAGTATTGTTGAGTATTGTTGTTCTCATATAGTTCGATAAAAAATCTATAATTTCTTCCCAGGTAATTGGAACTCTGGACTCAGATTCTGACCCCGGATATATTTCGTTTTCAAGACCCTAGTTGGGTCACCTTCTTCATAATATGATGGAATGGGTTGGTGTCACTGCATTGTGGTTGGTGAAAACAAATATCACAGGTAACCATGGTGATAACAACTTGATGAAACTGCCAGTTGGAGCTACTTCCACGTCAGTAATTCAGGCACTTCCATCAACTCGAATGGAAGGTTTTTGAAGATTCATTCAACGTATCACCAAGATCAACTCAATTGCACACGCAGTCAAGATGCACTGGCGGATGTTCATACGAACAATTCGAAATATATTATCTCAGTATTTGGATGAGCGAAGCGAAGACTCAATTTCGCCATACCCGAAAAAAAAGTAACTGTTTTTTTTTGTTCTGTTCACGCTCCACAGGTCAAACGAAAATTCAAATCGGTTGAAACTTGGCATACACAAGTTTTCGTTATCTAATTTGATAATGTATAGTTTTGAGGCGCAATCGGTTGAACCACTTCTGAGAAAACAACTCATTTTAAAGTTTTCAAAAATCTCATCAGAATAACCCAGAGTAAAATATTCGTGAAATAATTCTTATCCGAGACATTTCAAATTCTCAGGGAATTCTAATTCAATGATTATACACATTATTCGGAACTTTCATCGAAATCGAATCAGCCGTTTTGATGTAAAAAAATATATATTTTCATTTTTTCGAATCACTCAAAGCTATTATCTCAGCCGCAGGTGTCACCTCTCAAATGTGAACGATCAAAACAAAGCCTTCTTCACTATCATAGAAATCGATAATGGAGAATAAGATGGCAGTGATGTAATGGTTTGGATCTCAAGGAGTATATATAAATAATAACCAATCCAAAAATAAGTCTATATGTTCCAGCTCAACCATCAACGCGGCAACACATAACGCGTTTGCCTAGTATACCTGAAACTACAGAAAAAAATGTGAACAAAAATCATGACGATAATAAAATATGTTGAATCGCTTCTCTTGAAATTGAGTGATTCTCTGACAATTCAGTTAATTTAATGGAATTTGAAATATTTCTCAACTTCATTGGCTGTGTTTTTGTTTCAGGTCTATACTCAACCTTCATGTGATGGTGATGGGATCGGCTCATAATACAATTCTACTTCTCGGAAGAATTCAAAATCACCAATGAACATCCTTTTCACACACGACTTGCTCAATGTGATCATTTTCAGATCCCTTTATGGAATAACTAGGAAAACGCGGGATGCGCGTTGTGAGATGAGCTTAGAAGTATAGAAATCTAGAATGAAAAATAACTTGTCAGCTCAATTTACATCTACCAACCTTGGATTACTTCAAACGTTCAAAAACCTCACCTGCAACTTGTTGGTATTTATAGTAACCTGCAACCTGTCGCATTAACACTTTGCAAAACCAATTGCTCCAAATATTCAATAAAATGTACACTTTTATTGCGTTTTCTTTGTTATTTCCTCATTCGAATTTTGCAAAAATCTCTGAAAAGGTGTATAATAATATTGTTCATGATCGGTGAAAATTTTAGAGCTTTTGAAAAATTCTTGTTTTTCAAGTATTTTTCCTCCTGGTTATTCTTATGAGGATTTTCCAAACTCTCCGATTATTTTCCGGAAAAACCTTTCGACCGATTCTTCTGAATAACAATCCCAACCTATTCTGGTATGACACCAACGTTCAGAAAAAGTTTCAAGTTGATTGATTCATTTCTCTGACCTGTATGCCGCGTACATAATTACAAAAAAAAAAACATAAAAACGAAGCCCAATTTTTTTCAGGGTGTGAAATGGAAAGCTTCGCTACGCTCATCTAATGAAAATGGGAAAAGGCGTCTAATGAATGTTATCCTCTTGAATTTTGATAAGTCACCCCGTAATCTTCAGAATCTTGACAGCTAGAGTCATGTTAAAAGATGTTTTGAAGATTGGCTCATCTCTACTATTAATGACATTCAATTTTCATATTGGTATAATATATAAAAATGTGTAATGTGTAATGGGGTGGTAAGATCGCTCTTGTGGTTCCCCGTCCAAACGATCCCATCTTTCATCCTTAGCCTTAATTGGGAAACAATGATTTTGTATCAAGTTTCGATGTTATTGAAAAAAAAAAATTGGTATATGGCTGGAAAACAAATCCCTGATTTCAATTCGATATTATTTACTCCATAGTTTTTTAATTTTATGTCTTGTATTATCATTATGTTCTTTGTAACTTCAGTTTTGATGAGGTTTATTGTTGAGGTTGATTTTTTCAGAAGCAATTAATTTAGAAAACATGTCTTTTCATTATCTTATTTACTTATATGTGTATCTATCCCAAAGTAAAAACCTTTCAGGGCTTTGTGGATTCATCTCCAGTGTCAAATATATTGTGTTATCTAATTAAGAGCCTTGAAAACATATGGCAGTTGTGGAATATTGCCATTGAAGAACCAGAGCTAATAATCCCGGTGTGGCAGTATTCCTTACTGTGGTATAACATTATGTACAGTAATAATATCCCGGAAGGAGATTATGTACAGTAAACTTATCCCGGGATATTATTACTGTACAGTACAAAAATCCCGGTAGATGGGAGCTGGTATATTATTATAGCATTGAAAAACATATTAGTAATAAAATACTGGGGAAAAATATTTTGTATGTCATATCTAGACTGTACCTGTTGTGCACCTTTCAGTATAATCTCATTCCAGTGTGTTTTATTTTGGTCACCCTATGTAGTAGTTGCGCATTATTGGTTATGTAAAAATCCCTCTTTTGGTATCGTGGGAATTTTTCTCTCTGATTTTTTTCGCAGTATTTCATTACTGATATGTTTTTCAATGCTATAATAATATACCAGCTCCCATAATAATCTACCGGGATTTTTGAACTGTACAGTAAAGTTTTCCCGGGATGAGTTTACTGTGCAGTAAAGTTATCCCGCAGTAGAAAGATCCCTTTACACCGAAACTTTGCAAGATATTCATCTAACTTACATCGGGGAATATATAGCTGAAAACTATTGAGAGAAAACTGTTGAATAAGTGGGGGAAAGGGGGGGAATATGGTGTGACCAGAGATGCTATAGACTTGAAAAAAATCGCGTTTTGAAGAGAATATCGTTTGTAAGGCAGTGGACAAAAAATTGCGCCTAAAAGTGTCTACAGTCACGTTAGAGCTAGAAAGATGGAAATAGTCTCCTGCTGATGTAAGAACGCTGTACCACGACTCAAGGGATTGTTCCCTTCAAATGTAAGTGATGCTCCATGTTTATATATTTCGTTTGATTTCATATATTTTCTTCATCCAAGTGAGCCTACTGAATCAAAGAATAGACAAATAAGCACCCATCTTTAATCTATAAGGACCCATCCAAACGATCCCATCTTTCATCCATAGCCTCAATTGAGAAACAATGATTTTGTATCAAGTTTTGATGTTATTGAAAAAAAAAGTTCATATATTATACTGTTCACAACTAGTGAACCAAAGAAATGTGTTGAAGATTTTGTTAAAAAAAATATTTCATGGTTTTTATTAGAGTGTTTCTCATAAAAATGTAATTGTGTTTAATATGTGCCCCATTTTTCTATAGGTCCAGGCCTATATCTCTTCATATTTGCTATTATTCAGGTTTTGATCATCAACTATTGAACTTCCATAGTTATTACTAGGCAAACGCGTTATGTGTTTCCGCGTTGATGGATGAGCTGGAACATATCAACTTATCTTTGGATTGGTTATTATATATATATATATACACCTTGAGATCCAGACCATTACATCACTGCCATCTTATTTTCCATTATTAATTTTTTATATAATAATGAAGAAGGCTTTGTTTTAATCGCTTACAGTCAAGTGGTGACACTTGTTGCTTTGATTTAATAGGTATCTTAATAGCTTTGAATAATTGACACAAATGACATTATATATTTTTTTACATCGAAACGGCTGATCCGATTTGAGTAAAAATTCGGAATAATGTGTATCATTATCAGATTGAAGTTCTCTGAGAATTTGAATCCTCTCAGATGAAATATTTTTCACGAATGTTTTCCTCTAGCTTTTTCTAATGGGATTTTTGAAAACTTTGGAATGAGTTTTCTCAGAAGTTGTTCAACCGATCGTGCATCAAAACTATACAGCATCAAGTCGGATAGGGGTTCATGTGTGTGCCAAGTTTCAACTGATTTTGAATTTTTGTCTGACCTGTGGAGCGCGAACAAAAAAACAAAAAAACAAAAAAAAAAAACAGGCACTTTTTTTTCGGAATAGTGTAATTGAGTCTTCGCTTCGCTCATCCAATTAATAGTATAATCAGTCCTAGTTAAGCCTAATTGTATTATTATTGTATGCTACAATGTTTTATGATGGTTTCCAGATGCTCAGGGTATATGTGGAAAGAAAAGTGAGGAATCTATGTTTATTATAGGTACCCCATATTGAACACTAGGTACCCCCATATTGAACATAGGGTACCCCATATTACCTACACCTTGGGGTAATATGGGGCAAATGCACTTTATTTTCAAAAAATCATTTGTTCACTTTTAACTGAAATATTTTTCTCTTTTATGCATTCATTTCATAGTAAACTATTTAATTTCCAATGAAAAATGGGTTAAAAAATAATTAGATATGGAATTTCTGATTTTTAGATGAGCGTAACAAAGATTTCATCCCACTCTCATGGAGCTTTGTCTGTGTGTGTGTTTTTTTTTTTTTGTAAGCACTACACAGGTCACATGGGTAGACTGATCATCATATATATTCATATATATATATATATATATATATATATATATATATATATATATATATATATATTTATATATATATATATATATATATATATATATATATATATATATATATATATATATATAATATATATATATATATATATATATATATATATATATATATATATATATATATATATATATATATATATATATATATATAATATATATATATATATATATAATATATAATATATATATATATATATTATATATATATATATTATATATATATATATATATATATATATATATATATATATATATATATATATATATATATTATATATTTATATATATATATATATATATTATATATATATATATATATATATATATATATATATATATATATATATATTTATATGTATATATATTATTCGTGAGGGACAATACTCACCTATACCAGACTCAAGGTGAGACTCACACTCATCACACGAGAGATGCAACAAAGCTACAGCAAAGGCAGAACAGGCCAGGAATTATGGATAAGGATTTGTTAAATTGTGGCGTGAAACTAATGGATAGGCTTCCAGAGAGACTGAGGAATATTGCAAATAGAAGTACTTCTAAAAGAGACGTTCAAGTTTTTCCTCCTCCAAGAAGTTTTTTACAATATCGAAGAATTCTATGAAAGAGTGTAATAAACTCATATGTTCAAACTTAAAACGATTCACGATAGGTGAATACTTTGAATACTATATGATGATCACATTTCAAATTCTGTAGACTAAAATATATATCTTAGTTTTGGTATATAGTTCCTGACGTCAACACAATGTAGATTGTACAAACGACTGCTGATGAAATAAAAAATAAAAATGAAATAAAATACTACATTACTAACCTCGTTAGCTATATTTCATTCATTCATATTGTGTTTGATAACGCACACCTTGATTACTGAGATCTATTGGCGTCGGTGAATGATGAATGGGATGATGTGAAGTTGTGTGAGAGGTCTTCTTATCATTAACTTCAAGAGAGTGGAAAGGAGTAGGTTGTTGCCCGTTGCTAAGTTACCATCCCATCATCAATCTGAACGAAAGATGGCAACCACAAAAAAAACTTCAGGACAGTCGCGAATGGGTGGAAATCAAGCCCCGTTCTCCTGAATGACGATTCAGTGTGCTAGCCACTCCACCACTCTCAGTCCCATCAGCTGTAACATGAATTTAATACACGTTTCGAGAACATCTCCAATCTCAGGTAAACGATATCAATTCTTTTGAAACACTATCTCTTTCGTATTCTGAAATGAAATAGACATTCGCTTAGGTCAATACGGGGATGGTTTCCTTAAAACAGGCCACGACCGACTCTTTCCCACTATTCAAAAACACCTGATGAAATAACCCTTTATCGCATCAGTTCATATCATAAGCTGGCAGGGACAGATCCGAGGACTATACAGGAGGAATTAGATGAGTCAATTAGACCATCAAAGACTACTGTTCAGGAATAGGCTTATCTATAGTTGTATTAAAATGATGAAATTATTTATAATCCACTGTTGAACCATTCGAACATATTCTATTTTATATGATTTTATTTCTTATTACATGATGCTTCCTATGGTTGGTATCGATACTAGCCACACAATTTTTTTTTTTTTTTATTGGGTTTTAACGACGCACTGTAATGATTACTAAGATCTATTGGCGTCGGATGAATGAATAATGAGATGATGGGATGATGAGATAAAGGTTTTTATGGGTAGTGGGAAGGATAGTGGGAAGGAAGCGGTCGTGGCCTATATTGTAGGAACCATGCCGGCATTAGCCTAGACTACAGAGGGAAACCACGAAAAACCCCTGTAAAGATGGACGGTGGCGGGAATCGAACCAGGTCCGACATGTCCCTTCACCTCCCGGATCACGAAGCAAGTGAGCTAACCACTCAGCTACTGTGCCGGTACTAGCCACACAATACCATTATATAAATATATATATATATATATATATATATATATATATGTATATATATATATATATATATATATATATATATATATATATATATATATATATATATATATATATATATATATGTATATATATATATATATATATATATATATATATATATTTATGAATATATATATATATATATATATATATATATATATATATATATATATATATATATTCATATATATATATATATATATATATATATATATATATATTTATATATATATATATATATATATATATATATATATATATATATATATATATATACTTATATATATATATATATATATATATATATATATATATATATATCTATATATATATATATATAATATATATATATATATATATATATATATATATATATATATATATATATATATATATATATATATATATATATATATATATATATATATATATATATATATATATATATATATATATATATATATATATATATATATATATATATATATATATATATATATATTATATAAATATATATATATATATATATATATATATATTTATATATATATATAAATTTATATATATATATATATATATATATATATATATATATATATATATATATATATATATATATATATATATATATATATATATATATATACTTCATCTTATATCTTATACAGACTTACTCAGTATTACTCTATCTTTCTAGACTCAAATGTTTACCATTATTATGAAGATGCTTCTATTATTCTATTTATATTTGACTGTGTAGACTTATACTCTTGGTTATTGAACAAAACTATGTAAATATCACCATCTGCCACCGGAAGGTTGCCCCTTCCCAAGCAGACCGAATAAAGATTTGATTTGATTTGATTTGATCATTCACCCATACCAGAACAGTCATCGTAGTCATCAGTACAGTGCGTCTTTAAGAGCCCGTATCTTTGCTGAGAATGTTTTTCTTCAAAATGGTCAACCCAAGTCCGATGTGCGTTTAACAGTTTGTTTGTGGGTTGAAAAGTGAAGAGGGGATAATATTGAGAGAGTTCCAGTAACCACCGCTAGATGGGGAAGTTTTTCATTCCCCAATTTGGACAAAATCTAGTTGCATAACACATTTTGGCCAAGGAAATTGGAAAACTGTAGAATTACAGGCAAATCAGAATCTCAAATATTGATAAGCAGAATTGAACTCGAGGATGTGCGTTTGTAATTTATTCTCACTATTATTTTCTAACCGGGAATTGAACAATGAAAACCATCAAACTCAATTTCAATTTCCATTTCAATTTCAACCTTGTTTTTCATTCTCATTGAACAATTACATGACACATATGAAATAGAATAACAACACATGAAGATAATAACAAAATGAATCAAATACGAATATAACGGTGAAATAAGAACTACCATTAGTGCGAAATAACTTGATCAGGCAATCAGGCACATTTTGAGTCAATCATTACTCCATAAAAAAATTATTCTTCAATTTTCGATTAGACATATCCAATTATGTGAGTATTACTCATTTATTGCATTCTACCGTAAGTCCGTAATGTTTGTAGTTCTTGAGATATATGCGGTGAAATTGCACCCTGTAAATCTGTCCAAGTTACGGGCTCTCAAAATGAAAAAAAAATATCGAAAATGAAAATAAATACAATGAATAAATAAAATTGTAAAAGCCGACGATGATCACAATAATCCCGACTGCACAAATACAATTCAACTCGCTGGTTCAATATTATCATTACCTTTTCTCTCAAATAAGAGTTTACATCTGCACTTGACGAGAACAATGTGTATTGTGCACATCATAATAATAATATACGAGTTAAGAATGAAGCAAAATCCAATTACAACTTTCACAATGTAACAGCAAGTGACTTTATATTTCAAGTATTTACTTACACGCCGTTTCATTTGTGAGTTGTCACGTTTAAGTGAGACGAGATGAGATGAGTGGATATGAGTGCGGGGGGGGGGGGGTGAGGGGGGAGGGGGGGGGGTAAGGCGGAGGAGGCAGGTCACCAATTTACATGGCATTATGCGGTCCCAAGCTCTGCCTTCTACATGCACGGGCATCTGCCACGACGCCAGATGCGCGTCGCGACGCCGTGTATGAAGATCGTATATATGAGCGTCAAGGTGGAGGTATATAAATACACTCACATCAAGTTAATTCGTGGTGAGTACAGCTGGGTATATGGAAATACTCGAGAACGGATGAAATAATCGAGAGGTATGAAAATGTCAATATTGACATTTATGTATTCGTGGCGCTAAATATGATTATATCTGCGGGTGAAAGTACACTCTATTCGATGTAAAGTGGAACTTTTATTTCTACGTGGTATAATTTTCATTTCTTCGTTGGCGATTCTTGTTTTGAGCCACTGTTCTCGTGTCATTACTCTGATTGAGGGATTATTTTTATCTATTTGGTTGGCATTGAAATATTCAATAAAATAATAACTAGTCAAACGCGAAATATGCGTTGTGAGATGAGCGAGATATCCTAATAAGGTATAAAAGTAGTTGAAGTAGTTCTACCCTTGATATACTAGTCAAACGCGAAATATGCGTTGTAAGATGAGCTAGATATCGTATTAAGGTATAAAAGTCGTTGAAGTAGTTCTACACTTGCTACTTCATCGACTCTGGTATTCTACACATCTTGATATCTGAATAAGCTATAAAAGTAGTTAAAGTAGTTCTACTCTTACCACTCCATTGACTCTGGTACACCCTGATTCTACACACCTTGACGCATATAAAAATACTTCATTGTTGGTCAACTCTTGAATCTAGAAAGCAGTGGACTCAACAACTTAATTCCGTCACAATTTTTATGATGTATTTGATGAATATTATCAGTTATTTTCTTCTTTTCTCTTCAAAACGGCTGATTGGATTTGCATACAAAATCGTGAGAGTGTGTAAAATCTATGTATACGCATTTAGAGAAGATTTCATCCCATTTGGAGAGATCTTATTTCTCAACATTTTCCGCCCAGCCAAATCTTATGGGTTTTTAAAAACTTTGAGATGATTGTTCTCAAATCGGTCCGACCGATTCATTCCAGAAACTATACAGTTCTGAGTTGGATGAGTTTTCGTGTACAAAAAAAGTATCATGCTCATCAGTCAACCCTTGCGACCTGTGGAGTGCTTACAAAAAAAAAAAAAAACACAGACAAAGCCCTATAAGAGTGGGATGGAGACTTCGCTGCGCTCATCAATAAATTTGCTCCCAACTTTCACCTCGATGTAGTGATACCAACATATTCCATTATGATATGAAAAAAGTGAAATATTCCGAAGTGAAATATTTCCAGGGTCAGAATCTGAGTCCAGGGTCCCGACTGCTTGTAGCGCAAATATCGCTTCATATCAAACTACATATGACAACAATGCTATACACGGCTCAATAACATCATCAAGTTGGCAGTTGCATTCGTTTTGCACGAGAATTGAAGATTTTGTAAATTCAACAATGCCACAGGTTCCGTAGCGCCACTCTCACTCACATTTACTTCAAAAGGGAATCCTCCAAATCGCGACAGGCAATCGGGACATATAGTTCTGAACTGACCGCAAGAAACCACAAAAACAGTTCATGTTATCAGCATGGTATCACCAAAGACCTCATTATCTAACTTCGTTAGAAGACGTAAAACTAAGCCTTCTAAGCGGCGACAGAGCGATGCTAGCGCACGTATCGTAGTGGAGTGAATTATTCTTTAGGCGGGCCAGTTGGAATGATTTCCAGAATGTTTTTTTCTCACCCCTTCTTGGATCCACATAATTATCCAACTAATGTTTTTTCAGAACTAATATATTTCACGATTCATTAATATGCCTTGGCCTATAGTTCCATCATGAGTGGGCAAGACAAGGCTATCTGTTAAATCGCCGAGTGTTTTAATTATGCGACAAAGGCAGAAGTAAAGCAATTCTTCAGATTCGGGGAGAAACGGGAATGTGAGTAGGCTTGACCAATTGAAATATCTGTTCATTCGTACATATCCATACTATTCATAACTTATTAGGAATATTTCTGGGAATGATTCACAACACGATAATCACGTCAGTTCGGTGTTATACGCATTGAACATATTTGTGGTGAAGCAGATATCTCTCTTCTAATTCACTCCATTGCGACAGGTAGCTCACTAGTGCGCGATGTCGCCAAGCATGACTTGGTGAATAAGATCTGTTTTAGGTCCTCGAACGAAGTTAGATACTGAGGTCTTTGGTATCACATTCTTCATATTTTGATGGAGAATATTGGTATCACTAGATCGTACTTATATTCTCTCTTGTGACTCTATATATCGTCACTCTCTCGTAGTGAGCAGCTGAATCTTGCCTACGAATGGCTTTTACAAACAGAATTGGCCCACAATGAAGGAAACGACAATGACAGTTGAGTGAATGGTCGAACTAAATGGTGGGGTGGCTACACATTGAGACCTGATAATAATGAAATAACATGAACAACATTTTAGAGTCATTCACTCAGTATAATGAGCTCAGTTCAACTCATGCTTTCCTTTTATATATATTGGGGTTTAACGACGCACTATACTGATGGCTACGATCTATTGGCGTCGGTGGATGATGAATGAGATGATGGAATGATGAGATGAAAGGTTATTCTATTAGGTGTTTTTGGATGGTGGAAAGGAGTCGGTCGTGGCCTGTTGTTAGGGAATCATCCCAGTATCGACCTGAACGGCAGAGAATAACCATGAGAAACCCCTGTCAAACCCCGGTCTCCCGAATGACGGTTCAGTGTGTTTACACTCGGCCACGCTTCTCGGTGATCATCATGCTTTCCTATTCACTATGAACTAAATATCAGACAGCACGAGATAATTCGAATTTTTGGAATATGGAATATTTCAGGAAATTCATATTGATCACTTCAAACAATTGGATGTGAAGCTATATTCCATGAGACTATACGTGTAGGCCTGAAATTTGCGAACAAAACTTTTCAAAACGTACATAGGTTATGATTATGCCTCTTCATTTCTACGGACCGATTGTAATCATGACAGAAATTAGAACTGAGAGTACCTCCATAATGGAGACCAAGAACAGTTGAATTAACTGTTCTGATCTTAAACTCAAAAACTCGGAACCATTTTTTTTTTTTTTAATAACATCGAAACTTGATACAGAATCATTGTTCCCCAATTGGGGCTAAGAATGAAAAGTAAGATCGTTCGGACGGGGCACCACAATGGCGATCTCACCACCCCATTTTAATTATTTAAAATAAATGAACTTCAACATCAGGACTGCGCTGTTGGTGACCATAACTTTCCGCCGCAGATGAAAGTATTTTAGTTTGTAAGAAAAATTATCATTTGTAAGACAAAATCGTGATTGAAACTGATGCGCTTTCAAAGCGCGGTATTACCAGATCTAGTTCAACTAAGAGTTGGTAAAACGGATAGCGTGGGTAACCATAGTGTTATGAACTCCAAACTGCCAGTTATTGATAATCCCGGCACCGAATGTAGTAATGAAAAAACAGAGAAAAATATGAATATCCGCTCGCTTTATTCTGTAACTCTTCATAAGCTCCACTGTTCACAACACTATCAGAGTATTTGCATCTTTTTCCTACAGAATGACAAATATCATTTAATTATGCGATAGATCTCTGGATAACAATACTGGGGAATCATTCAAGAACGTTGCGACCTTCGTGAGAGATCAACAAATAGATGGAAATAGGGTGTTCGTACGTAACAAAAGACAAACAATAGTTACTATAGCAATACAGCAAACTGATGGACTACCAAACATTCTGATTGGTCAATTCCAACTGGTGGATATTGTTGTCTGTCTCTTGCAACAATGAGTGACGTCACTTGAGAATACCCTATAGGCTTGTAGCACGTAACAAACGACACACAATAGTTACTATAGCAATACAGCGAACTGGTGGACTACCAAACATTCTGATTGATCAATTCCAACTGGTGGACATTGTTGTCTGTATCTTGCAACAATGGGTGACGTCACTTGAGAATACCCTATAGGCTTGTAGCACGTAACAAACGACAAACAATCGTTACCATAGCAATACAGTGAACTGGTGGACTACCAAACATTCTGATTGGTCAATTCCAACTGGTGGACATTGTTGTCTGTATCTTGCAACAATGGGTGACGTCACTTGAGAATACCCTATAGGCTTGTAGCACGTAACAAACGACAAACAATCGTTACTATAGCAATACAGCGAACTGGTGGACTACCAAACATTCTGATTGGTCAATTCCAACTGGTGGACATTGTTGTCTGTATCTTGCAACAATGGGTGACGTCACTTGAGAATCCCCCATAGGGTGTTGGCATGTAACAAACGACAAACAATAGTTACCATAGCAACACAGTGAACTGGTGGACTACCAAACATTCTGATTGGTCAATTCCAACTGATGGACATTGTTGTCTGTCTCTTGCAACAATGGGTGACTTCAGTTGAGATACCCTATAGGGTGTTCGCATGTAACAAACGACAAACAATAGTCACCATAGCAACACAGCGAACTGGTGGACTACCAAACATTCTGATTGGTCAATTCCAACTGGTGCACATTGTTGTCTCTCTCTTTCAACAATGAGTGACGTCACTTGAGAATACCCTATAGGCTTGTAGCACGTAACAAACGACAAACAATCGTTACCATAGCAATACAGTGAACTGGTGGACTACCAAACATTCTGATTGGTCAATTCCAACTGGTGGACATTGTTGTCTCTCTCTTTCAACAATGAGTGACGTCACTTGAGAATACCCTATAGGGTGTTCGCACGTAACAAATGACAAACAATCGTTACCATAGCAATACAGCGAACTGGTGGACTACCAAACATTCTGATTGGTCAATTCCAACTGATGGACATTGTTGTCTCTCTCTTTCAACAATGAGTGACGTCACTTGAGATACCCTATAGGGTGTTCGCACGTGACAAACGACACAATCGTTACCATAGCGATACAGCGAACTGGTGGACTACCAAATATTCTGATTGGTCAATTCCAACTGATGGACATTGTTGTCTCTCTCTTTCAACAATGGTTGACGTCAGTTGAGAATACCCTATAAAATCAGAACCATATTCACGGCTTTCTAGATTCGATAATAATTGAAGAATGAAGTATATATTATGAAAGTCAAGGTGTGTAGAATTTTCGATCATACTTCACACAAATATCTCGCTCATCTCACAACGCAAATGCCGAGTTTTCCCGGTTCTAATTCTAGCACAAACAGTTCCTCTGATGCACCTCCTGTCTCATAACGCTGAGTTGCGTGTGTACTGGGCCACACTCTGTGACTGTTTGCGTTCCACAACATGCATGGTGGTTCGAGACTAAATTAAATTTCAATTAAGTTTAAGTAATTAATTAAGTGAAGTCAGTCTCCTGTGAGTATACGGTTATGCTTCGTGCATCCACTATTAGCTAGTTTCGATTCCACTGTTTTTGTGCACTCCGTGTATAAACAAGAACAAGTATACGTTATCGTCAAATTGGATTGGAAGAATGTGTAACATGGTTCAATTATGATATTCATTTGTATGATTTACACTAGGAAAACGCGTTGTGTGTTTCCGCGTTGATGGATGAGCGAATACAAAAATGAAGTAATTAAATAAATAAAAATCGCATTTTTTAATTTTTTACTCCGAAACGTCACATTCGATTATCGTAAAAGTCCGTGATAATGTGTATTATCATGTTGTTCGAGTTCTGTGAGAATTTGAAGAATTTCGGAGAACATTCATCACTTTGTCGTTTTTTCCGCCTGGCTAATTCATATATGGGTTTTTTGAAAACTTCAGAATGATTTATCTCAAGAATTGTTGAACCGATTTTACCTCAAAACTATACAGCATCAAGTCAGATAGGGGTTCATGTGTGTGCCAAGTTTCATCATGATCTGAATTTCTGGTTGACCTGTAGAGCGCGAACAAAAAAACAAAAAAAAACACATTCGATTTTTCAAGTACAGTGAAATTGAGTCTTCGCTACGCTCATCCAATTATGGAATATATTACCACTTGGATGAATGGTTGAGTGGTGAGCACACTGAACTGTGATTCAGGAGTTCAAGGTTCGATTCCCGCCATGGTCGACTATACTGATAGTTATTCTTTGTCACCTTCTGTAGTTCAGATCAATGGTTTGATGGTTCTATATCAACAGGTCACGACCGACTTCTGCCGACTATTTGGAAACCCCTGATAAAATGACCTTGCATTTCACCATCCCATATCACCTCATATAGCATTCATCGACGCCAATAGATCGTAGTCATAAGTGCAGTGCGTCGTTAAATCATGGATTGAGGAAACTAGGAAAACGCGGGAAATATGTTGTGAGATGAGCTTAGAAGTATGGAAATCTGAAATAGAGAATATATTCTGTCATCACAATCAAGATCCACGGACCTTGGATTATTTCAAATATTCAGAAACCTCACCTGCAACTTGTTGATATTTATAGTGTTGCAACCTGTCGCATACACATTTTACAAAACCAATAGATCCAAATATGCAATAAAATGTATACTTTCATTGCGTTTTCTTCGTTATTTCCCATCCGGATGTTGTGGAAGTCACGGAAAATATGTATTTGTTATGTTGGTGTATTCCATATCCAATGGAGATTCGAATGTTTTTGAAAAATTACCATATTTCAAGTACTTTCCATCTGGGTTATTCTCATGGGGCTTTTCCAAACTTGACGATTTTTTTTTTCGGAAAAACTGTTTTATACATTTTTCTGAAAAACAATCTCAACCCATTCTTGTATATGACATCAATGAGTGAAAGAAGTTTCGGGTTGATAAGATAATTTCACTGACCTTTATGTCACGTACAAAATTACGAAGAAAAAAAAACATATGATTGAACAAACAAATAAATATGGAATGATAATGTTCGCTACGCTCATCTAATGAACTAGGAAAACGCGTATGCGTTGTCGATATATTCGAATATAGTTTAATCGAGTTTAACTCAGAAATGCACGGAGATACAGAATAACAAGCATTATACATTCTTTCAATGGAAGCCAAATCTATTTGAAAGTGTTTATGAATGATTGATTTATATGATGTATGAAGCTCATTGTGAATAACAAAACGAAAAAAAAACGGGTGGAGTTTATTATCAATAGTGAAATAATAATAGAACGAAAGTAAAGGAAGATTAATAAATATATGGATATGAGTTGTTAGATGAGCGTAAGCGAAGAATCCATTCCACTCTTATAGGGCTTTGTCTGTGTGTGTTTTTTGTTTTTTGTTTTGTTTGTTTGTTGGTTCGTTTGTTTGTTTGTGGGGACTGCACAGGTCACAGGAGTTGACTGATCGACATGAAACTTTTTTGTACACCTAAACTCATCCAACTCAGAACTGTATTGTTTTTGGGATGAATCGGTCGAAGTGATTTTGAGAAATTTATCTCAAAGTTTCTAAAAACCTCATAAGATTAGGCTGGTCAAGAAAATTTCAAAATAGAATCTGTTCAAATGAAATGAAACTTTCTGTGAATGTGGACATACTTGATACACAATATCACGATTTTGTATGCAATTCGAATCAGCCGTTTTGAAGAAAATGATAAAATGAACTGTTTTTATTCATCAAATATATTATTATGGAAATGAATATTCGCGATTAAAAGCAAAGTGGCTGACATCTGGGGATGTTTTAGTGAACTGGGCGGAGGCAGATACTTTCAAATTATATATCAATTAATTTATGCGTAATTACAATGTAAAATACAAAATTGAAATTACTAAAATTAGTAATTATTAAAATTACGATATTAATTACAAATATAATGTGTGTAAGCATACAACAACACGACATCTTGGCCTAACTGCCTCCCGACGGCCAATCGCCCACTTCGACAGTGCTGCCACCTGGTTAGCTTTTAATCACGAATAGAGATTTAGGTTGCCAAGATTCACTGCCTTCTAGATTCGATATTTGCTCAACAATGAAGGATTTTCTTTATACGTCAAGGTGTGTAGAATACCAGAGTCAATGAAGTAACAATGGTAGAACAGTAAAACTACTTTAACGACTATTATAGCTTATTCAGATATATCGCTCATCTTACAACGCTTTATGTTGCGTTTGCTTAGTGTTAATGGAGTAAAGAAAGTATATAAAATGATTTGTACAGTGAGTAATGGAAGGTGATCAACTCAACGATTCATTAATTCGTTAAATACTATCTTAATTGGGTGAGTACCATATTCATTCGGTGAATATTATTTTAATTGAGTGAATACCATATTCATTCGGTGAATAGTGAATCTAGAAAGCCGTGAATCTCGGTTGAAGCATATTGATAATAATTTCTAATGTCATAACAGAATTGACCACTAGTGATAGGCGTGGCTAATCGCCAGGCCACTTGGATCTATACTTCATGTGGGCATTTAGAGATACTCTGATGAGTAAATGTCAAATTTCTCACATAACAAACCACTCATTTCATTGGATGATTTGTTTTGTGACGTTTGTGGGCGGGTCAATCACTAGTAGTCAATTGTTTGTCAGGCGAAATAAACGAAACAACAACTAAGTAATAATGTAGCACCAGATTGATTCCAATTTGTATTTAACAATAACATTATCAAGACAAAAATTCAGAGGATATAAAAATTTAGCTGGAATAAATTTCACACCAGATAGCTCGTTTGGGTATTACACGCCATCACTATACAATAACGAATTGGATTTCCGGCTTGTTCCTTTAAATACTTTTCAATATTTTTTCTTCATTCTTTCTTTGTACTGCTTGTGAATGTAAATCACCCACTTTATTGTATTTTATTCAATATATTGATGGAATTATTCGAGTCATTATAGAAATATATTTAATGATCCTTCATTGATATTCCAGTCACCCACTTTATCGTATTTTATCCAATATATTGATGGAATTATTCGAGTCATTATAGAAATATATTCAATGATCGTTCATCGATATTCCAATCATGGGTAATCTCTCGTTTTTTTTCTCAACCAAATTTCGAGTTCAATTAATTTTCCGCACCACAGTTCATCATCACATGGATCAAGGTCAATCAAATGAGATCGATCCACTGTGAGAAATATTTCGTGTTCATTCTCTTTCAATATGTTCAACAAAAATTCCTCAATCAGGCTAAATGCTCAGTTATGATATCCCAACCTTCTCTCTCTCCCTTCTCTCCCTGCTCACTTTATCATGTGAAAAACATCCCGGTGCCAATTTCAATTTTTAATTTTCCGAAAATATCCGATATTTCCTTCTGTCACTTCACTCATATTGTGAGCTATAAAATCAGATTAGTTATTTTCACGATCCAATCTGAACATGAAAATGAAGGTGTTTTCTCACGATTGTGAAGGTTGATTTACATCCCTCTTCGTGATTTTTTCCTCCGAATTTTTCAATAACATTTTACCATATCACTAAAAAAAAAAAAAAAAACGAACAGTGAAAAAAACCATCGATGTTTCCTATACAAAAACCATTACTATAAATCTCTCTCAATGTAACGTTCTTTTGTTTACCATTCTGCCAAATTCCCAGTGATTTAAAGTCCTTGTGGGTGTTTTTATCTTACCCCTAATTTTCCACAGGAGAGAAATTACCGAATCCTGGAGCGCAACTTATCGGTACAGGCATTCGCTTTTAGACACGCTTCCAAGCTGAAAGCTATCCGAAAAGAGGCTACCAATCACTTATTGATGGCGTTTTTTTTATTAGGAAAAGGAAAATGTGAATATATATTTACTATTATGATGAATATATTCGATCACATAAATGTCACAACTTCAATCCACTTCGAAACGTGCTTTTCATAGGAAAAATCTGAAAATACGTACTTTCATTCATATTCTTGATGAATTCATTCATATTACTGTATAGGATCTGAAGGACCACGATGAATTCAATATTTTGTCACGAGAAGGAAAATTATTTCCATTTCACAAATTATTATTGAATATATTCAATCAATCGATCAAATGGGTTATTGGCCAATCACTTTGACTCATACCATTATAACTTGAATGAACACAGTTGAAGGGGTATAAAATATGTACTGATTTTTTAATTGAATTCATTATCTTGGAAATAATCATTATTTTGATGAGGATGAGTGGTGATTAAGTCAATGGAAAAAATGATGCCAATTATATACTACGGATTTTTCGTAATTTTTGTTGACGCGTACGTGAATGTAGTGAGAGAAGATGACTTTCCATGAAATTCAGAGGAACGCAGTGCATTGGTAGGTGGACAATGTGGGCATATATAAATGAAATCCGATGGGAAACTATACACACACCTCGATTCTGAGACTATTGGGTCACCGCCCTCGTTTTTCATCCTCGCTCATAACAGTCATCGTACAACGATTAAAATTTATTTTTTTATAAATCGATCGGCTTCATTTGTTGCACTCTTCAATAGCCTTGGAAGTTTTCAATTGACCACTAGTGATAGGCGTGGCTAAACGCCAGTCCACCTAGATATATACGTCATGTGAGCATTTGGAGATACTCTGATAGGCAATGTCAATCTACCCACCTAACAAACAGCCTGTAGAGGACTGTAACACTTCCAGTGTGCAGTGATATTGAATCACTGCATACTGGGTTTTGTTCATGTTAAGGATTTGTTGTGGCTGTTGCCTTGCCAACCAGTTTGTAGTTTAGTTTTCATTTTCTCCTGGATTCAGAGAAGGATGTTTTAACATCTCACAGAAGTATATAAAATACATCCACTTTACTTGTATTCACTGTGTTCTTTCACTGCCTGCCTCGTTACCATTTCCCACAAGCTCATTTGATTGGATGTTTTGTTTTGTGACGTTTGTGGGCGGGTCAATCACTAGTCGTCAATTGATGTGAGAAACATAGCATGATTCTTTCTCTCAAAAATGGCTACCACCGGTATTCTGATCTGTGCAGAACTTTGTGAAACTGTTTACCAACCAAGTGATTGATTCCCGTGAAAATTTGCATCAACTTGAAAAAAATATGTTCCACAGTTTTTTCTTTTCGGGAGGGTTCCACAAAATTCCGATATATTTTTTCTCAGAAGTAGTTCTATACTGATTGCGCCTCAAAAGCACTCAGCATCCAAGTTGGATGTGCCTGCCAGGTGATCCGAATTGACAAAATTGGAAAATAAAAAAATCGAATTGAAAAATTAAAGAAATGAATTGAAAAATTAAAATTGGAGGAAATGTGCCTCTTCTTCATTTGTTATTGAAACAAAGAAAGCTTTTTTTTAGTACAGTGACACTCAGTCTTTGCTTCGCTTATCCAATCACTCAATCCAAATCAAATCTCAATTCAATCTCAATCAATCAAAAAAACTTTCGTCTTTTTTGTACGAGTGTTTTCTCAAAATTATTCAGATAAACAACAAAATATGTATGCATTCAATTGGAAGAGACGTTAGACTCGTTGACCAACCTGAATATATGAATTTGACAATTCATTCCTGGTAATTATCTGTGTTCATTATCAAGATCTATTGGCGTCGATGAATGATGGCTGAGATGTTGAGATGAACGATGATTCGTTAGATGAACGTGAGCGAAGATTCCATCCCACTCTTATAGGGCTGTGTCTGTGTGTTTTTTGTTTGTTTGTGGGTACTGCACAGGTCGCAAGGGTTGACTGATCGACATGAAACTTTTTTGCACACGCAAACTCATCCAACTTAGAACTGTATAGTTTTTGGTGTGAATCGGTTCGAACAATTTTGAGAAATATCATCTCAAAATTTCTAAAAAAAAAAACCCATAAGATTAGGCTGAGCAAGAAATTTTGAGAAATAAAATCTCTTCTAATGGAATAAAATTTTCTGTGAATGTGTATACATGAATGATACACATTATTACGATTTTGTATCCTATTCGAATCAGCCGTTTCGAAGAAAATAATTTGAATCATCTGTTTTTATTCATCAAATATCATTATAGAAATTGAAGCAGATTCAGGTTGCCAAGATTCACTGCTTTCCAGATACGATATTTGCCCAACAATGAAGTCTTCTTTATACGCATCAAGGTGTGTAGAATACCAGAGTTGATAAAATAGCAAGGGTAAAACCTATGACTCATTAAAGTAATAACGGGATAAGCAACATGGCATTTTCCTTTCGCACCATGCGTACATCAAAGGGATGCCGCCTAGTAAATGCTATGATAATTTGCTGGTATTATTGTATGTTGATCTATACAACTGATAGATGTAATGCAATCTGTGAATCCAGCTCTTCTCAACTGCGTTCAGCAATATTGGAATACAATTCATTTGAATTGGCCATGCAATCTGAATTTAAAATACGTCTGTAAAAGTATTCAGACCCCAGTCAAGAGCCCTACTGCCATATTCACCATATAATTGCCAGATAATTACTCATCATCTACGAGAAAGGTCAGAAACAATACAAGTATAAAACTATGTACTATACATTGAAATACGAGCCTGATACGTACGATTCGATTTGAAATTGCGAATCTCAGAAATGTACACGAAAGCGCTGATTCCATCATGGTGAAAACGGCCTAATGTTAAAAGGATAGGACTTATGCCATGTTGCTTATCCCGTTACGTTATTGATAGTCAAAGGTAAAACTACTTTAACGACTATTATACCTGATAAGATATCTCGCTCATCTTACAACGCTTATGTTGCGTTTGGCTAGTATCAATAGGGTTTCAGGACAATGGGAGGTGAACGTTCTTGGCCTGTAATCAAGATATCATCCCAGCAATCACTTCAACGAGCCCAGTCGTGATACTCGGCACCATGACTGGATTCAAACCCCAGACTCTAGCTCGATGAACCACTCAATATAACGACCCAGGCCTGGGTAACTCTAAGAGACTAGGACTTTTATATTGATATTATTTACCGGAGGAGATGAATTATATGACAACATGTCTAGTTTTTGTGTGTTTCCATTGTTGTTGACACAGAATTCCAGCAGTGGTGATCATTATCATCATTGTTATTATGCAAACGCAACATAAGCGTTGTAAGATGAGCGAGATTTGAGATGAGGTATAATAAAAGTCGTTACAGTAGTTGTACCCTCTCTAATTCATCGACTCCGGTATTCTATACACCTTGACGAATATGAAAAATATTTCATTGTTGGGTAAATATCGGATCTAGAAAGCAGTGAATCTTGGCAACAATTAATTCTGCTTGATTATTCATATATATTTGAGCTTTGACTCTTTGAGTAATAGGGTATTCTCAACTGACGTGACCCATTGTTGAAAGAGAGAGACAACAATGTCCTCCAGTTGGAATTGACCAATCAGAATGTTTGGTAGTCCACCATATTCTCGCTGTATTGCTATAGTAATGATTGTTTGTCGTTTGTTACGTGCCAACACCCTATAGGGTATTCTCAACTGACGTGACCCATTGTTGAAAGAGAGAGACAACAATGTCCTCCAGTTGGAATTGACCAATCAGAATGTTTGGTAGTCCACCATATTCTCGCTGTATTGCTATAGTAATGATTGTTTGTCGTTTGTTACGTGCCAACACCCTATAGGGTATTCTCAAGTGACGTCACTCATTGTTGAAAGAGAGAGACAACAATGTGCACCAGTTAGAATTGACCAATCACAATATTTGGTAGTCCACCAGTTCGCTGTATTGCTATGGTAACGATTGTTTGTCGTTTGTTACGTGCGAACACCCTATACAATAGGTTGATTTATTGTTTTCCTTCATAACGGCTGATTTGAATTGCCTACAAAATAGCAATAATGTGTATAATTCATTTCTACACATACAGAGAAAATTTTATCTCATTTGGAGAGATATTAGTTTTCAAAATTTTCTGCCCAGCCTAATCTCATGAGGTTTTTGGAAAATTTGAGATGATATTTCTCAAAATCATGGTCGACCGATTCATTCCAAAAACTATACAGATTCGAGTTGGATAACTTTGCATGTACAAAAAAAAGTTTCATGTCAATTAGTCAAACCCTTCGGCCTGTGGAGTGCTTCCAAGAAGAACAAGAAAAAAAAAACACAAAGCTCTATAAGAGTGGAATGAAGTCCACGCTATCACTCATCCAATCATAAAAATGCATTATTTTCTCTGTAATATACAGTAGGTATAGCATGAGATCATAGAAATTACAATTGACACAAGAATTAAACACTGGAGCAATTATTCAACAAAATTGAAACGGCGAGGTTCAGACAAATGACCATCTGCAGCTCTTATACCTAACTCTAAATCCAGAATACGAATGAAAATTGACGACTCGAAATAGGCGTGGCTTCACCAGTCAGCCAGTTGGATCCATATCATTTGTAGTTATTTGAAGATACCCCGATTGGACATTTGAATTTGATCACAGTTCTAACAGCCCTGTTGATTGTACGGTTTTATTTCTGACGTCAAGGGGGCGGAGACTGCGAGTCTACAATTGAATAAAATGAGTCATGATTTTGAAAATGAGAGAGGAAATAGAACAGAAAGTCATCGGATGAGACTGAAACAAATATGATTCTTTGGATCCATCTCTGATTTTTTCTTCAACAGAAGTTATTTTTCATATGATGATTTGAATAAATCATGTGGTGTGCCAAGAAATATGCCAAGTTCGTGTAGTCTCAGATACATTAATATCTTGTGTTGCTAAGGTATTCAGTTCTACTGGTTAACAATAATCTTCCACAACAATACATCAATGCACAACAATAGCTCTTTCAGAGCTAGCCAATGCCCAGGACGTTATTCAAAATAATATTGGCGGTGAGAATCCTGGACCCTTACCTAATAAATGTCGTGCTAGTGCTGGCTAGCTCCAAGAGGCTAGTACTTTGATTGGTTAATGTACACTAGGAGAGCTACCTGTCATGGCAACGTGTCTGGTCTCCGTATATTTTCATTGTTGTTAGCACAAAATCATAGTATTTCTCTCGAGGTGGACTTCCAAATGTGATGGAACTATTCAGTCTAAATTCCCTTGAATTTGTTTGTATAATATATTGTCATTGTTGAAAGCTTTTATTTAGTGAAAATTAACCAATTAGTCCCAGCCTCTTGGAACTAGCTAGAACTAGCACGAAATTTCGCGTGGTTTATTGGGTAAGGATTCTGCACCCTCACTTAATAAAGTCGTTTTAGTGCTAGCTAGCCCCAAGAGGCAGGACTTTGATTGTTCAATGTTTACTATGAGAGCTAGCTCTCATGGCAACTTGTCTGATCTCTGTGTATTTCCATTGTTGTAAGCACAAAATCCCAGCCTTGCATGTTGGATGAATTATTCAGTCCAAGAGACCGTGAACTGATTATTACGATATATTTTCATGATGGGTAGCTTTTTGAGATATTTTTGGGGGGCTTCGTTTGTACCAAAATGTATCAGGCTTGTATGGTATAGTCTCACTCGGCTATCAATCTTGTTACATCTCATCAGTAGGCCTACTGTCAGTTGACTCTTGGTAAAAACTGATAGCTGCGATTCCAGATGAGCAATTTGATACTTCACATCTTTCCGTCTGCGACCCTCAAAAATTAATATTTCATGTGAATGTTGCCACAGCTGAGCCAAAGTAAACGTAATTTTGTTGAATAATGTTAGTTCCTCGTATTTATAGTTCCATAGTTATACGTAGTTGTATCATATTTTCATAGGTTTGACCGATAAATTGTTATATATTCTCAACATTGGTGTGATAGGAAGTCCAGCCATCCTAAAGTGCTATTTACACTGTCCAATTTTCTTTGATTCAAGACTTGTATCCAATGAATTATATACAAGATATTGGAAGGTCATTTAGACTATCCAATACATTTTATCAAATGATGACGTTTGTTTGGTATCTAAGAGGCCGTGCATCATGGCTGTTTTCTCAGTTCCCATAAAACCTTTGATGGAAATAAGGCATACTATGTAAACGAAAAAAATGCTATCCAAACTTCCAAACGAAAATTGGAAGCGCTAGTAATGATACAATTTTACGATTAGGCTATCAAATAACTGTGATACAAGTCTTGAATCAGAGAAATTTGTTGGGAAATTGGACAGTGTAAATGGGGCTTGAGAGACGGTCAAATCAACACAACCCTCAATGCATCTTGGTTGGGAGAAAGATGCATTGAGGGTTGCATTTGTTGGTTGGAGATGTTGACTTTACTCCCTATCCCTCCTATATGCTAGAAATGTGTCCCAATTCACCGGCCACATCTTCAAAACTATCGTTCGTGCGTTGTGTAGTAGTGATTGAAGGAACTGACTTCACGTTCACATCGGCTCAGTTAATAACAACTGTCATCAAGTTTGTCAGCCTACCAGCCGTTTCTACGACACAACACTAGATAGAGCAGCGATCTTTGGTTCTGAGGAAAGTACTCAGACGTGTTTCAGACTTGAGTGAAGTTATCATCTCGAACGGGCACACGTGACCCTCGATACATCCTGGTCATGAGCAAGACTGGAATCGAACCCCGGTCTCCGATATGATGAATGTGCCCGCTAGCAGATGACCACACTTCAGTCACGATGTAGTGATATACCAACCTATTAGATGGTAATGTGGAGAAGGTGCTCCAACTCACATACTGATAACATAGACGGCATTTTTGGTTTCTTGCTGTCAGTTCAGAGCCAAAGGACCCGATTGCCTGTCGCGATTCAGCGGATTCCCTTGTGAACTAGATGTAGGTAAGAGTGGCTATGTTGAGCTTACAAAATCTATAATTATGTTTGTAAGAACCAAATGCAACTGCCAACATAATATTCCTACGGAGCTGTGTATAACCTTGTTAGATATTGTCGTTTTCTTTATCGTTTAATATGGAAATGATGGATGCGCTACAGGCCATCGGGACCCTGGATTCGTGAAATGACCCCGGAAATATTTCACTTTCAAGACCCGAGTTGAAGAACCTCCTTTTTATTATGATAAAATAGATTGGTATCACTACATCGTGCTTCAGTTTATTGACTGACTTTCCATTGAACATCCAAGTAAAGATGGCTGTGACAATCCCACCATTTTGTATGAACATTCAATCATGGAGTTATATTGTTATGGAGGTCCAACTTAGCGACGAGCCAGGTACTGCCAGTTACCTCCAAACGGCCGCCATGTTCTTCATTCAACTGCCAGTTGGAGCTACTCCACGGTGTATAATAGTTTAGGTGATGTATCGGGCTATCTCCGTGCGTTAGAAGGCTGGTACCAACAGTGCTCGTAGTTCCACCAAAATCCTTTGGAACGCCACCATGATACGAGGCCAGTCACGTGGTCCAGGTGACGTAGACAGCTGATGTCTTGCCGCCAAAAATGACGTACGTTTTGGTTCGCGCATGCGTAGAGCGTGGCTCACTCTCGTATCATCGTGGCATTCCGCACGGTTTTGGTTGAACTACGAGCACAGTTGGTACCAGCCGAGATAGCCCGATACATCACCTAAACTATCATACACCGTGAGCTACTCCCACGTTGGTAATTCACAAAGGCCATCTTTATCATTACTTTTATTTTTACATATTAGGCAAACGCGAAATATGCGTTGTAAGATGAGCGAGATATCTGAATAAGGTATAATAACAGTCCTATATTTGCTACTTTATCGACTCTGGTATTCTACACACTTTGTCCTTCATTTAATTCCTACTTTATCTTCTCCGGTATTCCACACACCTTGACGAATATGAAGAATATTTAATGCTTGGGCAAATATCGAATCTAGGAAGCAGTGAATCTTGGCTCATTTCCATTTATTTGATGTATAAAAACAGTTATTTTAATCATTTTCTTCTAAACGGCTGATTCGAATTGCTTACAAAATAGTGGTTATGTGTATCATTCATCTTTGAACACTCAGAGAAAATTTTATTTTTTTCGGAGAGGTTTCATTTTTTCAAATTTTCTCTCCCAGCCCAATCTTACCTGGTTTTTAAAAACTTTGACATGATATTTCTCAAAATCTAATCGACCGATTCATTCCGGAAACTATACAGTTCTAAGTTGTAAAAGTTGGCCCGTACAAAAAAGTTTCATGTTGATCAGTCAAACCCTGCGACATGTGCAGTGCCCCCCCCCCCCCCCCCAAAAAAAAAAAAATCAGACAAAACCCCATAAGTGTGGAATGGAGACTTCGCTACGCTCATCTTATTGGGTATTGATATAGAAGGCTCACAGTAATGATATGGAAGGCCGTGATTTCAGTGACTGAATATAGAATAAATTCCTGTGGGCGCACACCTGACAACAATCAGTTTGAGCAGTGAACATGGTTACAGTTACTCACTATTCATAAAGATCAAGTGGGTTGAACTTTTAAGAGCCCGCATCTTAGCTGAGCATGTTTCTCTTCGAAATGCTCCACCCAAGTTCGATGTGCGTTTAAAAGTTTGATTGTGAGTTGAAAAGTGAAAAAAGGATAATATTGAAAGAGTTTCAGTAACCACCGCTAGATGGGGGAGTTTTTCATTTCATAATTTGGACAAAATCTAGTTACATTACACATTTTGGCCAAGGAAATTGGGAAAACTGTGAAATAAAGGCGAATCAGAATTTCAAATATTGATGAGAAAGTTGAACTTAAGGATGTGCGTTTGTGATTTATTTCTACTATTATTCGTTGACCGGGAATTAGGCAATGAAAACCATCAAATTAGGAACATTTTGATCCAATTATTGCTCCATAATGAAATCATTCTTCAATTTTCGATTAGGCATATTCAATTGTGAGAGTATTGTTCATTCATTGCATTTTACCGCAAGTCCGTAATATTAGTAGCTCTTGAGATATTTGTGGCCAAAGTGCACCCTGTGAATCCGTCTAAGATGCGGGCTCTTAACACGGAGTATTAATACCTCCATGACAATACAACTCAATGATTCAATCGTAACAATTGCGGCACATATGTCGCACAATGGGTGAACTTGATTATATTGATTCTCTTGTGAACAGGATGAGCCAAACACAATGTGTTCCGTGAACATGAGATCGGAATCGAGTGTTTGTACTTCCTTCGTGTGCTCCCAACTCGAACACGAGCCATTCGTAACTAGCGAGGATTATTGTGATACCCACTGAGAGGAACATTGAGTAGCCGTAGGAGGTATACTCACGGGATAACCGAATGATTAGATATTGCAAGTGAGAACGCTTAGCAAAATATGTGACCTATACACACACACACCCACACACACACACACTTATATATATATATATATATATATATATATATATATATATATATATATATATATATATATATATATATATATATATATAAATATATATATATATATATATATATATATATATATATATATATATATATATATATATATATATATATATATATATATATATATATATATATAAGTGTGTGTGTGTGTGGGTGTGTGTGTGTATAGGTCACATATTTTGCTAAGCGTTCTCACTTGCAATATCTAATCATTCGGTTATCCCGTGAGTATACCTCCCACGGCTATATATATATATATATATATATATATATATATATATATATATATTTATATATATATATATATATATATATATATATATATATATATATATATATATATATATATATAAATATATGTATATATATATATATATATATATATATATATATATATATATATATATATATATAAATATATGTATATATATATATATATATATATATATATATATATATATATATATATATATATATATTGATATAGGTATATATATATATGTATATATATATATATATATATATATATATATATATATATATATATATTGATATAGGTATATATATATTCATTTATTAAATATATATATATATATATATATATATATATATATATATATATATATATATATATGTATACATATATATATATATATATATATATATATATATATATATATATATATATATATATATATATATATATATTTATGAATATATATATATATATATATAAATATATATATATATATGTATATATATATATATATATATATATATATATATATATATATATATATATATATATATATATATATATATATATATATATATTATATATATACATATATATATATATATATATATATATATATATATATATATATATATATATATATATATATATATATATATATATATATATATATATTATATATATACATATATATATATATATATATATATATATATATATATATATATATATATATATATATATATATATATATATGAGATGTTATAATGACGTCGAAAAAGATACGCCTCGACCGGGATTCGAACCTGGGACCTTCTGCTTGCCGGGCAGCTGCTCTACCCTACCCGATTAAGCAGGGTTCACACCTCCGATTTTATTCTGTCGTACGACACGATTTCGGAACCATTTTTCCAACTGACCGATCACTAGGCAGAACTGGACCGAAAAAGATGGCGGATCACAACACCGATATCGGTCCGAATTGTGTCGTGAATGTTGGTTCAATGTCAACTTCTGTCGGCCATTATTACGATTTCGGCGAAAGTGACGTGTGTTGCGTACTTGGACTGCTAGGAGGCACTGCAGTAGCGCTTCCGTTTGATTTCATTCATATCGATATATCTCCGTGTCTTCGCGCACTCACTCTTTGCGCGCACTTTGTTTGTTGAGACGTCAAACTCAACTAGCATATTACTTTTATTCTCCTAAATTAAAATGTCTTATGATCCTGAACTTTTTGTATTGACACTTCAAGACCGGCCATGCCTGTACGATTATAGCATCAACTGATAATACAAGATAAAAAGAATGAAAGAACTCAACAATGAAACAAGGCTGTGGATTTGATATGAAGAAGCCTATGGCCGAATGACGTCAGGAAATCGTGTCGTTATAGAGGTCAAGTGTGAACGGGTATACATAGAATCAGACCGATATTGTGTCGGACGACAAAAAAAAAGTAGGAAGAGTAAACCCTGCTTAAGACTCGTGTGGTAACGTGAAGCACTGAGTTATTAGGTACTCGAATGAGCCACACGATTGCGAGTTCAACTCACTCATAAGTCACGGATCCAAGTGCTGGGTAACTGTCTTAAGAGTACCTGTCCGGCAAGAAGATGGTCCCGGGTTCGAATCCCGGACGAGGCGTATCTTTTCCGACATAACTATAACATCCCAAATATCGAGATATTGGATCGTATCCAAGAAGTTCAATTATCATATATATTCATATATATATATAAATATATGAATATATATATATATATATTTCATTTTTTCAATTTAATCTCTCTCTCTCTATATATATATATATATATATAATATATATATATATATATATATATATATATATATATATATATACATACATATATATATATATATATATATATATATATATATATATATATATATATATATATATATATATATAGATATATAAATATATATATATATTTATATATTATATATATATATATATATATATATATATATGAATAATATAATAATAATAAAAATAATAATAATTATTATTATTATTATATTTTTATCGACAGTGTACATGTTACATGTTATGTTTCGTCATTTTCATTTTCATGGTACAATTATTAGAATTAAGTCGTGTTTCCGAATCTTACATAAAAATCTGTTATATAATAAAATTCTTTCTCAATGAGATGACTTTTTACTTTAGATTTGAAAGTATGTATGTTGTTGATGCTCCGCAAGTCTTTTGGTAAATTATTGTAAAATCTAACACCATTATGGTTGAGTCCAGTTTCATAGAGAACAGTTCGATGATGATCAATTGGGGGGTCATTTTTCCCACGAGTGTTATGCGAGTGGCTAATCTCTTTTTCAAATAAATTGAAATTGGATTTCACAAAAGTCACAATCTCTGAAATGTAAATGCCGGTTAATGTTGAAATATTGAAACTCTTAAAAATACCTCTACAACTTTCATATCTTCTCCTACTCGACAGAATTCTTGGTGCAAATTTTTGTAATCTGAAAAGTTTGTCCACGTCCTTCTTGGCAGCGCCTTCCCAAAATACAATTCCATACCATAACATTGATTCAAATGTGGCAATATAAGACATTCGTAGTTTCCTTGGGCTTTATATATATATATGTGTATATATATATATATATATATATATATATATATATATATATATATATTATGTAATGTATGTATTATTTATGGTAAAATAAAGACGTGGTACGAAATAATAATGATTATTATTTATTAAACTGCTGCTCAACGTTTCTACTGCAATGTAACAGTCTTTATCAAGAGCGTATTTTTTGATATTACATGTTCACATTTTGGAAGTGAAAAATAATATGAATAGAAAAACAACAATGATAGTGCATATGCACTTGATAGAAAAATATAAAACTGTTAAATTGATATAAAGAAGGCTTCTTCCACCGCTGAGTGGATCTCCCGATGAGAACGTGAAAAATCAGGGTATTTTCATAATCTTTCTTTAGAACGAAGGTTGTATGCACGAGAAGGTTCACCAACTGCATCTATTGGAGTCATGTCCCTACTATCAATTCGACGACCGTTTGTTTTTAAACGTTCCATGGCTGTTGACCAACTCGCTGATATAATATAGCCACCGTCATCACCATTGAAATTGAATGGATTTTTAGATATTTCAATTGCTTCGCTTATAGCTCTGGGCCACCTCTTTTCTTGTCTGTCCAATACTTTAGTGTTATCATAGAGAATGTTATGCTTTTCCTCAACAGCGTGCTTCGCAATTGCCGACAATCTGTAACTTTTGCATCGTTGGTGATACTTATGCTGTTTTAATCTAGCTGATACAGGTTTCATAGTTTGCCCAATATATACGAGTCCACATTCACAAGGGACCTCGTACACCCCACACGACTCCAGAGGTACCTTGTCTTTGACCGAACGAAAGGCGCTAAACAGTTGATTATCCGGTGTGAAAATTGTATTTATATTATGCTTCATCAACATTCTTCCTATCTTGTCGGTTATGCCACTCGCATAGGGCAGAAAAGCTGACGTTGTGTACTCTATTTTAGCTGGTTTAGTATTACTTTTCATGTTCATAGCTCTAGTAATTACTGAACTCGAATAACCATTATTTACGAAAATATTTCTTAAATTTGTCAGTTCAGCCGAGATGTGATCTTTGTCGGAAAGCTTTTTTGATCTTCTAACTAGAGAGTTCAAAACAGAAGTTTTTTGTAA
>OZ023326.1:84151756-84177809 GCA_964007535.1 Brachyptera risi
ATACACACACACACACACACACACACATATATATATATATATATATATATATATATATATATTTATATATATATATATATATATTTACATATATATATATATATATATATATATATATATATATATATATATATATATATATATATATATAAATAAATATATATATATATACATATTTATATATATATATATATATATATATATATATATATATATATATATATATATATTGTTACCGCCGATCTTAGAGATGGCGATGAGAGACCAGTGGACTGTATTCGGGTGCCGACGTGGCATTAATAATCAGGCGAGCATAATCCAAACTCGGATTATGCCTCACCCCAAAACGATACGTATTTGGTCTACGTCGACTTGACGTTGTTATTGACCAACTCAAAGAATAAATAGAAAGCGAAACAAAATAGATCAAACCTGAGTGGTGTCCCCGCACACCATTCGAATAAACAATAAACAAAAGCTTGAGAGAAAACAAAACACCCAACTTCGTGAATGATAAAGACCAAAACAAATGTGAAGAATTAGAAACAAGAAAGTATGGAAAGAGGTCCTATTAACGACTCAAGAAGAACGAAAAATAGAAAAGAAACAACTGCGTACATGCGAAATAATGTACAGTACGTCCGAACTCTAACAAAGTAGAGAAGGACGGGAGATGCTCACACAACAAGAGCTGGTCGAGAATATGAGCGAATTCACCCACTTGACGAGCGACTAAGAGACGTCCGATTTGAATCGAGTATGGACAAGAACTGATCAAGCGAGGCCAGCTACCAAACACGCAACGCGAATGGCGAGCTTTGATTGGATGCAGCACATCGCGTGATAAGGTACTGGCCAACCAGCTTTGAGAAAGGAAGGTTAACTGCTTGCATGTATAAACAACATTCCATGACGCAAACGAATGATTTCATGTTCAAATGACAAACTAGGGAAAACGAGCTAGCTGGTCTCAAAAGACCGGCGTTAACATACCGCCCACCAAAATGAACATTTTAAAGCTGAGGTAAACGATACGGAAAATTTGGAACATGAAATTAGTACAGCAAACTGTTCGTAAGAAGCCTTGTAACTTCATAGGCAACGTGAGCAAAAAGATTTTCACCGAGTAATTGGATTGCTTCCCAATTGGATCGGAGAACAGCAAAGAAATCGCACATGATCCGAGCGATTCATTGAGGAGAAGACGCAACCATTTTATCCAATGGTCGCTGACTTTTCAAAAAAAATGAAAAAAGAGAGAACAACAAGAAAGTTAACATGAAGAAATGATCAAAGCACCAATGCGTGCTTTGAACAGAAAGAATACACGAAGTAATATCAACTCGACTATTCGGAAGTCGGGAGTGACACCAGTTTATTCACCGGGCGCTTATAAGTACCGGTTGAGGTGCGAACAGAGACGACCCGAACGGTGCCGTCTAGCCCGGGGTGAGTCTCGACCACTCTGCCGATTGGCCAGGCCAAAGGATTGCTTGTGGCATCGTGGAAAAATACCACATCCCCGACAGCCAGGTTGGGACAGCCCCGAACCCATTTACGGCGTTGCATCTGCGTATTCAAGTACTCCGACGACCAACGCGTCCAAAAGGCCTGGTGCAGTTGGCGCAATCGTACCCAACGATCAGGATGCGAGTGGTTTCCTGGCACCGTTTGTTCAGGTGGAGCTAACAAAGCGGTGCCGATTAGAAAGTGTCCGGGAGTTAGAAAGTCGTAACTTTCGGCAGGGTCAGATGAGAGGGCGCAGAGAGGTCGACTGTTGAGGACGGCCTCAATGCGGGAGAATAGGGTGGCGTACTCCTCAAAGGTGTGAGGTGTGTCCCCTATTAGACGGTAGAGCAGGGATTTCGCCGATTTTACACCGGCCTCCCAGAGTCCTCCAAAGTTGGGAGCTTGCGGAGGGTTGAAGTGCCAAGCTATTTCACGTTTAGAAAGATGGTCAAAGACGGAGGTTTCAGCTTGAGATAGAAAATCATAAACCTCGCGCAGATGTCGCGCAGCACCCACATAGTTTCTCCCACAATCGGAGTAAATGTGCGACGGGAGTCCTCGTCTGGAGAGAAACCGATCTAGGCAAGCCAAAAAGGCGTCCGTGGATAGCTCGGACACCGTTTCTAGGTGCGCCGCTTTTGTGGACATGCAAACGAAAATGCACAGATAACCCTTGGTGATGGGTGCCTTACGACGATTACTGGATTTGACCTGGAAAGGGCCAGCAAAATCAGTTCCAACATGGCAGAAAGCGCGAGAAGCTTGAACACGTGAAGGAGGCAAATCTGCCATTGGAGGCTGCATAGGCTTTGCGCGAAACTTGTGGCAAGTAATGCACTGGTGTATACGCTGTCGCAACAAACCGCGCAGAGAAACGATCCAGTAACGCTGCTGTATCAGCGCCTGTACCGTTCTTGGGCCGGAATGTAGCGATGTTCGGTGGAAGGCATCGCAAATGAGAGATGCGAGGTGAGCTTCTTTGGGGAGTAGGATTGGGTACCGAGCCTCTTCAGGAAGAGAAGAGTGACGCAATCTTCCGCCCACCTTGAGTAAGCCCGAGGGTTCGAGAAAAGGTTTCAGCGAAGCGATCCGGGATGAAACCTGTCCCTGTTTGGCAAGTTGGCTGATCTCGGTTGCATAAAAGTGGTTTTGAGTGACTCTTATGATCAGTTCAAGAGCGTCTTGCAACTCCACAGGTTTTAAAGAACCCGTAGGAGGGAGAATCTTGGATCGTTTCGCCAATAAGAGACGGGCAAATCGAACTACATACCCAAAGACCCGTTGTGCTTTGAGAAGTGTGGAAAACTTTCGAAAATTCACCAGGAGAGGATCTACTTTGACCGTTGTGGCCAAAGTGACCATGGAAGGCTTAATGTCTGGCAATTCAGACAATAAATCAGTGGAAGGCACAGAGATAGGCCACAGAGCATGGGGACTCCTGAGAAAAGAAGGACCCGAGAGGTACAACGGGTATTCCATGAGCTGAGAAGGCAGTATTCCACGAGAAGCGCAGTCAGCGGGATTTTCTTCGGAATCCACGTGTGCCCAATTGGTAGGAGTGGAGTTGTCGAGTATCTCCACTACTCGGTTGGCGACGAATGTCTTCAGTCGATGTGGAGGGGTGGCAAGCCACGCGAGCACAATAGTCGAATCAGTGTAGAGGGTTACTGACTCCACGACAAGAGTGCTGAGTGAGGGAAGAGTATCTTTCAGCACACGCGTTAGAAGCAAAGCAGCAGAGAGTTCAAGCTTAGGGATGGTCAAGGGTTTGACCGGGGAAACTTTACTCCTTGCTCGCAACAAACTAATATGCGAAGTTGCATGATTCGTTGTGTGAAGGTAAAGTATCGCAGCGTAGGCCTTCTCGGAGGCATCACAAAAGCCTACAAGTCGATGTATGCCTTGTGAAGCAGGAAATGCGCGTGGAACTCGGAAGTTCGAGAGAAGACAGATCTCGGCTACCGCGTCCAACCACCTTTGAGCAAGAAGCGGTGGTAAAACGTCGTCCCACTGCACCCGCGATAACCAAAGTTGCTGAAGAAAAATCTTCATCCAGCATACGAGCGGGGTGAGGAATCCCAAAGGATCAAAAATGCGCGCAATGTACGACAAGACCGTGCGCTTCGTTACCACGCCTTCGAAAGGTAAGGTGTGGAATGAGAAATCATCCGATCGGGGATCCCAGAACAGACCAAGGATCTTGATGCCCTGATCGTCATCCGAAAACACGACTGGAGTCTCTAGATGATCCTTCGGAAGTGCACTCAATGCTTCTGGGAGGTTACTGGCCCACTTTCGGAGTTCGAAACCTCCACTAGCTAGAATAGCCTGTAATTCCGATTGAAGAATGCGAGCTTGAGCGACGTCTGCTGCGCCAGACACGATGTCATCCACGTAGATGTGAGATATCAAAGCACGCGAAGCATTGGGGAAAGGAGCCCCTTCGTCGTGCACGAGCTGCTTCAGCACTCGTTGAGCAAGAAAAGCTGACGGTACGAGCCCATACGTGACCGTGTTGAGCTCATATTCTTTTACTGGAGAGTCTGCATTGGGTCGCCAAAATATGTGCTGATATTTGCGGTCAGATGGTTGGACCAGAATCTGACGATACATCTGACGAATGTCAGCACAAATTGCGATGGGATGAGAACGAAATCGGGTTAAAACGCCCAGGAGTTCGCTCTGAAGCTTGGGACCACTGAGTAACAGCTGATTCAAAGAGGCGCCTCTCTCATCTGGAGAAGAGGCGTTAAATACCACTCTCAGCTTCGTGCTGGAGCTGGTAATCTTGTGCACACAATGATGCGGAATCACGTAGTTCGAAGAGGTGCTTGCAAGTTGCATGTGGTTCGATTGAATATAGTCTTGCATGAATGCTTGATACGCAGCATCATGCTGAGGATTGCGTTTCAGTCGCCGCTCCAGACTCAAATAATTCTGGAGGGCGGCCTCACGATTATATCCGAGAGGAGAGGATGTGTTCTTGAAAGGGAGTGCTACCGAATAGCGTCCGGAAGGGTTCCGTGAGTGCGTAGATAGAAAATGCTCCTCACAAAGTTCATCATCCGGATCAACTTGAAGAGGACGTGAAACTTCTTCCGATTCCCAAAACAATCGAAGAGTACGATCCAATGGAGAACCAGTGCAAGCAAGCAGAGAGAGCGGAGGCTGGAACTCGGCATCCAAACACCGAATAGGACCCAAAACCACCCAGCCGAAGACCGTGTTTATGGCAGATGGACTGCCACTCATCACAATATCACCTGACTTTTCAAGAATATCAGGGTATAAATCGGCGCCGATCAAAAAGTCGATCTGATCGGGCACATGAAAGCGGTCGTCGGCAAGAGAGAGACAGCGATAACGTTCAAACACCTCAAGCGGAACGGTGGTGGTTGGAAGTTGACTCGCTATCGCAGGCATAACGTAGGCTTGTACGCTGAGAGAGGTTGCAGGGGTGAACCGGGAAGCGATGCTGCATTGAACAGTCCCGATTACCCGAGCACTAACGTGACCAATACCAGAGAGTTCGGAATGACAAGGATTGATTTTCAATCCTAGCTTCTGAAGGAACGAGTGAGTGAGAACAGAGATTTGTGAACCACAGTCGATAACCGCACGGATAGGTTGCAGTTGACCGTGAGAGTCGCGGATCAAGGCGCGAACAGTGCCCAACAGAGCTGTGGGTAGCACTGGCTTGCTTGTCTTGACTTGACAAGCGAGAGTTTGAGGATGAGGCGAGGTGGTCTCCGGATGAGAAGAGACTTCGGTTGCTATTGTGTCACGAGTCAAGGGGTTGATTCGTGCGGTGTGTAACAGCGAATGATGTTTGTTACTGTGACAAGTACCGCAAACACTCTTAGAGGTGCATTGCGGTCTGAGATGAGCGCCCATGCAGTTGAAGCAGCGTTGTAGGCGACGTAACGTGTTGTATTTGTCGTCAACGGACTGTTGCCGAAATACGGAACACGAGTATAGAGTATGCTCCCCTTTGCAGACTGGACACGAAGATTGTTTCGTGGTCGAGCTTGCTGATTTGCTCTGCTCGCGAGATTTAAAGCTGACGGGCGGAGGATTCGCAACTAACAACGAATTGATTCGCTTTGTGGAAGGAGGAATAGGTTTTGAAGAGCTAGCTGCTTGTTTGTCGAGACCACACAATTCCATCGTCCTGGACTGCTCTTCAATGAATTTTATCAACGACGCGTAGCTAGGAGTGCTGTGCGAAGAATGTTTCTGTTCGAAAGCCTTGCGCGTTGATGTGTCGAGATTGGTCAGTGCTAACGTGAAAAGCAGAAAATCTGACAAATCTTCGATATTCAGAGCTTTCAACGATTCAATCGAAGTTTTGTGAACTTTCAGAAATGATTGCAGCCCAGAATGTGAATTGGTTTTGAGAGGCGTAAATTCTAAAACCTGTTGAACATACGTGGTGGCTAACAACCGAGGGTTATGATACCGACTGACAAGAGCATCCAATGCCACAGAATAATTGGCTTCCGTAATCGGAAACCCGGAGACGACAGACAAGGCGTTGTCTTTGAGGGTGGTCCTCAAATAGTGGAATTTCTGAACTTGATTCAGGTCGTTGTTCTCGTCGACGAGAGATTTAAATAGCGAATAGTACTCCGTCCATCGAGTAATATCACCAGAGAATGCCGGCAACGCGATTGTCGGCAATGAGATGGCTCGAAAACCATTTTGATTTGGCGGCGGAGGCGTAGTAGGCGTCGTCGTGGCAACGGCGGCGAGATACAGATCATGAGTCGCATACAGCATTTCCTCGAAGCTGGCTTCAATAGCGTCGACCGGCAAAGCATCGACGCCTTCGTCAAGCTGAGCGTTCAAAGCTATTACTTCGTTTTGAATGGCCTCAAAGTTGTCTTTCAAAACGGCAAGTTGGTCATAGCGAGGCTTGCACAACAAAGCTTTGGCACTATCAAGCGTTTTAAATGCGTCGTAAGAGCGTTGTAATGAAGCGAATATCCGCTCTCGCTTTGCCGTGAGCACTGCCTGTTGCTTTGCGATTTTAGACGCCATTGTAGCGAATGAATAAATTGCAAATGCAAAAACACGAAACTAGAACAAGGACCAACAACGAATGATATGAATTATCACGGAGAAATACGGCCGAAATGCACAGAAAAAGAACAATGCAAAATAATTCAAGAACTGAATGTCTATCAAACAAGTTAAATCAAATTGTTGATAATAACTCGCAAACAAACAGAATAAATTATTGCGCCGTGGAAACCCAATTATGTGGAAGCCGATTCAGTGCGGAGGACAAAGAAGTCATCCATGCGATGCCTGATCGCGGGTGCTGCCACGAATGACTGTGGAATCCGGAGGTGGACTCCGCGTGGTGCAAAGAAAGGAATCCACAAATGGATTCCAACAAGTAAAAGCAATTGGAATCCGGAGATGGACTCCGCGTGGTGAAAAGAATGGAATTCACAAATGGATTTCAACAAGAGAACGAAATAAGAATCCGGAGATGGATTCCGCCTCACGAATGACGAGAAATTGGAACCAAAAATAATCTCCGGCTCAAGGGACCAAAATGTTACCGCCGATCTTAGAGATGGCGATGAGAGACCAGTGGACTGTATTCGGGTGCCGACGTGGCATTAATAATCAGGCGAGCATAATCCAAACTCGGATTATGCCTCACCCCAAAACGATACGTATTTGGTCTACGTCGACTTGACGTTGTTATTGACCAACTCAAAGAATAAATAGAAAGCGAAACAAAATAGATCAAACCTGAGTGGTGTCCCCGCACACCATTCGAATAAACAATAAACAAAAGCTTGAGAGAAAACAAAACACCCAACTTCGTGAATGATAAAGACCAAAACAAATGTGAAGAATTAGAAACAAGAAAGTATGGAAAGAGGTCCTATTAACGACTCAAGAAGAACGAAAAATAGAAAAGAAACAACTGCGTACATGCGAAATAATGTACAGTACGTCCGAACTCTAACAAAGTAGAGAAGGACGGGAGATGCTCACACAACAAGAGCTGGTCGAGAATATGAGCGAATTCACCCACTTGACGAGCGACTAAGAGACGTCCGATTTGAATCGAGTATGGACAAGAACTGATCAAGCGAGGCCAGCTACCAAACACGCAACGCGAATGGCGAGCTTTGATTGGATGCAGCACATCGCGTGATAAGGTACTGGCCAACCAGCTTTGAGAAAGGAAGGTTAACTGCTTGCATGTATAAACAACATTCCATGACGCAAACGAATGATTTCATGTTCAAATGACAAACTAGGGAAAACGAGCTAGCTGGTCTCAAAAGACCGGCGTTAACATATATATATATTAATATATCAATATATATATATATATATATATATATATATATATGGATATATATATACATATATCTATCTATCTATCTATATATATATATATATATATATATATATATATTTTTTTTTTTATATGGATATATATATGGATATATATATATATATATATATATATATATATATATATATATATATATATAGATATATATATATATAAATATATATATATACATATATATATATATATATATATATATATATATATATATATATATATATATATATATATATATATGCATATATATGTATATATTAATATATATAAGAATATAAATATATATATATTAATGAATAAATACATATATATATTCATATATATATATATATATATATATATATATATATATATATATATATATATATATATATATATATATATATATATATATATGTATATGTATATATATATATATATATATATATATATATATATATATATATATATATATATATATTCATGTATATATATATTATTATATATATATATATATATATATATATATATATATATATATATATATATATATATATATGTGTATATATATGTGTGTTGATGGAGATTCTCGTGGCCGATAGTACATGGTAGGACGATATCTTTGGTCGCGCAACGTGTTGTAGATGACATCAGACGAACATCAGCAATCGATTGCTGATGTTCGTCATGGCAAGACTCCAGAAGATGAGGGATGAAATTCCTTCGAAACGACGATCTCCATCATCTACAACACGTGGCGCATCCGAAGAAATCGTCTCCCAATATATATATATATATATATATATATATATATATATATATATATATATATATATATATATATATATATATATATATATATATTTATATGTATATATATATATATATATATATATATATATATATATATATATATAAATATATATATATATATATATATATATATATATATATATATATATGTAGATATATATGTCTCTCTATCTATCAATCCACTTGTATATATATATATATATATATATAAATATATATATATATATATATATATATATATATATATATATATATATATATGTGTATATATATATATATATATATATCCATATATATATATATATATATATATATATATATATATATATATATATATATATATATATATATATATATATATATATATATGTTGATAAAGAGAGAAAGCAAGAGAGTGAGATTATATAAACGTTGATCGAATCTCTTCGTTCTTTAATTTCGCATATTCACAATGTATGCATTAGTGAAATTGAATTCTTCTTCTCCCCCTCTGTCCCGGGTATTATCTCTCAATATAATCCAGCTTATTCCACTTCCCCAAGACATTTTATTTCCAACCACCCTCATGTTGAGGTAGGTCACATTATCTGATCTGAACCAAAGCGTCCTAGATCCTGTTCGCATCTGAATAATTGATCGACCATGAGCTGTGGAATCTAAATCCACAAGTCTCGACGTTGCTAATAATGTATGAGTCTTGACCATCATCCTCTACAACAATAGATATCATTAAGCCACTCGTTTGTGGTTTTACGTATATGGATACTTACTACGAGGCAAACATAGCATATATACGTTGTTAAATTGAGTGATACATATATATATATATATATATATATATATATATATATATATATATATATATATATATATATATATATATATATATATATATATATATATATATATATATATATGTATATATATATATATATATATATATATATATATATATATATTTAAATATATATATATATATATGTGAATTGTATAATCGGAATCTCTGCACACCTTGACTCCCATAAAATAGGCTCCATTTGTCAACTATCAAATCTAGAGAGCCATGAATCTTATAGGCTTCTGTCAAGTAACAAATGCCAAACAATCGTTACCATGGAAACACAGCGAACTGGTGAACTGTCAAGCATTCTGATTGGTCAATTCCAACTGGTGGACATTGTTGTCTGTCTCCTCCAACAATGGGTGACGTCACTTGACCGAAGCCCATAGCCTGTTCACACGAGGCATTGCAACGCTAGAGTTGAAAAGCTAGGGTTCCAATGCCTCCGTCTGAATCAACCAAACATTGACATTGGCATGCTATACACTTCAAAAGCTTGGTTCTTAAACCTTGCATTGGGCTGCCAAGCTATGGAACATTGGCCAATAGGAGATCAGCATCTCAGAGTCGATCGACTGCTAAAATCGATTATCGATAGCATCGTCAGCATCGTCACTGTCGCTTCCACTCATCTTTTAGGCCTGGGCTTATATAACTGATAACTATAATGATAATAATACTATTGAGTCATATTCAATCCAATAATAACTTATAATAACCAATTAGCAATATATTGATAACTGATCATCTCTTCAAGCTATAACCAGTACAAACAGAACCTGACATTGAAAGACGATATGATAGGTTATGTCAGAATCAAGTATCAACATATTTGGCGCAAAAATAACAGACTCCTATTGGTTTGTAATTCCACAGCCTGCGAAGTATTCAAGACTACCCAAAACGTACAGAATACAAGCTGTGGCTCAAACTCAAATGCAGCATTGCAAGACTTGTGTGTGAATAGCAATAGGCTTGTAGCACGTAACCTACGAAGTAATATATATAAAGGTCTTTGCACGTAACAAACGACAAACAATCGTTACTACAGCAAAACAGTGAACTGGTGGACTACCAAACATTCTGATTGGTCAATTCCAACTGGTGGACATTGTTGTCTCTCTCTCTTTCAACAATGGGTGACGTTAGTTAAGAATACCCTATAGCATTGGCAGTGGAACCCTAACCTTCCAAATCTAGCATTGCAATGCCTCGTGTGAACTGGCTATTAGCAATGGATGAATTAAAAAACAGCTATAGGATTCTCTCAAGTGACGTCACCCATTGTTGCAAGAGACAGACAACAATGTCCACCAGTTGGAATATAGGCTTCTGTCGAGTGACGTCACCCATTGTTGCAAGAGACAGACAACAATGTCCACCATGCAGTTGGCATTGACCAATCGGAATATTTGATAGTCCACCAGTTAGCTGTGTTGCTATGGTAACGATTGTTTGTCGTTTGTTACGTGACAGAAGCCTATACTTCATTTTCTTCGAAACGGCTCATTCGATTTATGATACTGTGTGTATCGTCATTGTGCTCACATTCCAACATTTTATTTTGAGATAGATATTCCATTTTTTTAATTTCCTCGTCCAGCTAAATAAATCTTATGGACTTTTCAGGAACTTTGCGATGATATTTCTCAGAAATGATCCAACCGATTCGAACTAAAAACCACACAGTTTTTAGTCGAATGAATTCACCTGTATAGTAAAAGTTGCATGTTGAGCAGTCGAAACGTGCGACCTATACAGTGTGAGATCTTTTTTCATAAGAGTAGAATGGAGGTTCTTGTATTCGCTCATCCAATTGGATGGGCGAAGCGAAGACTCAATTTCACCATACCCGAAATAAAAGTGCTTTCTTTCCCTTTTTTTTTGTTCGCTCTCCACATGTCGAACGAAAATTCAAAATCAGTTGAAACTTAACAAACAAAAGTCAACTTATTTCATTTGATACTGTATAGTTATGAGGCAGGCGCAATCGGTTGAAGCACTTCTGAGAAAACTCATTTCAAAGTTTTCAAAAACCTCATTAGAATAACCCGGAGAAAAAAATCCGTGGAAAAAAATATTTTCTTGGAGTGAATTCAAATCCTCGGGAAATTTTAATATACTAATTATACATTCTTACGAATTTTCAGTCAAATCGAATGAGCCGTTTTGGAGTGAAAAAATTATTATTACTATTTTTTAAAATCACTCAAGCTATTAACATACCAATTGAACACAAGCAACAGGTGTCACCATTTAATTGCGACTATTTGAAACAAAGCCTTAATTCTTCATTATCATACAAATGATTCAGGAAATAGGAAGGTAGTGTTGTAATTGTTTGGATCTCAAGGTGGATATATATATATATATATATATATATATATATAATAAACAATCCAAAGATATGTTCATATAATGTCCCAGCTCATCCATCGACGCGGAAACACATAACGCGTTTTTCTAGTTATAGCAATCATTCCATTCACGAATAAACTTATGCGAGAGCTCCATCTCCATCTTATCAACTTTGCATCTATCGCCCGGGATGTGTGAGTGTGTCAAATGTGCTCAGACTTCCAACATCAGGTCCCTCATTCTCGAGATTAGGACATCATGAGATGAGATTATTATGCTCTGGTATTTTCTATTTTCAGACGAGCTTCAGCAAGGATTCAATTTGACGTACTGAAAAAAATTGGTGTTCGTTTTTATGTTTTTTTTTTTCTTATGTTTTTTTGTTGGTTCTTCACAGGTCAAACGGCTACACCTATCGACTTCAAACTTTTTTTTGTAATGGTTCCTCATCTAGCTTAGATCTGTATTGCTTCAGAGCATCATCGGGTGGTAACTTTTATTTTTATGAATTTTAGAAATTTCAAAAATACTCCTTAGAATAACACGACGGAAAAAAAATTGAAAAATGTTCATTTTCAAAGAAATTGAAATTTTGTGTGAAGTTGAATAACATTCTTATACACAATTCTGGAAACTCTCAGCTTGATCGTGTCAGCCATTTTGAAGAAAAAACATGAAATGTGCTAAATTGGTACCACTCGAAGCCGTTTTTACCCATTTATAACTAAAATGTTACCCAATTGGCGAATTTAGGCAAAAGTTTGGCAATGAAGTCGACATACTAATACTTTCCGCTCGTCTTACAACGCGCGTATATAGCGTTTCCCTAGTCATAGCATTTTCAGTGAGATTCCAAGAATTCCACCTATAAATACTCTCATCTCCTAATCTCCTAATCTCGAGAATAAGAGTCCAGGACTGCGCGATCATACATATCTTGATCATACCGATCTATCTTCGACCTATCGATCATCTTGATCTATTCGCGATCATATCTTGCAGTGATCATACTTTTCCGACGCTGAATATATGAAATCAATTTACGAAAAACATCCCTTCCTCAAATACTTTCGGAAAATCTGTACTATATTCTGTACAACTTCCTTCCTTGCATCGAAAATCAAGAAACAATCTCGAATTGCCTTCGATAATTAATTTGTTAATTCATCTTGTCTAGTGTTTGTAGCTTCCTTTCTTGAGTAATCTGCCACAAAATTCTTTATTCAGAAACAAAATGATTCAACAAAAATGAAAATGAATGTTCACATCTATAAATGTCATATGTCATAATTGATAGAATATGAAGAATAATGGTTTATTTTTCGCGTGGATCAATGAACGAATGTATACTCATCTAAAGAAGGTTCCGATCGACCGTCCTATCAATTCCACACCACTACCGCACGGATAGTTCGAGTCTTCATCTTTCGTCAATACGATCACAGTCCCACACAATACTGTTGCAGTTATTCCTTGAACCTATCATTCATTTCCCGATATGTTCATGAGTATTGATATATTTGAGAGTGGAATTTCAAACATGATTTTCACTTCACTGCCTTATTGTAACATGTTCGATTTCTTATAACAGCTTATGTTTCCATTCGTAATTCTTATCCTGTTCAATCAAAAGATCGATGTCCAATCAGTTGTTGCTGTCACCGCTCAGTATTCGAACCCGAGACTATAATCAAGTTATGAGTACTGGTTTGAGGAATGGTTCGTTTGCTGTGAAGTGGACATTTGGTCCAGGATAAAATACACGGAGAACAATAAGAATTCACATTGGTTGATTTAAAATATGAAATCTGACCTTTCAAAATAACACAGTACTGAATAATTGGACGAGCTTCAGCGAGGATTCAATTTGACGAACTGAAAAAAATTGGTGTTCGTTTTTATGTTTTTTTTGTGTGTTTTTTGTCGGTTCTCCACAGGTCAAACGGCTACAGCTATCAACTCCGTTTTTTTTTTCCAATATGATTCCTCATCTAACTCAGATGTGTATAGTTTTGTGGCATTATCGGATGATAACTTTTTTTTTATGAATTTTAGAAATTTCAAAAATACACAGGATTACACGTTGGAGAAAAGAGGAAATATATTTATTTAAAAAAAAAATGAAATTCTGCTCGAAGTTGAGTTACATTATGATACAAAATTCTGAGAACTTTCAGCTTGATCGGGTGAGCCATTTCGGAGAAATACCATAAAATGTGCTAAATTGGTACCAATCAAAGCAGTTTTTACCCATTTCTAACTCAAATGTCACCCCATTGGCGAACGTGGGCAGAAGTTTGGCCATAAAAGTCGACATACTATTACTATCCGCTCGTCTAACAACGCATGTATGGCGTTTCTTAGTGATAGTAATGATCCACGGAATATCAGCTACAATAGATCACTACATCTTGAAAGATGGGCAGTCAAAGTGGAATATTACTTCACACTCTTGTTTCTAAACTTTCGTGGCGAGCACTATATAGCTGCAAGCCCATTCATTAACTATTCTATCAAGAGAAGGGGGGTGGGGGGGGGATGGAGACCAATGTTATGAAACAATAGGAAAACGCGGAATACGCGTTGTGAGATGAGCTCAGAAGTATGGAAATCGCCTCCCTCTGTAGCTCGGTCAACTGAGGTATATATCATTGGAAATAGCTAGATAGTCAAACTGAGAAACAAGTTGAAAAATACATAATTTAATTAATATAATGAACGTAACCAAGCAGTTGGTGACTGTTACATACAATGTTAATTTGGTTCTTTGTTAGATTAACTTCTTATTCCATTGAAACAAGTATAGAATAAGTTTCTCGGGCACGGTGTATATAACGTAATCCTATCCGTTGAATAATAAACGTCAACAAACAAGGCCCTCACCACTTACCCCCCCCCCACCTCCCCCTCCCCATCTACCCTACCACACCTCCTTTAACTGGGCGACTAGAGTATCAAACCCTCGAACCTAATCCGGTGGTCGACGAGCGAACTAGCAATATCATGACGGTATATAAGCTGCGGCAAGTGGCCTTTAAGATTTCCTATTAAGTACAAAGATTGTGACGTCATCGTCGTACCCTAATCTCGCTCGGCGATGGATTGTGGGAAGGAGGTGTGTGTATATATATATATATATATATATATATATATATATATATATATATATATATATATATATATATATATATATATATGTATGTATATATATAAATATATATGTAAATATATATATATATATATATATATATATATATATATATATATATATATATATATATATATATATATATCATTACAGTACGTCGTTGAAACCACAATATATATATATATATATATATATATATATATATATATATATATATATATATATATATATGTATCACTCCTGTGCACAGTGTCTGTGGAATTAATTTATGTGTGTCTTAATTTATTGGTTGAGCGAAGCGAAGATTCGATGTTGAACTTGTTGAATATAATGACGGATGGATAGGTTTTACCTTTTCATATATTGAGAATTTGAGATATTTTCACTGTGATGTGATATTACTCAATTCAGATTAGGTTTTACTGCGCGGTTATTCTTGTTAGACGAGCTTCAGCGAGGATTCAATTTGACATACTGAAAGAAAATTGGTGTTCGTTTTTATGTTCTTTTGTTTTTCTTAACGTTTTTTTGTCGGTTCTCCACAGGTCAAACGGCTACAGCTATAAATTTCAAACTTTTTTCATCATGGTTCCTTATCCAACTTAGATCTGTAGTTTTGTGGCATTATCGGATATCAACTTTTTCTAATGAATTTCAGAAATTTCAAAAATATCCCCCAGAATAACACGGCGGAAAAAATTTAAAAAATTATTAAAAAAAAAAATGAAATTTTGTGTGAAGTTGAATAACATCTTGATACACATTTATGGGAATTCTCAGCTTGATCGGGTCAGCCATCTTGAAAAAAAAACATGATATGTGCTAAATTGGTACCACTCGAAGCCGTTTTTACCCATTTATAACTGAAATGTCACCCAATTGGCGAATTTAGGCAAAAGTTTGGCAAAGAATTCGACATACTATTACTTCCCACTTATCCAACAACGCATATGTGGCGTTTTCCTAGTTTCAATCCTAATCTTGACTGTGATGTGAAAGTTGATGGTTGGATGAGCGTTTGAGGAGACTCCATCCCACTCTTATAGAGCTTCGTCTGTGTGTTTTTTTTTTAAATCACTGCACAGGCCGCAAGGTTTGACTGATTGACATGAAACTTTTTAGGTACACGTAAACTTTTTCAACTCAGAACTGTATAGTTTTGGGAATGAATCGGTCGAACTAACTTTGAGAAATATCATCTCAAAGTTTCTGAAATCTTCATAAGATCAGGCTGAGCAAGAGAAATGGAGAAATAAAATCTCTCCAAAATGAGATACATTTTTTTTTCTCAATGTGTACACATGAATGATACACATTATCACCATTTTGTGAGCAACTCGAACAAGCCGTTTTGAGGAGAAAAAATCAATTGACTGTTTGTATTCATCAAATCAGATCTAATACTTGGAAATAATTGCAGAATTATTATGTTGTCAAGATTCACTGCCTTCTGGATTCTATATTCGCCCGACAATGAAGTATTTTTCATATGCGTCAAGGTGTGTAGAAGTAGAATACCAGAGTTGATGAAGTAGCAAAGGCAGAACTACTTTAACGACTCTTATTAAACTTTATAAAGATATCTCGCTCATCTTACGCGGCATATGCTGCGTTGGCCCAGTTCATATTGAGAATGTTTTGAAAATGGCTCAATGAGATATCTGGTTGAACAGCCCTGATCTAGGATCTCGAAAAACGCTTGCATTTCCACTGTTCAGAAAGCACGCTCTGTACTCAACGGATTATGATATATTCCATGACTAAAAATAATGTTCGTATGATTTTGATAAGTCGTCGTTAAAAATCAACGTGCGAGCACAGCATATACTTTGTCCTGATTATTGAAAGATGATCACAAGTCCACCAATCAGATGCATAATCTCACCTATGTGTCCACTTTGGCACTTGGCAATTTGGTAATTGGTTATTGTTGCATAACCGCCAACCTAGCCCAGCTCCGGACCCTTGCGTTCTTATGTTTTGAATCTCATCGAACAAAATGATGATCGGTCTACTGGAACTTGCATTAGAGGGATGCGAGATCGAATCTCGAAAAAACAAATATAACAAATGATCTCATCCAAATTTTAATTAATACAATATCCTGACGTTTGTTAAACATTCATTGTCATCTCAACAGTGAGAGTGATATTGAGGTGATTCGATCAGTACTCACTGAGACGGGTGATTAAGTGGCTAGCATGTTGGACCGTCTTTCAGGAATACAGGACTTGATTGCCGACATGGTCGATCATCCTGACAGGTATTTTCCGTGGTTTTTCTTCGTAGTTTTGAGGTCAAAACTGGGATGATTTCTTAACATCAAACCACGACCGACTCCTTCCGATTATTCAAAAACACCTCATGATACAACTTTTCTTTTTTATATATATATTGGGTTTTAACGACGCACTGTAATGATTACTTAGATCTATTGGCGTCGGATGAATGATTAATGGGATGATGGGATGATGAGATGAAGGTTTTTATGGGTAGTGGGAAGGATAGTGGGAAGGAAGTGGTCGTGGCCTATATTGTGGGAACCATCCTGGCTTTAGTCTGGACTACAGAGGAAAACCACTAAACACCTCTGTAAAGATGGACGGTGGCGGGGATCGAACAGGGTCCTATATGTCCCTTCACCTCTCGGGTCACACGAAGCAAGTGCGCTAACCACTCAGCTACATGTGCCAGTATACAACTTTTCATCTCTTTTCATCTCATCATCCCGTCATATTATCATATATCATTCACCGACGCCAATAGATCTTAGTAATCATCACGATGCAAGTGTTTCGTTGGAACTGAATATAAATAAAAATGACAAAACAGTACTTATTGAGACGGGTGATTGGGTGGCTAGCACGCTGAACCATCTTTTAAAGAATCAGGATTCGATTTCCAACATGGTCGACCATCATGCAAATATTTTTTTATTTATATCCCCTCTGTCGTTCAGGAGGTCACGACCGACTCCTCCTCCTTTTCCAGAACTATCCACAAAATTACCTTATCTATAGGCCTACTGGTAGTACAACGATATAGCACGTGTGCTCAATATGTTTGGGAGATGTGGGTAGATTGGACCTGGGTTCAATCCACGCTGCCGTACATTTTTATAAAACGTATTCATAGTCACCATATGTAGCCTACATAATTCCCGGGATTTTTGCTGGAATATAGGTCACGACCACTTCTTTTCCACCACCATTTAATCAATTGAGAGACCTTCTTCTCATCATTTCATTATCATATTAGTTTTTTAACATAAAAACTTTATACAAAATCATTGTTTCCCAATTAGGGCTATGGATGAGAGATAGGATCGTTCGGACGGGGCACCACAAGGGTGATCTCACCACCCCATTTTAATTAGATAAAAGTCTTTCAGTTTCCGAACGTCCGGAACACAATGACTGTTTCTGTGATCCGGACACAAAACACACGAATGTTGATATCTTCCACTTTGAAGTGAGTCTTTTGGGCAATGATCACTTATTCCCATTGAAAGCAGATGTAAAATTCATCATTATACAAAATGACAAAGTAAAAATTGAATGGTGGGCTTCTAATGTCAAAATTAGGCCTATCACTATACTAATTAAAGGTCGTGGCCAATTAGTACGTCATCCAAGTATTTGCTCCGAAGACTGTGGGAAACCACGAAAAACCAAGTAAGGATGGATATTGAGAGGTGATTGTTGGTTTGAGCTTTTCCTTTCAACTTCTCTCCTCTTCTTCTTTTCTTGTGATGTTTGATTTTGTTTCTACTTTTTCTCTTTTCTTTATTTTCTTCTTTTTTTCTCTATTTTCATCAGTCACTCATCCGTCATTGATGAATCTTGATTTCAATTATGCTCATTGCGTCGTTGAACTCAATACAAATGGAATGATAATCTTCCATCTCATTCTCTCATCATCTCAATTATCATTCACTATCAGACATGTCTAGATGAGCGATAACGAAGACTCACTCTTATAAATCTTTGTCTGTATATTTTTTTTCCGTAAGCACTCCACAGGGGGTGCATGCCCTTGGCTCCCCATTTGTGAAAAGTTCAATATATTTTTTCACCAATCGTTTGTGCTTCGTTAGTGCCGGTTTGTGCCGCTAAAAGAATCGTTAGTGCCGTTCGGGTGAACGGAAAAACGATCAAGGTCGAAGCGGGTGCTAACGGCACACCAGCACCCCCTTCATGATAAATTGAAGTTTTTAACATCGATACCGATAGCTTATCGTTAGTGCTGGTTTGTGCCGTTGAGATTTTCGTTAGTGCCGTATTCCTTCTACCCTTAAATAAATAATCATAATAGGGGTGCCAGCACCCCCTTTATGGAAAAACGCAGTTTTTATAATCGATACTGATAGCTGATCGATAGTGCTGGTTTGTGCCGTTAGGATTTTCGTTAGTGCCGTATTCCTTCTTCCCTTGAATGAATAATCAAAATAGGGGTGCCAGCACCCCCTTTATGGAAAAACGCAGTTTTTATAATCGATACTGATAGCTAATCGTTAGTGCTGGTTTGTGCCGTTGAGATTTTCGTTAGTGCCGTAATCCTTCTACCTTTAAATAAATAATCAAAATAGGGGTGCCAGCACCCCCTTTATGGAAAAACGCAGTTTTTATGATCGATACTGATGACTTATCGTTAGTGCTGGTTTGTGCCGTTGAGATTTTCGTTAGTGCCGTATGCCTTCTACCCTTAAATAAATAATCAAAATAGGGGTGCCAGCACCCCCTTTATGAAAAAACGCAGTTTTCATGATCAATACTGATAGCTTTCCGTTAGTGCTGGTTTGTGCCGTTGAGATTTTAGTTAGTGCCGTATTTCTTCTACCCTTAAATGAATAATCAAAATAGGGGTGCCAGCACCCCCTTTATGGAAAAACGCAGTTTTTATGATCAATACTAATAGCTTATCGTTAGTGCTGGTTTGTGTCGTTGAGATTTTCGTTAGTGCCGTAATCCTTCTACCTTTAAATAAATAATCAAAATAGGGGTGCCAGCACCCCCTTTATGGAAAAACGCAGTTTTTATGATCGATACTGATGACTTATCGTTAGTGCTGGTTTGTGCCGTTGAGATTTTCGTTAGTGCCGTATGCCTTCTACCCTTAAATAAATAATCAAAATAGGGGTGCCAGCACCCCCTTTATGAAAAAACGCAGTTTTCATGATCAATACTGATAGCTTTCCGTTAGTGCTGGTTTGTGCCGTTGAGATTTTAGTTAGTGCCGTAATCCTTCTACCCTTAAATAAATAATCAAAATAGGGGTGCCAGCACCCCCTTTATGGAAAAACGCATGTTATTCATCGATACTGATAGGCCTACCTGTTTGATAGTGCTGTTTCGCGTCGTTGTTTCTGTTTGTTCTACCTGCAATTCCTTCTATGGTGGTTGTGTACTATGAATAAGAGGGCTCTCAGTACCGCTCTTCTGAATTTTTTTTTGTACGATATAAATAAGAAAACAAAATTTTGTACTGTTTTTAACAGTTGCCAATTGCGTACCACGGTATCTGCTCCTCTTGATTTAAATTCGAATTTATGTAAACTGAACTAATATCTGTATTTCGTGCCGTTTTCTTTCTGATAACTATTTTTGGCCACGATATTCAAAATAATAAAAGTTTCGATTGTTTATTGAGCTATATAAAGAGGCTAACAGCCTTTTCTATTGTGGTGAGCATCCTCAAAAGTAGATTCCGTAACTAATGTGAGATTCAAAGTTGGCGAAATAGGCCATTTTACGGACTTCCATAGTTGTCTTATGGAGATTCCGTAGGAGGTAGGAGCAGATGAGAGTTTTTCAACAGCGGTATCAATGTGAGTTGTCTAGTTAAGGTGCTAGTACAGGCATCAAAGATACATTTTTTTTTTTTTTTTTCATTGGCTTTTAACGACGCACTGTAATGATTACTAAGATCTATTGGCGTCGGATGAATGTTTAATGAGATGATGGGATGATGAGATGAAGGTTTTTTATGGGTTGTGGGAAGGATAGTGGGAAGGAAGCGGTCGTGGCCTATATTGTAGGAACCATCCCGGCATTAGCCTAGACTACAGAGGGAAACCACGAAAAACCCCTGTAAAGATGGACGGTGGCGGGGATCGAACCGGGTTCGATATGATATGATAGAAAAACTCAAAAATTGAAGGGCGAAGAACCACTCTTTCCTATTCTTCCAATTTTCTGTAGGAGGGGTCCCCTTGGCATTTATCCGTTGAGTTTTTTGCGATACCAGGAATGGTTCATCTAGGCCTACTACGCGTGTCAGAATATTCAGACCAAATATTGTCCGAAACTGAATGTTCGCCATTTCCACATCGTTCACTAGATTTGGCTGATATTCCAGCACGTGAAATTGGATTTCATAATCTACGAATGTCAGGAGAAAAAAATCTCCCAAAAAATCAATTCATGAAAATGTTTTTTTTTACCCTCTTTTAGGCCTATTTCACGTCGGACGGCCGCGTTGCGGTCGCTACAGTGATCGTTGACGCGAAAAACGACCCAAAATGGCCGCCGAAGGGTCGAACAGGTCGATAGGAAGAAAGCTTATTCTGGGTTTCGAACTGGTCGATCAGGTCGGGGTAGGATATGCCGTAGCGACCACGAACAAGATCTCGATATTTTTTAATCGAGTTTTAACATCAGACTCAAAGGGCTATGACATGGTTCCCGTTTTTTGCCTGTATATTCCAAAGTTTCTTTCGTATTTTTTCAAGGTGGACATTTATGAATCAACAAGAGTCTAAATGAGCTGAGAATGAACACGAGTTTCTATTGAAAATTTATGCGTCCGCCAGAGGGCCGGGAATGTGTCGGCCCCTCAACCGAAATGAGTTGTATAACTCGATTAAAAAATTTCAAGACTTTGTTCGTGGTGTCTATACGGCATATCCTACTCCGACCTGATCTACCAGTTCGGAACCCAGGATCAACTTTCCGCCTAAAGACCTCCTCGACGCGTTGGCGACCATATTGGGTCGTTTTTCGCGTTAACGACCATTGTAGCAACCGCTACGCAGCTGCCCGACGTGGAATAGCCCTAAAACCGGGTGAAAAAAAACAATTACGTCAATAATTCTTTTTAGAATTTTTCTCTACTGACATTCGTACATTCTGACATGCGATTTCACGTGCTGGAATATCAGCTGAATCAGGCGAACGGTGTGAAAATGCCGAACATTTCAGTTTCCGACACTATTTTTTCGTCTCGAGCACCCAATCGAGGTCGGTAATGCATATCCTACCCCGACCTGAACGACCAGATCGAAACCCAGAATTAGCTTTCTTCCTATCGACCTGTTCGACCCTTCGGCGGCCATTTTGGGTCGTTTTTCGCGTCAACGATCACTGTAGCGACCGCAACGCGGCCGTCCGACGTGAAATAGGCCTAAAAGAGGGTAAAAAAAAACATTTTCATGAATTGATTTTTTGGGAGATTTTATTCTCCTGACATTCGTAGATTATGAAATCCAATTTCACGTGCTGGAATATCAGCCAAATCTAGTGAACGATGTGGAAATGGCGAACATTCAGTTTCGGACAATATTTGGTCTGAATATTCTGACACGCGTAGTAGGCCTAGATGAACCATTCCTGGTATCGCAAAAAACTCAACGGATAAATGCCAAGGGGACCCCTCCTACAGAAAATTGGAAGAATAGGAAAGAGTGGTTCTTCGCCCTTCAATTTTTGAGTTTTTCGTAAGGGTACCTACCCCCTCTGTGAAAAGTCGAAAAATGAGGGGTGTTTTCACGGCCCTCTGGTGGACGGAATGATTTTTCCATGGGAATTTTGTGACCAGATACCGGTCAATTAGACTCTTTTGAATTCAGAACTGATCACCTCAAAGGGATCCGAAGAAAACTCTGGAAGATATAGGCGAAAAAGGGGAACCATGTCGTAGTGCATTAGGACCATAGTTAAATCAAAATGGATGATTTCTTTCAAAGTCCTTCAACATTGGTCTCATGGGGCTACTACATGGTTCCTGTTTTTCACCTATATCATCCAGAGGTTCGGATCGCTTCGAGATGATCATTTCTGGATTGAGCACAATCCAATCGACCCGAATATGCGCACGGCATCCCTCTAACAAAATTCTGTTCGCCTGCCAGAAAGCCGTGAATACACCCATCATTTTTCGAATTTTTTCAAAGGGGGTAGGCCTACTCTCAGGAAATGGTGAAAAAATTGAAGGGTGAAAAACCACCCTTCTTTATAATTTTGTTTTCGTTTATCCCACACTTGATCCCCTGTTAGCACACTTACTTATATTCCAAGTCTTGGAATTGGTGTGACATATGGGAGGGGGGAGCGTGAATTTTTTCCCCCAGTTCTTCTCTCGATTGTATCCGGGAACTTATGACACACTATTATTCTGAGATTTGGCACACTAAATCCTGTCACGGCACACTAATTATATTCCAAGTGTCAGAATTAGTGTGACATGTTGGGGGGCCACCGTGAACTTGGCCCCTCATTTCTATTTCTATCATATCTCAGAAACTAATTGCACACTAATTAGGTTCACAGGTTCACGGACCTTAGACATCGCACACACCTATGGTTCGTATTTTATAGAAGAATAAATCACTCAATAAAACACTTGACAAAACATCTGAAAATTATAACTTTTTGGAAAAAAATATGTATCTTTGATGCCTGTACTAGCACCTTAACTAGACAACTCACATTGATACCGTTGTTGAAAAACTCTCATCTGCTCCTACCTCCTACGGAATCTCCATAAGACAACTATGGAAGTCCGTAAAATAGCCTATTTCGCCAACTTTGAATCTCACATTAGTTACGGAATCTACTTTTGAGGATGCTCACCACAATAGAAAAGGCTGTTAGCCTCTTTATGTAGCTCAATAAACAATCGAAACTTTTATTATTTTGAATATCGTGGCCAAAAATAGTTATCAGAAAGAAAACGGCACGAAATACAGATATTAGTTCAGTTTACATAAATTCGAATTTAAATCAAGAGGAGCAGATACCGTGGTACGCAATTGGCAACTGTTAAAAACAGTACAAAATTTTGTTTTCTTATTTATATCGTACAAAAAAAAATTCAGAAGAGCGGTACTGAGAGCCCTCTTATTCATAGTACACAACCACCATAGAAGGAATTGCAGGTAGAACAAACAGAAACAACGACGCGAAACAGCACTATCAAACAGGTAGGCCTATCAGTATCGATGAATAACATGCGTTTTTCCATAAAGGGGGTGCTGGCACCCCTATTTTGATTATTTATTTAAGGGTAGAAGGGATACGGCACTAACGAAAATCTCAACGACACAAACCAGCACTAACGATAAGCTATTAGTATTGATCATAAAAACTGCGTTCTTCCATAAAGGGGGTGCTGGCACCCCTATTTTGATTATTTATTTAAGGGTAGAAGGGATACGGCACTAACGAAAATCTCAACGGCACAAACCAGCACTAACGATAAGCTATCAGTATCGATCATAAAAACTGCATTTTTCCATAAAGGGGGTGCTGGCACCCCTATTTTGATTATTTATTTAAAGGTAGAAGGATTACGGCACTAACGAAAATCTCATCGGCACAAACCAGCACTAACGATTAGCTATCAGTATCGATCATAAAAACTGCGTTTTTCCATAAAGGGGGTGCTGGCACCCCTATTTTGATTATTTATTTAAAGGTAGAAGGATTACGGCACTAACGAAAATCTCAACGGCACAAACCAGCACTAACGATAAGCTATCAGTATCGATCATAAAAACTGCGTTTTTCCATAAAGGGGGTGCTGGCACCCCTATTTTGATTATTTATTTAAAGGTAGAAGGATTACGGCACTAACGAAAATCTCAACGGCACAAACCAGCACTAACGATTAGCTATCAGTATCGATTATAAAAACTGCGTTTTTCCATAAAGGGGGTGCTGGCACCCCTATTTTGATTATTTATTTAAGGGTAGAAGGAATACGGCACTAACGAAAATCTCAACGGCACAAACCAGCACTAACGATCAGCTATCAGTATCGATTATAAAAACTGCGTTTTTCCATAAAGGGGGTGCTGGCACCCCCATTTTGATTATTTATTTAAGGGTAGAAGGAATACGGCACTAACGAAAATCTCAACGGCACAAACCAGCACTAACGATAAGCTATCGGTATCGATGTTAAAAACTTCAATTTATCATGAAGGGGGTGCTGGTGTGCCGTTAGCACCCGCTTCGTTCTTGATCGTTTTTCCGTTCACCCGAACGGCACTAACGATTCTTTTAGCGGCACAAACCGGCACTAACGAAGCACAAACGATTGGTGAAAAAAAATATTGAATTTTTCACAAATGGGGAGCCAAGGGCATGCACCCCTCCACAGGCAGCAGGGTTCGACTATTCGATATGAAACTTCTTGAGTACACGCAAACGTGAACAACTTGGAAATATAGAGTTCTTGGAATGAATCGGTTGGACCAATCGTGTGAAATATCATATCAAAGTTCCTAAAAACCTCGTTAGATTAGGCCGGGCCAAAAAAAAAAATTGAAAGATAAAATCTGTCAAAATGAAATGAATTTTTTTTCGGATGTGTAAAGATGAATGATACACATTATCACCATTTTTCAATCAATTCAAATTAGTCGTTTCGTAGGAAAAAATTCAATTGACTGTTTTTATTAGGCCCAGTATTACCAAGTCCAGTTAGTATTTATCTGAGAGTTGGTGAAAACAAATACCACAGGTAACCATGGTGATAACAAGTTTGAACTGTCAGATGAAGGCTAACTACACTTGGTAATACCGGGCCTTAATCAAATATATAGATATAATAGCAGAATTATGTTGCCAAGATTCACTACTTTCTAGATTCGATATTTGCCAAACAATGAGGTATTTTTCATATGCGTCAAGGTGTGTATGATACCAAAGTCGATACATCAGTATCAGAGGTGGAACTACTTCAACGACTTTTGTACCTTATCATCAGATATCTCGCTCATCTTACCACGGATATGCTGCGTTTG
>OZ023326.1:84178009-84193009 GCA_964007535.1 Brachyptera risi
ATATAAATATATATATAATATATATATATATATATATATATATATATATATATATATATATTTATATTATATATATATATATATATATATATATATAATATATATATATATATATATATATAATATATATATATATACATATACATATATATATATATATATATATATATATATATATAATATATATATATATTTATATATATATTTATATTTATATATATATATATATATATATATATATATATATATATATATATATATATAATATATATATATATATGGATATATATATAAATATATATATATATATATATATATATATATATATATATATATATATATATATATTATATAATCATATATAAATATATATATTATATTTTTATATATATATATATTTATATATATATATATATATAATATATATATATATATATATATATAAATATTTTTATATATATATATATATATATATATATATATATATATATATATATATATATATATATATATATATACATATATAACTAACTCGGGAAATATTTCACTGTTAAGACCCGAATTGGAGCACTTTTTTCCATACTATGATAAAATAGGTTGGTATCAGTACATCGTGGATGTACCATGGATTCTTGATTGTTTAAATGAAGATTGGTAGGCTGACCGTTGCATATGACATTCATACGTCACTTCAGAAATGTGGGAACCTTCTGATTCACATCATAACAAAATAACTTGATCTGTTTGTGTAATTTATCTATTAGTAACAGTCGACTTGTATCCCCGTTTTGTTCGGCGGGCTGATTCAGTGAGGACTTATTTCTCAAGAATGGAGAATCTGCATTCCAGAATTATCAACTTTGAATCATGTTCAAAGAATCATGAATGAATCATGATCATGAATCTTGAAATTTGAAATCATTCCTTTGAATCATGTTTTTTATTTCATAATTTTTTGATAATTTGAAATATGATATTTTTGAATCATCAATTCAGACCGTTCAAACCACGCAGTTTGAACGCCACTGAGTGGGCCTATACTGAATATGTTGGCTCATGTCACTCGTGAGTCATACTTAGATTAGATACGTATCGATGTAGTGATACCAACATAATTCATAATAATAATATGACGGAGGTTCACTGACACGCTTCTTCAAACTGAGATATTTCCGGGGTCAGAATTTGAGTCCAGGGTTCCGATTGCCTGCAGCGCAACTATCGCTACCATCTCGGACAATATAAAATGAAAGTGCTATACACTGCTCAGTGGAATTATTATGTTTGCAGTTTCATTATTTTTTTGGCATGGAGCTTATATTGAATTTTGTAAGTTCAACAATGCCATCGGTACCATAGCCACTCATTATCTGCATCTAGTTCACGAGGTAATCCGCTAAATCGTAACAGGCAATCGGAACTTTCGGCTCTGAACTGACCGCTAGAACCACAAATGTATCCCATGTTATTAGTATGGCAGTTTGAACACCTTCACAACATAATATATATTTACTTACTGAATGTTTCGATACATCGCACAAAATATCATCATACCCAGTTTCAATTTGTCTGCCTGACAATTCTTCCTGATGTGTCTTTTCAACATTTCGATGTCTTTGGAAACATTCTCTTCCATGAACTTACATAGGCCTATGACTATCAATAACGTGACGGGATAAGCAACATGGCGCTTTCCTTTCGCACCATGCGTATATCAAAGGGATGCCGCCTCACAAATGTTATGATGATTTGCTGGTATTGTTGTATGTTGATCTATACAAGTAATGGATTTAATGCAATCTGTGAATCCAGCTCTTTCCAACTGCAGAGAGCAATATTGGAATACATTTCATTTGAATTGGCCAATCTAAATTCAAAATACGTCTGTAAAAGCATTCAGTCCCCTAGTCAAGAGCCCTACTGCTGTATTCATCATTTGATAACTGGATAATTACTCATCATCTACGAGAAAGATCAGAAACAATGCAAGTACACAACTATGTACTATATATTAAAATACGAGCCTAATACGTACGATTTGATTTGAAATATCGAATCTCAGAAATGTACACTAAAGCGCTGATTCCATCATGGTGAAAACGGCCTAATGTTAAAAGGATAGGACTTACGTCATGTTGCTTATTCTATTACGTCATTGATAATCATAGCATGGGCCTATACTTCAGATAGATAATCTTGTCTCGAAAAATCAGTCCAGCAAATTGAAATTGAATTTGGTACGACGTGATTGACTCTACAAATGGATGTAAATCAGTGAGAAAAGCTCGAGGCCACCCAGATGTGCTATTTCGTTTTTTTTTTCTCTTCTTCTAATAATTATTTCATCTAGTTCCAAAAGAATGAGAAAGAAAACCGTAAGTTAATTGAATAGATAAAAACTACGGAATTAATTATTCAATCCCCGATGTTTACAAGTTTTCGCATCCCAATATAGGCCTGATTATGTATTTTATGAGCCCGCATCTTGGCTGATAATATTCCTCTTCGAAATGCTCAACCCAAGTTTGGTGTGCGTTGAAAAGTTTGGTTGTGGGTCGAAAAGTGAAAAAAATTCCAGTAACTACCGCTAGATGGAGAAGTTTTTCAATTCGAAATTTGGACAAAATCTAGTTACATTACACATTTTGGCCAAGGAAATTGAGAAAACTGTGAAATTACAGGTGAATCAGAATTTCGATTATTGATGAGAAAAGTTGAACTCAAGGATGTGCGTTCGTGATTTATCTCTACTATTATTCGGTAACCGGAAATTAAGCAATGAAAACCATCAAATTGGGCACATTTTGATTCGATTATTGCTCCATAATGAAATAATTCTTCAATTTTCGATTAGGCATATCTAATTGTGAGGATATCACTTGTATATTACATTTTACCGCAATTCCGTAGTGTTTGTAGTTCTTGAGATATTTGTGGCGAAAGTGCACCCTGTAAATCTGTCTAAGATGCGGACTGCAAGATTCAGCTGTAATTATCTTAAAACCAATGTTTTTCCCACGTTTGACCACTTTCCTCCCAAACCGGTCTAGCGAATGAGTTGAAATTTCCACAGCATATTTGTGCACTCGTTTCTCATATTTTGAACGAAATAGAGAGAGAATATACATTTTTGGACGAGAACAAATAATTCTTCAACTTGCTAAAATGTGGTAATATATTCGGTATTATTGAAAAATTGGTGAAAAAAACATTCAGAGAAATGTTACGTTCGAAATATGTGTTTGGAATATAGTGATGTGAGGTGAAAAGTTCCATGTTAATTCAGTGAGTCATTCTCTTGAAAAGTGGTCAAGAAGTTTCCTACTTCAACATTGTTGGTATGGGCACATCCGGGTGGCCCTAAGGCCTGGTTCACAATCAAAATAAGGAATAGTGATTATAGCAATATCAAAATAAGGAATAGTGATTATAGCAATATCAAAATAAGGAATAGTGATTATAGCAATAGCAATAGTGTAATATGTAAATAGTGACATAGTTGAGCCACAATATATATAAACCTTTATTGGCCCCTGACTCCAAAGTGCACAGGATAACAATCAATATAAAATACATGAGAACATATAATAGAACAAAGTTATGTAACTGAATATTGAAATGATACGAAAATGGAATAAAAATTGAAAAAAATTAACGATGAAATACCTAATTATGACACTGATGATAATTTGAAGGATAAAATAAATGTAAGCGTTGATGGATGATGGTTAGTTATATAGATGGTTCCTGAATATCCGAATGGAATCCTTCAGGGCTGACATCCCAATCTCATATTTCAAAGAATTATCTTTCAAAAGACGTTCATAAAAATCACTAAGAAACTTCTTATTTCACTGGTTCACCGCCAACCTAAATCATTATTTTGCCTGGAACGGTTTGAATTTTAGTGGCAGTGGCAACAACAGAGGCATTCCAGATTATTCTATTATTATATTCTATTCTTCTTTTAAAATAATAGATTAGGCCTTGCAGCAACTGTCAAAAGTCATTCTGACAATTATTCCTTGAGAATGTCTAATTTGAGTCTCAGAGAAAAATAAAATACCCGAAATACATAACGGTAAGTCGCTTGACTACAGTAGTAATATCATCTGATTGGTTATATAATTTAGCTTGTCATAACGGTTATGAGGAATAAGTAATAAGGAATGGATTTTGACCTAATGACCTAATCACTAAAACCAGTTTATTATTGTGAACGGTTACATGGAAACGCCATCATCCATTTCGCTTAAACACTATACCATATTCCATATTCCATAATCACTATTTCAATTGTGAACTAGGCTTAACCCAACTGATATATTTCCACTGATATTCCTATAGTGTCTACCTACACGATGATCAAGTTTAGTTTGCGAGAATCTTGACTTAGAAACTATATAGAGACTCAATAAGTGTGTCTTATACAGCCTGGTTCACAATTGCAATAGTGATTATGGAATATGGAATATGGTATAGTGATTAAGCAAAATGGATTATGGCGTTTCCATGCAACCTTTCACAATAATAAACTGGTTATAGTGATTGGGTCATAAGTCATAAATAATGGAAAAAATACATTCCTTATGACTTATTCCTTATAACCATCATGACAAACCAAATTCTGACCAATCAGATGATATTACTACTGTAGTCAAGTGACTTACAGTTATGTATTTCGGGTATTTTATTTCTCTCTGAGACTCAAATTAGACATTCTCAAGGAATAATTGTCAAAATGACTTTTGACAGTTGCTGCAAGACCAAATTCATCATTTTATAAAGCTCGGTATTACCAAGTCCAGTTAGCCTTTATCTGACAGTTCAAACTTGTTATCACCATGGTTACCAATGCTATTTGTTTTCACCAACTGTCAGATAAATACTAACTGGCCGTGGTAATACCGGGCCTAAGACAAATATAAAAATGATGGAATAATCTGGAGGGCCTTGGTTGTTGCCACTGCCACTAAAATTGAAACCGTTCAAGGCAAAATAATGATTTAGGTTGGCAGTGAACCATTGAAATAAGAGGCTATTTTGGCCCAACTATGTCACTATACACTATAACACTATTGCTATTTCATAATCACTATTCCATATTTCAATTGTGAACCAGGCTTACCGAAATGGTCAGCTAATTATGGATACATAATGCAGCTCGATCGGTGAACGAAGTTTGATGCTAACTCACTGCCCGAATTTGAAACCGGAAACTGAGCAAGATATGAATTTCTCCTCCTCCTATATCCATTCCGTCCGCTGTGTTCCTCACTGTATTCAACTAAACGGTTACAACATTATACCACATAACGCATAATAGATGAAACTATACAAGTTACTTGAACAGTTCCGACTACATGATTGAATTATATTACCTATAAATAGATTTACTCCAGTTTGATAAGACGCTACTTAGCTTGAAATTGTAACATATCATATAATAACATATACATTATAACTATCATAACGATAAAATTATATTATATCATAATATATCTTGATATACGACTATTATATAATTTAGAACATGTCGAGCAAAGGCACTTCTGGATATTGGTACTCATCCATACTTTATATACTTCAGATACTATATTTGATGAGCGTAGCGAAGTCTCCATCCCATTCTTATAGGGCTTTGTCTGTGTGTTTTTTTTTTTTTGAAGCACTCCACAGGTCGCAAGGGTTGACTGATCAACATGAAACTTTTTTGTACACGCAAACTCATCCAACTTAGAAGTGTATAGTTTTGGGGATGAATCGGTCGGACCGATTTTGAGAATCATCATCTCAAAGTTTCTGAAAACCCCATAAGATTTGGCTGGGCGGAAAATGTTGAAAAATAAAATCTCTCAAAATGGAATGAAATTCTCTCTAAATGTGTATACATGGATTTTACACATTATTACGATTTTTTGAGCAATTCTAATCGGTCGTTTTGGAGAAAAAAAATAAAATGACTGATGATATTCATAAAATCTATGACATAAAATATATCATAAAAATTGTGACAGAATTAAGTTGTCGAGATTCACTGCTTTCTAGATTCAAGAGTTGACAAATAATGAAGTATTTTTATATGCGTCAAGGTGTGTAGAATACCAGAGTCAATGAAGTGGCAAGAGTAGAACTACTTTAACGACTTCTATAGCTCATTCAGATATCAAGGTGTGTAGAATACCAGAGTCGATAAAGTAGCAAGGGTAGAACTACTTCAAGGACTTTTATAACTTATTCAGATATCTCGCTCATCTTACAACGCATATTTCGCGTTTGACTAGTGTAGTTATTTGTTTATACCATAAGGCCTATAACTCACCTCCATATGCTTGATTATTGAACTAACTGCAGCCTCCTTCATTCCACCGACGGACTCAGGGCAATGAAAGAATCAGTAATCAGAAGGATTTTTCCCCAAAGTCCGGACCACATTGTAAGTGGAAACCGTGTCTGTGATGATTCAAATCACGCATCCGAATGGTACCGGACACATCGGTGTGCGACACGTATTTCGGCTGCTACAGCGGATTCTGCCGGTCGATCCACCGCAAATTAAAAAAATCCGCACGGAAAAGTGGGCTTTTCCCCAAATTCCGGACCACATTGTAAGTGGAAACCGTGTCTGTGATGATTCAAATCAAGCATCCGAATGGTACCGGACACATCGGTGTGCGACACGTATTGCGGCTGCTACAGCGGATTCTGCCGGTTGATCCACTGCAAATTCAAAAATTCCGCAGGAAAAGTGGGCGGCAAGTGACCTTCAATATTAACTTTTCCGTCATTAGCGAGGGTGGGTGAACGTTTTGAGTTCAAACAAAATAACTCGCGCGACACTTTTCCGGCTTTTCCGAAAAACGTGAGTATGATGAGCCGATTTTGGCGCGATTTGAGACGGCACATTTTGATGTCCACCCATTGGTACCGATCCGGTGGGTGTGCGAGCCACACTCCGGTGTCAAAAGACCTCTATTGGACTCCAACTTTGCGATTTTATCACGGCGAAGGTTGACGACGATTTTCCGTGAATGTTCGTGGTTCCGGTCACTCTTTTTCGGTAAATTTTTTTTTGAGATCGAAAAAACAGACTCTTTTTTTCGAAACCTGTCCCGCTTTTTCGCGCAAACGCGTGGATAAACTGGGAATCGGTAGGCTACAATTTGAGCCAATTTTCGGCCCGCGTCGAATGGTACTGCGGTCCGACGCGTCCGTGCTTTCCGCTGCGGCAGATATGACCGATTGAGATGCGTTTTGACGCGTCCGCGCTTCCCGCTGCGGCAGATACGACCGATTAAGCTGCGGTTCGACGCGTCCGCGCTTCCCGCTGCGGCAGATACGACCGATTGAGCTACGGTTCGACGCGTCCGCGCTTCCCGCTGCGGCAGATACGACCGATTGAGCGTTTCGGTCCACGCCAACTTTCGCATCCCATTAACATTATCAGCATTTATATCAAGAGTAAACAAAACACACGACTGTTGATATCTTCCACTTTGAATCAAGTCTCTCATATAAGTCAGTATAATGACTGAAAAAGGAATTAAAATCAAATACTTTCCATTCTGTATCCATCTCTGGGATTATCAAAATAATGATAATTGACATACATTTCTAAATCACAGACTACCAATGGTGAGAACAGTATGGGTGAAGAGAGAAAGAAGAAAATAGTAACTTCAATGAATGATCTGCAGGTTTTGTCAGGTTACAATCATCTGTTCATTCATACACCGTGAATTATAGTTGTTTGTATTGAAAATATTCTAGATTCAATACTATGCGTCACACAATTCTAAAAAATCATAAGAATGTTTGCCATTGATTCTTGAAAAAATCGTCCATTACATAGTTTCTCGCGCTTGCTCACTCTCTTACTCTATCTAACTTTCTCACTCCATCTTTCTCACATTTCAATTATTTTAATATGTTCACCTTCTCTTTGTCATCCTAGAAAAATCAATATTTGTATTGCAAACCGTGAACGTTAATTTTGAATTCCATTTATACTCACATAGGCCTATTATGTATCACACTGTAGGCCTACTAACTGTAACTTGATATGTTTCTTTGACGATGAAAGAAATTATCGAAATAAAAGAAATTATGTTATTTTGAATTTTGAAATATCCCAAGTACTTATATAACTAATATGTGATGAATCAATGGTGATGAATCACCTTTTGACAATTTCTGTTCATTTAAACGTGAAATAAAATTAGGGTTAGGTGTTGGACCAGTCAAAAAGATTCCAGAATGAGAGCCGGGGTCATACACTGAACATCGCCTATTTGCATCGTATATCATTGTATATTGTATCATATTATTCAATACATTGTATATGACATTGTATATTTATACTTGTATATGCAAATGCACATTTTATTTTTATTTCAGTCAAGCTTGCTTTCATGTGTACTATTTCATTGAAATATAGAATACATTGTTAAGAGGCCTCTTTACATGTCGCCTCACTATTTCATTAAAATAAAAAATACATATCTAAGAGGCCTCTTTACATGTCGCCTCACTATTTCATTAAAATAAAAAATACATTTCTAAGAGGCATCTTTACATGTCGCCTTACCATTTCATTAAAATATAATATACATTTCTAAGAGGCCTCTCCACATGTAGCCTTACTGATTCATTAAAATATAAGATACATTCCTAAGAGGCCTCTTCACATGTAGCCTTACTATTTCATCAAAATATAAAATACATTGTTGAGAGGCCTCTTTACATGTCGCCTCACTATTTCATTAAAATATAAAATACATTTCTAAGAGGCCTCTTTACATGTAGCCTTACTATTTCATTGAAATATAAGATACATTTCTAAGAGGCCTCTTCACAAGTCGCCTTACTATTTCATTAAAATAAAAAATACATATCTAAGAGGCCTCTTTACATGTCGCCTCACTATTTCATTTAAATATGAAATACATTTCTAAGAGGCCTCTTTACATGTCGCCTTACTATTTCATTAAAATATAAAATACATTTCTAAGAGGCCTCTCCACATGTAGCCTTACTGATTCATTAAAATATAAGATACATTTCTAAGAGGCCTCTTCACATGTAGCCTTACTATTTCATCAAAATATAAAATACATTGTTGAGAGGCCTCTTTACATGTCGCCTCACTATTTCATTAAAATATAAAATACATTTCTAAGAGGCCTCTTTACATGTAGCCTTACTATTTCATTGAAATATAAGATACATTTCTAAGAGGCCTCTTTACAAGTCGCCTTACTATTTCATCAAAATATAAGATACATTTCTAAGAGGCCTCTTTACATGTGGCCTTACTATTTCATTAAAATATAAAATACATTTCTGAGAGGCATCTTTACATGTCGCCTCACTATTTCATTAAAATATAAGATACATTTCTAAGAGGCCTCTTTACATGTTGATTGCAGACGTTCGGGGCCCAAGTTGGCAACGGAAAACCAAGCATCGTATCAACCCACAGATCTTGGTTAGATGATCACCAGCATTCAATACGTGCTCGTACGAAGAGCTTTGGTTCGTGGTACGTTTTCAACCCTTTCAAAATAATTGTCAAAAATCAACATGTTTTTTACCTGTTTTTCATTATTCTCTCTATTTTTTAAGAGTGAAGTATTATAGATTATGATTTTTGGTGAACGTAGAGGCACAGATATACTTACTGCTGTTTTATTACGAAAATAATCAAACTGATTGACCCCATACCGTTTACCCACCATGTGTTGGGAGCTGAAGGTCTGTATTGATGCTTTTTGTCCTGTTTTGTTCGTTTCCTACAGGTTTTACTCCTGGGTTATGAGATGTAAAGTAGCCCTCTGGACCCCAATCCCTTAGATAAATGAGATGTGAGAAAAATCAAAATGAGTGAGATAATCGTTTTCTCACTCACTTTTATTTTTCTCACATCTCATTTATCTCAGGAATAGGGGTCCAGAAGGAATGTCCATTAATCGAGAAAACATCCCGTTGAGATGAGAACGCCAGTGCCATCTCTCTACCCACCCCGACGCTTGATATCGCCATCTAGTAGCCACATTTTCCCACCAGATGGCAGCAGAGTGAGAAAACCCATTCGTTGACGTTCATAACTCACGCTAGGTGGCAATACCTGCACGATTTCCCAATGCCGTGTTCGAAGAAATTCATTCGAACTGATCGTTTTTTTTTAAATGCTCTTTATTAGATAACAAAATAAAATTCACACCAAAAATGGATCCACGAAACCCTAAAAGTGTTTAGCTGTGGTATGAGTAGCCCACACATAGAAATAAATTAAGTTAAATTGAATTAAATTTCCTACAAAAATCGATCTGAATGATGAACCTTATCACAAATCTGAAGTCTTAAAGTGATCAAAATGGAATCAACAAGATACAAAAATTGAAAAATTGCAGAGGATTCTCATTGAATTGAGAAGACGGATCTGGTTTTCCAACCTATCAGCCCATATCCAGTCTATAGATACGAATATAAATCATGATTATAGATCGTTGAACGTATATTTCTCGATTGGTATGATGCGTGCGTCCCCGTAGTTCTGTGGAAGTTAGCGAGTCGACACTGTGACCGAGCAAATCGTGTTTGTCACACTGCCAGTGGCATGAATAACTACAAGATCGCATGTGGACTGACGTGGAATCGCCCTTCTTGAAAGATTAATGGTAATATGTGTGACTGGCATTACTCGGGTGAACTTGATGTTTTATTTGGTGAAATATATCCAGGGTAAACGTTCGTTCCCGTTTATTTCGGGGTTGTCCCGTTTTTTTTCTCTGTTCCGTGTTATTTACGAGATAGTACGGGACGCCGAATGTCCCGTATCCTGTTTACTGTTCATAATTTCGGGAAGGAATATATATTTGAACTTTTGATAAAGATAATTTCATAATTCGAGGTGGGTTAACAGCCTTTTCCTCTAACTTGTCCGCAAAGGAATCGAAGGTTTATTCTCACAATACATAATCATGTGTTCGGGTTGTTGATGAAGAGCTCATTCTTGTTGAAATGCCAGTGAAAATGTTTCCCAGATTCTTGGGAAGCAATGTCATTCACTGTGATGATGAGTCGAGTAGCTAGCACACTGAACCGTCATTCAGGAGACCGGGGTCGATTCCACCATCCTGATATGGTTCTTATTGATTTTTCTTCGTGTTTGAAGTCAATACTGAGATGTCTCTTCGAAAACAGGCCTTCCTACTATCCCAAAAAACATAAGCCCACATCTCATCATCCCAAGATCTCATATTTCATTCATCGCCAAACAATAGATCGTAAATCGCCAATAGGTGCAATTGGCATCTAGACGCCAATAGATCGTAGTCGTCAGTAAATAGATCGATCGATAGATCGTATAGATGGATCGTATCTATGGATCGACCTATAGACGTATATAGATCGACCAATAGATCGTAGTCGTCAGTAAATAGATCGATCGATAGATCGTATAGATCGATCGTATTTATATATCAACCTATAGACGTATATAGATCGACCAATAGATCGTAGTCGTCAGTAAATAGATCGATCGATAGATCGTATAGATGGATCGTATCTATGGATCGACCTATAGACGTATATAGATCGACCAATAGATCGTAGTCGTCAGAAAATAGATCGATCGATAGATCGTATAGATAGATCGTATCTATGGATCGACCTATAGATCGTATATAACGTGATCATGGGAGTCTGTAGGGCCCTTCTTCAGACGAGACTTGTGCTGACATCTAGGAATTGGTTTGAGAGATAAGTGATATTCTACTGGCCGATAGAATACTCTTTCATTCACAAAATTTGATCCTGACTCCGCCCTCCTCCTGGAAGAGAAATGTATAGCTCCATGAAAAGAAATATTAATTATACATTCAATTTGTATTAGAGAAGAGCAATATGCTGATGAATCTGCTTCCTGTCGACGGAGCCTATGCAAGTGATTCTGATGCAGTTTTTCTCTTTCCTCAATTCATTTATGTCCCGTATTTCGAATGTTTTGTCCCGTTTTCTGAAAATATGTCCCGTATTTTTATCTCTGAATGTGGTCACAATAATAATACACATTACCACAATTTTGTATGTGATTTGAATCAGCAGTTTCGGAGAAAATGATTTGATGAATGATTTTTTTTTCAACAAATACATAGTTGAAAATGATAACGGAACCACGATGTGGTGGTACCAACCATACCATCATAATATGAAAGAGGTGACCCAACTCGGGTCTTGAAAGTGAAATATTTCCGGGGTCAGAATCTGAGTCTAGCGTCCCGATTGCCTGAAGCGCAGCCAGCGCTTTTATTTCAAAATATTTGAAAGAACAATGCTCAACAAAAATATACACGGCCCAGTAGATCACAAGAATTATGGGTTCTGTGAGAAGTAGCTCTAACTGGCAGTTCGAAGTTGTTATCACCAACTCTCGGATGAAAGCTAACTGGACAATTGGTATCATTCAGCTGGTTCTACAGACTCGTTTATGCAAAAGCAATAATCATTGAAGTTCATAGATTAAAGGATCACCGACAAAATGAATGAATTCATCGAATAACATACTTCTTTATCACGAAAAACATCTCGTCCATCAACATTGGATTTTCCTAGAGAATAATAATATCCTATGCTGGATGACCCCGTTGACCTTATAGCATGCGATCATTCAGTAAAATCCATGAGACCGTGAATGAGTCAGTGAGGCCAGATATGATCACCAAGATGTAGTTAGTGATACCAATTTTTAATACCAGTTAATTTCACATAATTTAGTGTCTACGTTAATTACTTATGGTACCGTATATTTTTTGTCATTAATTTTAATTTTTTGTTAGGGTCAATCACAGCATATGTTGATACAATATGGAAATTCTAGAATTAGTTTCCAATTGGTTGCCTTATTTTCATTTTTATGCTCATTATCATTTAACCTATCGAAGTGAATTATGTTTTAATATGAGTTTATTAATATTAGCATGGTAAATCACAGTGTATTTTAGTGTTCTGTTTTTCATCGTTTGAACCACGGATGAGCCATTTATGGCTTAGTGGACGAGAGTTCAAACTGTATCACTTTATTGTATAATTTAATTTGTGACAATAAAAAAAATAAAAAAAAAACAATTCCATCCTAATATGAAGAAGGTGCTCCGACTCACATACTGATAACATGAACAGTATTTGTGGTTTCTTGCGGTCATTTCAGAGCCAAACAAAAGTCCTGATTGCCTGTCACGATTAAGTAAATTCCCTTGTGAACTAGATATAGATAAGAGTGGCTACGGTACCGGTGGCATTGTTGAAATCACAAATCTATAACTTTTGTAAAAGAACAAATGCATCTGCTAACATAATAATTCTATTGAGCCATGTGTATTGTTGTTTTGTACAGTTCGACATAAAAGCGATTGTTGCACCACAGGTAATCGTGACCCTGGACTCGGGAACTGACCCCGGAAATATTTCAATTTCAAGACCCAAATTAGGGCACCTTCTTTATATTATGATACGATAGGTTGGTACGAGGGGTAAACAACTTGTAGATTTGGTGTACACTCGATTTCAGATTTCACGGGATTGTATGAAGATTTCGAGGGATTTCAAGAGAATTTCTAGGAATATCAGGAAGATTTCATGACAAGTGTACACCAGATTTCAGAAGTTGTTGATCCCTCGGGTTGATATCACTACATACTGTGTTTACTGTTTGTCTCCCATCAATATTTGGGTACCATACACCGAACAAGGGAGAAGACATTACATTAATTCGGAATCAAAATACTAAAGTACTGAACAAGTGACCATCAATCTACAAACAGCCATTCAAGAGACCGGGGTTCGAATCCTGCGATGTCGACCTTCCTGACAAAGGATTTTCGATGTAATGTCCCCTGTCGTTTAGATTGGAATATAGGATGATTCTTATACAACAGGCCGCAAATACCCATTCCCACTATCCAAAATCGATAGATGAAATATAATTTCATCACATTCATATCTTCCCAAACGCTCATCATTCATCATTCATTGACGCCAATAGATCCTGGTCATCAATAAAGTGCGTCGTTATTCGTTAAACTCAATATAAAAAAATCAAATTAACTGAATTACTCATTCGTATTGTGTAGGCCTAATACTGAGACGAGTGGTCGAGTGATTATTACACTGAACCGTCATACAGGAGAACGGGGTTCGATTCCCGCCATGGTAAACCATCCTGACAGGCTTTCTTCGTGGTTTCCCTCTGTCGTTCAGGTCAATACTGGAAAGGTTCCTTAACAAAAGGCCACGACCGACTGCATCCCAATATACAAAAACACCTGATTCAATTTCAATTTCGATACCTCATTTACCTATACTCGATTTTTACATTCAAAAATAGTTCATGATGAAATATAAGGCACGTCAAAAATATCATAAAAACTAGCCTAATATAAACTAAAACTGAACTATATGTATGGGATTTACATAAGAAAAGACTATTCAGCACTACATACTGCACATACTTACATTCATTCCTCACATTCATTCATCTAATCTTATTTTATTCTTCAGTCATTCCTTATGCTACCAATACATTCTTGCATGCGTGAACAGAAATAATAATAGAAAAATAGCCTCTCATTTCATCATCTCATCATCTCACATATCATTCACCGACGCCAATAGATCGTATTCATCAGTAGAGTACGTCGGTAAACTAAATTTCAATACATGCAGACCGGCACAATAGCTAAGTGGTTAGCTCACTTGCTTCGTGTGATCCGGGAGGTGAAGGGACATATCGGACCCGGTTCGATCCCCGCCACCGTCCATCTTTACAGGGGTTTTTCGTGGTTTCCCTCTGTAGTCTGGGCTAATGCCGGGATGGTTCCCACTATATAGGCCACGACCGCTTCCTTTCCAGTATCCTTCCCAATACCCATAAAAACCTTCATCTCATCATACTCTCATCTATTCATCTCATTAATCATTCATCCGACGCCAATAGATCTT
>OZ023326.1:84198009-84210509 GCA_964007535.1 Brachyptera risi
GCAGGTTGCCGTAGTAGTATGAATGTACCTTCATATTATATTCCATCTGCACATTCAATCCGTGACTTCTTGTGATCCGGGTGTTGGGTGGCATATCGGGCCTTTGTTTGATTTCCGCCATGGTCGTCACCGCTCATGTTCGTAGGGTTATTTCATGGTTTCATTATTCATAATAATGAATGAGAAAATTTCAAGAACATATTTATATTATTGTTTTGAGCGTGTTTTAATTTCAACAAATGGATAGAAATGATTCCAAAAAATTGCTGAGATTGACTGCTTTCTAGATTTTCTAAAAATCGGTCAAGAGGTTTTTCCGAAAAAAAAATCGGAAAGTTTGAGAAATCTTCAAGTGGGCCTATAGCACGGATGGAAAACACTTGAAATGTGGAAAATTTTCAAAAACTTCAAAATTTCCACTGAATGTGGAAAACATAATTACGGATATTTTCAGTGACTTTCATAATATTCAAATGGGAAATAACAAAGAAAATGCAATACAAATATTCATTTCATTGAATATTGGGATCAATTGGTTTTGCAAAGTGTATATGCGACAGGTTGCAGCTATGCATATCAAATACGAGATCGATAGTCATAGGTCGCGCGTAAGGTTTTTGAACGTTTGAAATAATCCAAGGTATGTAGATGTGTAGATTGATCTGACGAAATATTTTTCATTCTATATTTCCATACATCTAAGCTCATCTCACAACGCAAATCTCGCTTTTTCCTAGCCACTAAAACATATGATTATTGCTCGAATTGCAGACACCAGCATTACCGACGACGAGAGCGAGTCGGGCGAGACTGCGTCAGATTCCGAGCCCAGCAGTGACCATGACGGTGCATCGCAGACCGAACCTAATAAGATCATTGCTCAGCAGTGAGTGTACACATTAAAGACATTAGATGAGCATTTGAATCATTGGATTAGCATTATAATCATTTTTTTGGGGGGGAGGGGTGCACTGTACACAGGTCGTACGGTTTGACTGATCAACATGAGACTTCTTTTGTACGGGCAAACTCATACAACACTGAGAACTGTAGGTCATTGGAATATATCGGTTGAACCAGTTCTGAGAAATATAATCTCGAAATTTCTGAAAACTCTCATAAGTTTTGACTGGGTTGAAAATTTTGAAAAAAATTCCATCTCTTCAAAAAAGATCAAATTCTTCTTGAATGTGAAAACAATGTGATAATACACATATTATAATTGTGTATGCAATTCAGACCAGCTATTTTGGAGAAAATATTTCAATACATGTTTTTCATTCAAATAGAATGAGAATAGATAGACTTCTGTCAAGTGTCGTCACCCATTGTTGAAAAAGACAGACAACAATGTCCACCAGTAGGAATTTACCAATCAGAATGTTTGGTAGTCCAACAGTTCGCTGTATTGCTATAGTAACGATTGTTTGTCATTTTGTTACTTGACAGAAGCCTATAGCAGAAACATTGATGTGATCACCGCTTTCTGGATTCGATATTCACCTATTTTTCATAAGAGTCAAGGTGTGTGGAGTTCTCAGTTATATCAAAGTCGATGCAGAAGCACATATGGAACTACTTTAACGACTCTAATTGGTTATTAAGCCTCTTTCAAATATCTTCCTCATCCCACAACGCATATGTTACGTTTGCCTAGCTGAGGCAAAATACCATTATTACTCAGTTGGATGAGCGAGAACGAAGACTCCATCCTCCTCTTATAGAGTTTTATCTTTTTTTGTTTGTAAGCACTCCAGAGGTTGCAGAGTTCGACTGATGAATATGGAACTTATTTTGTACACGCAAACTCATCCAACTCAGAACTGTATAGATTTTGGGATGGATCGGTTAGACCAATTTTGAGAAATATCATCAAAGTCTCTGAAAACCCCATTAGATCAGGTTGGGCAAGAAAATTTGAAAAATAAAATCTCTTTTAAAAAAATCTCGAATGTGTACACATAAATGATACACATTACCATCATTAGGTATATGCAATTCGAATCAGCCGTTTTGAAAAAAAATTGCATTGAACTGTTTTTATTCATCAAATATTGTGAAATAATAGCAGAATTATGTTGCCAAGATTCACTTCTTTCTAGATTCGAGATTTGCCCCACAATGAGGTGTTTTTCATAAGCGTCAAGGTGTGTAGAATACCAGAGTCAATGAAATAGCAGAGGTAGAACTATACTTTAACGACTTATTTGGGAATTATCCGCTACCTCGCTCATCATATGCCGCATATGCTACGTTGCCTCCAGTGATTTTCCATTGATTGGCTGAGAATGTCTGAACGATCAGCAATCTTCAACCCTGTTTCAGACTCGCCAACGACCTAGCATTGGCAACGATGGATCATTTTCCGTCAACTAATGCTTCATCGCAGCAGATCAATGCTCCGGCTTGTGATGAAGAATCATCTTGTTCGTCATCATCATCTGATTCGTCATCAGCTGATTCGTCATCAGCTGATACGTCATCAATAGCTGATTCTTCAATGGCGGATGATTCCTCTTCCGACAGTTCCTCCACGTCACAAGAGTCGTGAAGTGGATAGTGAAACGTCAGTTCTCGCTGTCGCAAACAAAGACTGGGCCCCTATTGTGGACGTCATTCATGAAGATTGCTATTTGTTCACGCGATTTTTTCTCAGTTTCAATTACTCAAGATCATAGAATGAATTGTCACGAGTGTTTTTGATCTGTTTGTCATGAAGTGAGATTCCTACAAGTTATTCTGGCGAAGAATGAAAAAAAAAAATGAAAAAAAGAAAAAAAAAAAAAAAATATATATATATATATATATATATATATATATATATATATATATATATATATATATATATATATATATACATACATGGGCCTAATATATCGTAGATTCATCTTCTCAGTATTTCTTGTATTATTCATTATTCATTTAATTAAAAACTTACCCCAACGTTTATATGAATCGCGTTGATTATTTTCCAGGGTTATATTGGGAAATTATTATACAGGCTTCTGTCAATTGAGCGACGTCATCTCAGGTTGCATGAGAGAGGCAACAGTTCGAATTGACCAATCAGAACTGTATTGCTATGATAAATATTGTTTGTCATTGTTCACTCAACAAGAGCCTCTCGGAAACCTAACAGAAGCCCAACAGAAGCTATTATATAGGCTTGTCAAGTATAAAATGACAGTCAATCGTTACCATGACAATACAGCGAACTGGTCGACTACCAAAAATACTGATTGGTAAATTCCAAGTGATGGACATTGTTGTCTGTCGCTTGCAACAATAGGTGACATCACTTAACAGAAGTCTATCTACAAATTGGACAGATTGGTTTTGTTGCCACCGCCACTTGGATATAACCATCTTTCAGGCCAACTTGACCATTTCAGGTGATATTCATTCATTCATTTATTAATTCATTCATATAATTATTCATCATTTCACTCATTTATTCATTCATTCGTGGTTTTTGGTTTATCATTCAGATCATATGATCTTTCTCTGCACTTATTTTTTTCAACTTTTCTACTCGTACTCCTCCTCATCGATCCGCTCCTCCGTTTTCTTCTTCTCGTATATAATTTCCTCTATTATCCATACCCGCGCCATTCTCTGTTCTCTCTTCCTCTCCTTCATTTCTTCCAAATCCAATTCCAGTTTCTTCAGTTTAGTTTGTATATTACAGATTCCCACGTTTCTGGCAGTCTATGGCTATCATTTGTGTTAATATTATTCTGTCCTCTCACGATCTCTATGGCTTCTCTTATTAGGCCTGCTTCTCGATTTTTTTCGGGTCGGCCGATAGAATTTTCGGCGAAATTCTGTCACCGGTTTCAACTCCGATTCTCTAGGAGCACTTTTTTCATGATGACAGCCACGGCTTCTTTGAAGCTGAATGAGCAATCTTTCAGATCTAGGAGTCAATTAAATTAAATTGACCATTGTAGATGGGCGTGACTTATACGAAGCAGGGGAAATTTTAGATACCCCGATTGGTTATTTCCCTATTTTCCCCTGCTTCACTGTCCACTTGATTGGTTTTCATATTTTGTAACATCACGAGGGCGGACGATCTACAATGGTCAATTCAATTCAAAATTTCATTTTATTCTGTTACATAATTATATTGTATATGCATTGGTATAAGCCTCTTGAAGGGCACACAAAACAGTCACCAATATATACTTAAAGTTCAATAATTGAATACAGGGGCAATTGATTTAAAAAGTAATGAACAGTATACAAAGAAGGTAACATCAATGATGAGCAAAGACAAATGAAGTAAATGGTAATAGTACCCATGCAATAATCAGCATTCTCAAATGAATTTCGTTGATATATTGTTACATATTATAGAGCAGTAACATTATACAAAACAGAAACAAAATAATACAGAACAGAAATATGTGTATATTCGTTCAGATCCTGAGAAACTATAGTTGTTAGTATCAGTTAAAGGCTGAACAGCTGTTAGGGTCATAGTGTGAGATCATAGTGGTCAGTGGATCTACTTTATACATCACAATTGGTGAAACTCGTGCCATTTTCAGGTATTGTTTCAGGTAATGATGAGCAAAGAAAAATGAAGTAAATAGTAATAGTACCCATGCAATAATCAGCATTCTCAAATGAATTTACTTGATATATTGTTACATATTATAGAGCAGTAACATTATACAAAACAGAAACAAAATAATACAGAACAGAAATATGTGTATATTCGTTCAGATCCTGAGAAACTATAGTTGTTAGTATCAGTTAAAGGCTGAACAGCTGTTAGGGTCATAGTGTGAGATCATAGTGGTCAGTGGATCTACTTTATACATCACAATTGGTGAAACTCGTGCCATTTTCAGGTATTGTTTCAGGTAATGATGAGCAAAGAAAAATGAAGTAAATAGTAATAGTACTCATGCAATAATTAGCATTTTTGAATGAATATCGTAGATAAACTGTTACATATTATAGAGCAATAACATTAAACATAACAAAAACAAAATAATACAGAACAGAAATATTCGTTCAGATCCAAAGAAAGTGGTTGTTAGTATCAGTTAGAGGCTTAAGAGCCCGTATCCTAGCTGAGAATATTTCTCTTCGACATGCGCGACCCAAGTTTGGTGTGCGATTTTGGAACTCGGTAGTGGACAGCTATCTCTCTCAGTTTCCTATGGCTATCTCTCTCTCTTGTAACTTGAAGTGTTCATCAAAAAAGACGTGCACTTTGGAAACAACATTTGACCGTTCCGATTTACCGCCTTCTCTATAAGTTAACAAATACACTCGGGGGTCCTAGACCGTCATTCTGCGTGTTGTCACTAGGTTGTCACAAAAGCCATCTGAATAGCAGGTAGTATTTTGACGAGATATTTGGTAAACGTTTTAGCTATGGCTCTCACAATAAACTCATTCAGATTCCATCACAGATAATCGAGCTGTGATTCCATACAATATGCTGTTATTTCTGAAATCGAGGAAAGTAATATTCACAATTTTTTTCCTCATAACATTGATACTGGATACAAAATCATTGTTCCCCAATGAGAAAATATATACCACAAGCTATGTATTTCATTGATACTCATATTGGTTAGTCACAATTGCTACTTGTATTCGAAAGTAGGGGTATACGGAGATTATGTTGACCACAGGGAAGTAGATGCAAATTTACAAATAATCATGCTGATAATAACTAAGTATAATTCGTAGGAAAATATCATAACAAATGATGAGTGATCAATTATTAGACGAGCTTTAGCGAGGATTCAATTTCACATACTGAAAAAAATTGGTGTTCGTTTTTATATATATTTTTTTTATGTTCATTTGTCGGTTCTCCACAGGTCAAAAGGCTACAGCTATCAATTTCAAACTTTCTTTCATAATGGTTCCATATCTAACTCAGATCTGTATAGTTTTGTGGCATTATCGGATATCAACTTTTTTTTTATGAATTTCAGAAATTTCAAAAATACCCTTAAAAATTTAAAATTTTAAAATTTTTATTTTCCAAAAAATTGAAATTTTGTGTGGAGTTGAATAACATCTTGATACACATTTCTGGGAATTCTCAGCTTGATCGGGTCAGCCATTTTGAAGAAAAAACACGAAATGTGCTAAATTGGTACCACTCGAAGCCGTTTTTACCCATTTATAACTAAAATGTTACCCAATTGGCGAATTTAGGCAAAAGTTTGGCAATGAAGTCGACATACTATTACTTTCCACTCGTCTAACAACGCGTATATAGCGTTTTCCTAGTCATAAACAAATGATAAGATGAGTGCAAAATGAGTAGTGAGACTAGTGGATCGGTGGCTGAACCGGCATTCAGGAGACCGGGGTTCGATTCTGGACAGAGACCTCCAAGAAGAGTTTTTTCGTGGTGTCCCTCTGTCGTTTAGGTTCATACTGGGATGGTTCCTTTGCAACAGACCACGACCGACTCCTTTTTACTATACAAAAACACATAATGAAGTAACCTTCCATCTAATCTTCTCATCAGTCATCACCTCATTCATCATTCACCGACGCCAATAAGTCTTAGTCATCATTCATTACTGTGCTTAGTTGAACCCAACATAAAAACATAAATGAATGCGTCAAAAGTACAATGTTATGTCGATTTTAGATTTTGTGTGAGCTTATTTTCAGTTATTATGCCCATACTAGGATCGCTTTCAGAATTATTTCATGCATATATTTAATATTTCATTGATTAAATTATCACAATATGTAGTATTTACATAATAGTGGGATGGTCAATCGGAGACTAATTCTGAAATAATAAACAAATTCACACAATTTTAGCCATCAATCACAGTGATTTATTATTGGTTTTTTTTTTTTAAATGGAATGGCAAAGTGATGAAGACAACTGCCAATACAGCATGTATTTGTGTATGATCTTTGTACATATTTCAAGAATAATTGTTTTCGCTTCGTATAGGCACATGTGTTCTTTTTTCACAAAATCTGACAACAATGAACTGTGAGCGGAAAATTGTACAACCCAATATTCTGAGAGAATAGAGAGGAAATATATTTATTTTCAAAACAAGTGAACGCAAGTGTCAGGCCAATCAAGCAACTCATTAGTGGAAGTTTTCTCAGGACACATGTTTCGAAGAGAATAAGATAAGATGATCGTGAAAAAATTCACACAGATCAGTCGTAGCTGCCTACACTGAAAATATGTGTGCATGTATAGGTCAACTTCACCTATATGAACCTTGACTGATCCAGGCCCAGCTAAGGCACTGCTTCATACATTCCAGTCAAGCGGGGCTTAGGTTCGAGCCTCGCATATGACATGGGTTTTTGTGAACATCATCCGTCTCTCTTCTGCGAGCTCACTCGTACCCCTAATAACCTAGCTGTTGGTGAGGTCGAAATCTAAGGTAGCCGGCAAAAAGACCGCGAACAATTTTATCTCGCGGCAATAATATCGAGTAGGGTGAAATGACCGCACGTACATAAGGTCGCGGAGAAGAAAATATCGCGAGCCAAGTGAGCGCGGGTAAAAATACCGTGGAGGTAATAAGATCGTGAACAAATGATCGCGGGCAAAAAGATCGCGGGATCAAACAAAACTGGGCATTTTTCAAACTATTCGAATATGCGTGTGATCAAATTTGAAAGATGATCCATATATATATTTATATATATTTATATATATATATATATATATATATATATATATATATATATATATATATATATTCATATATATATATATATATATATATATATATATATATATATATATATATATATATATATATATATGTATATATATATGTGTATATATATATATATACATATATATATATATATATATATATATATGAATATATATATATATATATATATATATATATATATATATATATATATATGAATATATATATATATATATATATATATATATATATATATATATATATATATATATATATATGTATATATACACATATATATATATAAATATATATATACACATATATATATATATATATATATATATATATATATATATATATATATATATTCACATCATCAGAACCCTAACAATGTGGAAAGTAATTAATTTTGTTTCAAATATGATGATTTTAAAATTCGTTTTAATATTAAATCTTACCGTAGTTTTTTCCTTTATTCGTTTCTGTCTACAATAAATGATCATAGCATATTTGAAACTGATTAGGAATTATATTAATTATATTGTGACCATTTCTTGGAATGATTCAGCGATCAAATTTCAAATTTCAATTGTGAAATCACTCAATCAATGTGGAAACATGAAATGTGATAAATTGTGTTTGTTATATTTTGTGTCGTTTTTCACGTTATGTTTCTCATGTTATGTTTCACTGTAGAATATAATGATGGGCTACTAACAATGTGTTAAAAACAACTCGAGAAGTCGAATTTCAACACTCCATAATTCATCAAACGATAATAAATGTAATTGTAATAGTTTTAATTCTGATTTTGAGCATTGACCCAAAAAATGAGTTTCTACTTGGGTATTAAGTCAACTGGAATTATTTTCACTTAATCTGTGAGAAATGCATCTAGGACTAAAATAAAAAATGTTTTCTTGTTGTAATGAGAATGTGAAGACACTTACAACTAAATATACTTGATTGGTGTGATATATCGGTATATTGGTTTTCAGCTAATCACTTTTATTCCGTTCCAAGAAAGGTTCATTTGGAGTGACAGCACTCATGGCTCGGGTCCACTTCCTACCTAGGTTGACAAGTGGAAAGGGGATGATTTTCAAAGAGTTCCAGTGTCACCGCTAGATGGAGGAGTTTTCCAACTTATAATTTGGACAAAATCTAGTCACTGTAAGTTACATGACACATTTTGATCAAGGAAAACGGGAAGACTGTTGAATTATAGGCAAATCAAGATTTTGAATATTGATGAGAAAGGTTGAACTTAAAGATGTGCGTTTGTAATTTTTTTCTAGTTATATTCGGTAACCGGGAATTAGGCAATGAAAACCATCAAATTGGCACTTTTTGATTCAAAAATTGCTCCATATTAAAATTATTCTTCAATATTCAACTAGGCATATCCAATTGTGAGAGTATCGTTTATCAATTGCTTTTTATCGCAAATCCGTAGTGTTTGTAGTTCTTGAGATATATGTGATGGAAGTGCACCCTGTACTCAACATGAAATCTGTCTAAGATGCGGGCTCTTAACAGCTGTTAGTGGTCATAGTGTGAGATCAAAGTGGTCAGTAGATCCACTTTATACATCTACTTTCAGTCGATACATCCAAAATTCAAAAGAGGGCAATAAGTATAATAGGAGAAGTGGGATACAGAGCTTCATGCAGAAAATTATTTGTAACTTTGAGAATGTTAAGACTTAGCTACCAGCCTTTATATTCTAGATATACTGATGTTTGTCCGAGACAACACTAGAATGTTTGTACTCAATGGGAACAATCATAACCATAACACGAGGAGAAGTAGGAATATTTACAAAGGTTACAATAGACTGAAAGTGACAGATCGTGATCCTATATATGCGGGAACACATATTTTCAATAGTTTACCAGAAAAATTGAAAAACTCCACCTGGCCAAGTCATGTCTTCAAACTCGGAACAGAAGAATTTTCAATTTCACATGCATTCTATGATATAATCAATTCTGAAAGAGCAAGAAACTGCAAATGTACATTATGTTCCAACATAATATACTAGCTTTATTAAATAAATATTCATCATTTCATTTCATTGTATACTGACAAATTTCAATACCTAATTATAAATCTAAGACTTCAATTACATGAGTAAGGTATATTTATTGCATAATGTATATTTTTGTATTTACATGTACAATTTATATTACCATGCAATAAATACTAAATACTAAATACATCACAATTTGTGGACCTCATGTTATTTTCTCGCACCTCGACAAGTTCATAATCAACTATCCAAAAGACACTTGACCAAGATCTCATAGAACCATTCCTACAAGTATAACGAAATATCTGAAGATTGTAAATGCCGAATTAATACTGGGCTTCCATACCTGCGCTATTCGGATTGCGAATTCGATAAGCGTTTTTTGAGCCACCATGATGATAAAACGACCAATCAGTGACGAAAATTACGCGATTTCTGATTGTTGAGCTCGCCTCAATTCCACCGCCTTGCGAAAGCCAAACGCAAATCGCATTCATGGAAGGTCAGCATTAGGGAAAATACGTCTCAAGAATATACATGCAATAAAAATGATGTAGACCTAATTATCATCAAAGTGTGGAAGTGATGCACACCAAACTCTTGGAATTTTGAAGTCAATATATATGATTATTTGAGTGATTATGGTCGTTCATGGAAATGACTTCATATTTCAATTTTCACTACAACTAGGAAAACGCAGAATGTGCGTTGTGAGATGAGCTTAGAGTATGGCAATCTAGAATGAAAAATAACTTGTCAGCTCAATTTACATCTACAAACCTTGACTTACTTCAAACGTTCAAAAACCTCACCTGCAACTTGTTGATATTTATAGTAACCTGCAACCTGTCGCATAAACACTTTGCAAAACCAATTGATCCAAATATTCAATAAAATGTACACGTTTATTGCGTTTTCTTCATTATTTCTCATTCGATTGTTTTGAAAATCTCTGAAAAGGTGTATAATAGTATTTTTAATATTCTGTGAGAATTTGAGAGCTTTTGAAAAATTCTTGTTTTTCAAGTATTTTTCCTCCGAGTTATTCTTATGAGGATTTTACAAACTTTCCGATTATTTTCCGGAAAAACCTTCCGACCGATTCCTCTGAATAACAATCCCAACCTATTCTGGTATGACACCAACGTTCAGAAAAAGTTTCAAGTTGATTGATTCATTTCTCTGACCTGTATGCCGCGTACATAATTACAAAAAAAAAAAAAAAAAAAAAAAAACATAAAAACGAAGCCCATTTTTTTTCAGGGTGTGAAATGGAAAGCTTCGCTACGCTCATCCAATAATCGAAATGAAAAAATGTACCTTTACTTCATTTCATTTCATTTAATTTTTATTAATCTCGATTGAACATAAGTCAGAATAAGATGAGAAAAGACAGTATCAAAATATAAGAATCAGTACATAAAGGATACAGATTAAAGGGATTCACAATATAAAATACTGTCTAACATTCAGTTAAGAAATCACTTACAGAATATAACTTGGTCTCCCAAGACTTGGTTTCCCATACCTTTGTGCACCTTGATGTTTGTAAATATAGTGTGGATATATTCTGGAAGTTCGTTACCTAATGTAAGAGGCGGAAAGTTTGCATGCATGTATATATATTTCACGTCAACCCGACCATGCAGATATATTATCGTGTCTCAATTGTGAATCGTTGTGTTATAATATATATTGTCACCCTCGGTAGCTCGGTCAGCTGAGGCACTGCTTCAAAAACTGAAGTCACCGTTGGGCGTGGGTTCGAATCCCACATAACGCATGGGTTCTTGTCAACGTCCTTTCACTTATCATCACTTCATACATTCATAATCACCAGCTCATTCGTATCCCCGTATAACCTAGCTGTTGGTGGGGTCGTTAAGCAAACAATAATCAATGATCTATTATATATTTGGAGAAAACTATTTTTTTCTCGATGACTCAAACTTGGTGATAGTTTCATTCATTGTATAGTCCGGTCCCTCAGCCTTGAAAAGATTTATTTCAATTTAAAGAAACTATTTATATGGTTTGAATGAATGAGTGTTCCGATGCATGGCTTATATATGCACATTTTTTTTTTCCTTATGAGTAATTGATTAGAAAGTTATCTTTTCTGAACTAGAGCACAATTTCTTGATCATTTTTCATCAGAGCGATAGGCCTAATTATAACATTATAGGCCTATCACTAATTTAATTAGTGATTTTGCATTTTGTATGATTATCAATTTTACATCTGCTGTCAATGGAAAGAATTATGATCATTGCCCAAAGTGGAAGATATCAACATTCGTGTGTTTATACTGAAAGACTTTTATCTACGGCGAAAAATTATGGTCACAGACAGCGCAGTCCTGGTGTTGAAGATCATTAATTTCAAATAATCAAAATGGGGTGATAAGATCGCCCTTGTGGTGCCCCATCCAAACGATCCTATCTTTCATCCACAGCCTTAATTGGGGAACAATGATTCTGTATCAAGTTTCGATGTTATTAGAAAATATATATATCAAATACTATTGTATTGCCTTATTGCTATCTTTATTCATTCGTTTTATTCATTGTCATATCATTTTGCGTCTAACGGTCGAACTATTATGAAGGCAGAGTCTTCATTCTTTTCACTCATGGATAGATTATATATCGATATAGAATAATGCAATGTGTGAGGCTTATATAGGCTTCCAATATAGGAACATTTTTTTTTTTTAAGTTGTTTTTATGTAAAAAATATGAGGCCCGATTCCATTGGTTTGATCAATTTGATTTAATTTTTGG
>OZ023326.1:84214766-84244766 GCA_964007535.1 Brachyptera risi
GTTTATTCATTGGTCACATACACTGATACAGAAAGAAAAACATAATCACAACAAAAAACCATCCACAAAGCCCTTAAAAAAGGCTTGACTGTGGGTTAAAATAGTGAATTATGAGTACAATTCAAATTCGGATGTATTTCTCAAACATTAAAAGTAATAAATTAGTTGAAGTAAGAAGAAAAACATTGGATGATTTGTTACATTCTACTTGCGAAGTGTGAAGTATCTTTGATTACTATTAATTATTTTCAATTATTTTTATATTCAAAAAGAATGGAATTCTGTGTGAAGTTGAATTACATCTTAATACACATTTCTGAGAATTCTCAGCTTGATCGGGTCAGCCATTTTGCAGTATAAACATGAAATGTGCTAAATTGGTACCACTCGAAGCAGATTTCTACCCATTTATAACTCAATTGTCACCCAATTGGCGAATGTAGGAACAGTTTGGCAATGAAGTCGACATACTATTACTATCCGCTCGTCTAACAACGCGTATATAGCGTTTTCCTAGTATGGAGGATAATCCGGATTACTTAATATAAGGATCTTACAAAAACACGGCACTTCCACCAATAACTATTAACATGGTAGTGTCTGACTCCAGGACGTGTCCGAATTACCTAGTTTATGCGTACTTCTTTACTCGAGCTTGTTAAAAGTACGGAAGTGACGTCATTTCGATCGTCTGAATTGACGAGTGCACAAGTCCAAGCATGGAAGTTCGCAAGTACGAGTGGCATGCGTTCTTGCGTACTTTACTTGTATACTTTGGCTGCCACTCGCATGAATCCGTATTACATTCATGATAACGATTTGAAACAGTGACCATCAAACTTTCGTACGTTTTATTCAACAATAAAGTGGCGGATTTGAATTGGTGTGCTTATTTTTGCTTCTTCTGTTAAATGTCCCTGTTTTAATGTAATAAACCTTGAAAAGTGAGGTTATACATCATCGCCATTTCCGCGCCAATTCATTCGCACGGGTTTTCATTCGCAAGTTCAAAAGTTTGCCACCCGGTGGCGTGATGGTACAGACCTGTCTGAATTCGCCAAAACTATTGGCGCCAAGTTTGCAAGTAAAGTTTGCTAGTACAAGTCCAAGTCAACAAGTTCATATAACATGTAATTCGGACACGCCCTCAGTCTTCGGTTCTCGAGGTGAATAACGTCACTTCCATAATAATATACCGCTTCATCGAATACACATTCTCTGTTGGGACTCATTCTGTCTGAGATTTCTCAGATATGTTTCATCAAGAGCTGTCAATAGGCAAAAGTTCGGCCAAAAAATCAACATACTATTACTATCCGCTCGTCTAACAACGCATATATGGCGTTTTCCTAGTTCATTTGATACTGTATCAATGTATACTAACTGGATAACAATATGATGATGTAGACATGCCATGAAAAAAATGAATAAAGGAATATTTAAACGAACAAAAATCATACCCCCTGGCCCTATGATCTAGCCGCTAGTGAAGTTGTTGAGCAAATAATAATCCATGAATCAATTATGTATGATACCAGGAAAACGCCATAAACGCGTTGTTAGAGAAGTGGAAAGTAATAGTATGTTGACTTCTTCGACAAACTTCTGCCTGAATTTGCCAATTGGGTGACATTCAAGTTATAAATGGGTGAAAACTGGTCGGAGTGGTAACAATGCAGCACATTTCATGTTTTTTTTTCAAAATGGCTGACTCAATCAAGCTGGGAATTTCCAGAAACGTGTATCAAGATGTAATTCAACTTCCCACGAAATTTAATTTTTTTTTAAATAATTTTTTTTCGCCGTGTTATTCTAATGGGTATTTTTGACATTTCTAAAATTCATAAAAATAGAAGTTTTGAAAAATAAAACTATACAAATTTAAGTTATATGAGGAACCATGGTGAAAAAAAGTTTGAAGTTATAACTGTAGCCGTTTGACCTGTAGAGAACCGACAAAAAAACATAGAAAATAAAATAAAATAGATCATAAAAACGAACACCAATTTTTTTCAGTATGTGAAATCGAATCCTTGCCGAAGCTCGTCTAACAACTTTGATGAATACAATGTCACATGGAAGTAAATATACGGGATTATATATCTCGAACCAACAAAGTAGTTATGTATTATGTTCCACAGTTTCTACTTAATGTCGAATACAATTTATACTGTTTACTATAAACAATGTCACCATTCAGGTCTTGCTCTAGTTCCACCGATATATTGCATCGAATCGCCATGTTTTGGCAACAGTCTGGAAGAGAGACGAAAAGAAGAAGAAAAGAAGAGGAGAAGGAGAGAGAGAGAGATAGAAGAGTTCTTATCACCTACCGTTCCATATGTGTTGAGAGTCCTCGCTTGATATACACGTGACGTGTGAGCGAATCAAGAGGGCCGTGTCTGCTGTTTTCGACGGAGCTGCAGGATTTCCTGCTCGAAGTGAATGAATCGATGGAAAATTGAAAAGCAACAGTTTCTTGAGATAAGAGAGCTGGTGACGTCACTCACTTGTGTGGGTCGGTATGTTTGATTTGTTGGTATGATAGAAGGAATATCGACTGTCAGATGAGTCGAGGGGGGCTTCAGATGGATGCATGATCGATTTTAAATGATGATGAAAGTGAAAGTTTGGTTTGGAAAATTCGAGATGAATCATCATTCATTTTTACTCGTTCATAATCAATTTGATTGAATTCAGAAATTGAATAGCATATATTTCCTAGCTTCAACATATCATTATATTTCAGTTACAATGTTCAACTATTGTTGGTGAGTACTGAATGAAATTGATTGAATTAATTGATGAAATGAATGAAAAATTATCGGAGATTCGATGATTGATGAATAATTGATGTGAAAATGAATTAAAATTCGAATTTCTATGATGAATTAGGATTGTATTGATTCTTTCGGGGGTTTCAAGATTTGTGGGACGTGGGAGAAATATTCTGATGAAAAATACTCACATTAGAGGCTCAGTATATAAATACGCAATTGACTACTAGTGATTGACCCGCCTACAAACGTCACAAAACAAAACATCCAATCAAATGGGCTGTTTGTTATGTGGGTGAATTGACAATGCCTATCAGAGTATCTCTAAATGCCCACATGAAGTATAGGCTTCTGTCAAGTAACAAATGGCAAACAATCGTTACTATAGCAACACAGCGACCTGATGGACTACCAAACATTCTGATTGGTCAATTCCAACTGGTGGACATTGTTGTCTGTCTCTTGCAAAAATGAGTGACGTCACTTGAAAGAAGCCTATTGATCCAGGTGGCCTGCTGATAAGTCACGCCTATCACTAGTGGTGAATTGAATAAAATGAGTCAATTCATTCACTCGCTAAAAACATGAACATACGTATATTCAGATGAATATACGGAGGTGATGATATTGATCATGACGAGGTCACCATCCGTAGCTCATTCAACTTCATTCAACAAACAACGGTGTGCCTGGGTTCGAGTCCCAAACAAGGCATGGATATTTGTGATTGTTCCTTCATATGTCACCACTCTGAATTTCATTTCAACCAGCACAATCGTACCCCAAATCAACCAAGCTGTTGGTGGGGTCGTCAAGCCAACCCAATATTGATATACGAACGGATATCAATGTGAGATTATTTCTACCTAGTTTGGCATGTACAATATATATATATATATATATATATATATATATATATATATATATATATATATATATATATATAAATATATATATATATATACATATATATATATATATATATATATATATATATATATATATATATATATATATATATATATATATATATATTTATTTATACATATAAATATATATATATATATATATATATATATATATATATATATATATATATATATATATATATATATATATATATATCAAATTTCAGTATCATATGGGAACAAAAATTCAAACTTGTGATATGTGCTGACTGAGAGCATTCAATCTCATAGATTTTCTAATTGGAAAGAAGGTTTCATTATTTGTTTTGTCAAAATATGGGGAACCACCTGATGCGTGAAATTTTTAGTGTCAATCTTATTATGAACGATCGCAGTGACATTCCTTCTGAACATATGAATATTTCACATCATTCAGAAAAAAATATCTTCTGAAAAATATTAATAATACAAAATAAACATTCAGATCATAGTGTAAGTTACTTGCATAACGGTACGATGAAATGTACCACATGTGCTGGTGTTTATCTAATTTCACATCTTGTATGGTCTGAGTCTTAAGAGCCCGCATCTTGGACAGATTTACAGGGTGCACTTTCGCCACATATATCTCAAGAAATACAAACATTACGGACTTGCGGTAAAATGCAATGAATAAACAATACCCTCACAATTGGATATGCTTGGTCGAAAATTGAAGAATGATCTTATTATGGAGCAATAACTGATTCAAAATGTGTCTAATTTGATGGTTTTCATTGCCTAATTCCCGGTTACCGAATAATAGTAGAAATAAATCACAAACGCACATCCCTAAGTTCAACTCTGCTTATCAATATTTGAAATCCTGATTTGCCTGTAATTCTACAGTTTTCTCAATTTCCTTGGCCAAAATGTTTAATGTAACTAGATTTTGTTGTAATTATGAAATAAAAGACTCCATCTAGCGGTGGTTACTGGAACTCGTTCAAAATTATCCTTTTTTTCACTTTTCAACCCACAACCAAACTTTTCAACGCACACCAATCTTTGGTCGAGCATTTCGAAGAGAAACATTCTCAGCTAAGATGCGGGCTCTTAGGTGACCATTCATATATGTGGAACATCCTGGCGGAAACTTCTTGCACTACGGAGACTAGGAACGCCTTAAGCTCATGGGATAAGATCAGAAATGCACAAATATATGATATGGAGACTGTCTGTTTAATTCCATGTAGTAGTTATTTACGCTTTACATGGCGGACAACGATTCAAACTCAAATAATGTTGACACTTACCATCAAGCTTCTTGTATTTCCAACATATAGCGCCATTAAAATAAGTATACAGTACAGCAGAATATCTTGAACAAGTATCTGGCAGATTTTATCATTGATATAAACACAGAAATTTCATTTGTATATGAAAAGTTTATACAGCGACATAATTCCAGTCAATGATCGGTCATATAACTTTCTTCAAAGTTGAATCATCTGTTGGGAGTGTATTGGCCTCCCTCACTTTGTCATTGTAGAACATTCCACACATTCCACGCATACCAATACGCATGGTTACCAATCACAAAATGCATAACTAAAATACCCTGGCTATTCCACTCAACACCAACTATTGAAAAAAAAAACGCATTTTTACTTTCGTTTTTCAGTTTAGGCCTTGTCCTAGGATTGATATTCTCGATACTTATATTGTCATTTTATTCAGGAAGGTATAAATACATTAAATACATTAATTTTATATTACAAATATATCCACTCTTCAAGTTAATCGATGTATTATCCTATATAATATGCGCGTAGAATGTTCATACGCAACTTTCCGGACCCGGTATAGAATTGGCGATGATTCGATCTTTCCGTAATGTGCCGTTCAAAGAACTGTACGTATTTGTGCCGTTGTGTGGAGGCGGAAGAGGCGGCGGGGGGTGGTCTTCTCTGGTCCGTGGTCTGCCACCCCCTGATCCCAGGGGAGGTGACAGGGATGTGGGGGGACTAGGCGCATACTCTGGTGATGTAGTATCAGAAGACATCTAACACAGAAAAACATTCAACGTTAAATTGGCCAAATGATATTTGATGTTTTTTGTTATATATATATATATATATATATATATATATATATATATATATATATATATATATATATATATATATATATATATATATATATATATATATATATATATATATATATATGTATATATATATATTTATATATATATATATATATATATATATATATATATATATATATATATATATATTCATATATATATATATATATATATATATATATATATATATATATACACACGTTTGAGTCCACATTGGCCAGAATGTGTGTAAAGTGAAAGAGAATAGAACTGTCGCCAACAAGAATAGTTTCCATTGATTTGTCAACTACTATAAATAGTATACATTGACATTTATTCAGTTCAACTGAGAGATATGATGATACCCTGTTCATAGCACACATAATCTTCAGTACAATTATATGTTAATATGATCCGAAATTTGACAAATGCTTACTCTGAAAATATATTTTTCAGAAATTAATTCAAAAATTATTGTTCGATATTTTAAAGTCCAAGTAAATAGTGATCTATTGGACAAGTTATTCAAACAAGACTCAATTGTCAGTGATCGTAGTGGCTGATATTTGTTCCTCCAACCTATGACTATCAATAACGTAACGGGATAAGCAACATGGCGTAAGTCCTATCCTTTTAACATTAGGCCGTTTCCACCATGATGGAATCAGCGCTTTCGTGTACATTTCTGAGATTACCAATTTCAAATCAAATCGTACGTATTAGGCTCGTATTTCAATGTATAGTACATAGTTGTATACTTGCATTGTTCTTGATCTTTCTCGTGGATGATGAGTGATCATCCAGTTATCAAATGATAAAAATAGCAGTAGAGGGCTCTTGACTAGGGGACTGAATGCTTTTACAGACGTATTTTAAATTCAGATTGACCAATTCAAATGAAATGTATTCCAATATTGTTTGATGCAGTTGGAAAGATCTGGGTTCACAGATAACATTACATCTATTACTTGTATAGATCAACATACAACAATACCAGCAAATCATCATAACATTTGTGAGGCGGCATCCCTTTGATATACGCAAGGTGCGAAAGGAAAGCGTCATGTTGCTTATCCCGTTACGTTATTGATAGTCTTAGTCTCAACTAATCAATCTACTTCGATATCGATATTAGCGATTCCTCATCTTCATGTACCGGCTATCAACATCACGACAAAGTCATTCCATTTTCATTCGGATAAAGTTCACACGATGTCCGGTTTGACTTTATAATTGTAAAGTCACAGAATATATAATATATCAGCTCGATCCAGAATATCGCATACAACTCTTAACAACACAAACTCTACAACAAAAGCAATCTGAACTTTCCCTAGAGAAATCCATTCTTGAAAGTTCTGAAAGGGTTGCATGCACCCTCCTGTTCAAGTGGAAGCGACTCGCACAAAGTAGTGAGTCGAAGTCTTGTTGATTTTAGAGAATGACTATTTACTTACGAAAGAAGCGTAGACGCCTGATTGTCGTCGACTGGCATCGGGCAGACTTTCTCTGGTAGGAAATAGAACTTCAGGCCTTTGAAGAGGTACTTCTTTCATCATCTCTGGTGCTGAACAATTGACAGAACATAAATAATGATTATCTTCGAGTGCGAGTCGCTTGAGCATAGCAATGACACTGGCGGAATAATTCAAAGTTGAATCGCATTCTTTATAATTGATATGCAATAAAAATGGGAGCACTTATAGTCACGAATGTCTGTGCACACTAGTGCGCAAGCGCAAGAGTGATTGAAAAACCTTATAAAGAAAAAATGGAATTCAAATTCATTCATCTGGACCCTTATTCTCGAGATTATGAGATCATGAGATGGGATTATGAGATGAGATGGGATTATGAGATGAGATTATTATGCTATGCTATTTTCATAGCATTTCCAGTGCGATGATCAGAATTCCACCTGAACAATCTCATCTCATAATCTCACAATCTCGAGAATAAGGGTCTGGATCACATGGTCCTAATCGATCCAACTCGACCAATTCAACATTGGTTCTCCACGAATATTCTTGTATAGTTCTTACACGATGTAGTGATACCAACCTATCGCATCATAATATAGAGAGAGTGCTCCAACTCGAGTCTTAAGAATGAAATATTTCCGAGGTCAGTTCTCGAGTCTGGGGTCCCGATAACCAACAATACTCAACAATGCTATCCACAGATCAATAGCATTATAATTTTGGTAGCTATATTTGTTTCTTACGAAAATTATAGATTTTTTGAGTTCATCAATGCCACCGATACAGTATAGTTTGTTTTATCTGAATCAATTTTTTTCTCACTTATTTTTTTACTGTTACAAATAAGTTTATATACATCCACATATACAATTTGAACTCTGCACACTAAGATGTGATTGGCTTATCTGTGGTTCAAACAGATGAAAACGCGGAATATTAACATACACTGTGATTGACAAAGCTGAAAATGAACTTTAGTTCACAAGGGAATCCGTTAAATCGCGACAGGCAATCGGGACCTTCGGCTCTGAACTGACCGCAAGAAACCACAAATACCCTCCATGTTATCATGTATGTGAGTTGAAGCTCCTTATTCATATCATGATGAAATAGGTTGGTATCACCGCATCGTGGTTCTTATTCACATAGGAAGCACAAAACAAATATTTCCGTGACACAAAAATTCGTGTCAAAGCCACCTTGATTGAAATATGCCTGTCAAACAGAATGAGCCTGATGATTTCAAACACTCAGACCTGAATGTGGGTACGATGTAGTGATACCAACATAATCATGATATAAAGGAGGTGTACCGACTGCCATACTGATAACATGGAAGCTATGACTATCAATAACGTAACGGGATAAGCAACATGGCGCATCCCTCTCACACCATGCGTATATCAAAGGGAAGCCGCCTCATAAATGTTATGATGATTTGCTGGTATTGTTGTATGTTGATCTATACAAGTAATAGATGTAATGCAATCTGTGAATCCAGCTCTTTCCAACTGCATTAAACAATATTGGGATGAATTTCATTTGAATTGGTTAATCTAAATTTAAAATAGTCTGTAAAAGCATTTAGTCCCCTAGTCAAGAGCCCTACTGCTATATTTACCATTTGATAACTGGATGATTACTCATCATCTACGAGAAAGATCAGGAGCAATGCAATTGTAAAACTATGTACTATATATTAAAATACGAGCCTAATACGTACGATTTGATTTGAAATTGCGAATCTCAGATAACACGAAAGCGCTGATTCCATCATGGTGAAAACGGCCTAATGTTAAAAGGATAGGACTGACGCCATGTTGCTTATCCAGTTACGTTATTGATAGGCATAGGTACGACACACCATTCTACATTGATTATACAATCAATAGTGAGTTGCTGGAATTCAATTCCTAATTTGATTATCTGCTTCGGGATGAATATTTGTGGTGTATTTATTTTCCGATATAACAGATCAAACAGAATTGAACTATGTAGTTCAAAGTTCGAAGAATAGGGTCGAAAAGCCTTTTCTTTCGAATACTTTATCTTTTGATGAAGTTTCTTTAGGATCATGAACACTTCCATCGAGTCTTCTTTATATAAGATCAGATCAAAAGTGGCAAAGCAATAATAATTTATCTTGAAATATATTTAAAATCATCAGAAATCAATTCACATATGTCGGATATGAACAACAGGAATATTGAAAAACAATTCAAATATTCAGAGGACTAGGACAGATTAGGATTGGTTGATAGTTTGATACCATATTAGGGGGTATATTGTTGTTCATCTCTCTGAAAATGAAGAATAGAGAAGACAATATGGAAGGAGCCTAAACAATTGAATTAACGAATGGATATCTGAAAGTGCAACTGTAAATATATGCTAGAACAAAAAAGAGTCTCAATTGGGTCACATAGGGGGGAGAGTGATTTTCCGGCCACTTTTCATATACCGTGACATAGATATGACGTCATATTAAGGATTCTGAAAACAAGTCACGTGACAGTATCATCTGTTCATTACCAGATATTCGAATATTGTTTGCATTTCGTTGAAAACAATCCTGTCTCAGCCGTTGTACATTTCAGTTCATTTTCACTCCCAGAATCATTATCATTCAAACATCATTGGACATTATCATCATATCTTTGATGCATCAGGAATGTATCATGTTTGTGCATTCCATCCACACATTGTTCCCAAGCTTACTTGCTATACAGATCATTTCGAGACAAAAGTGGGAGAATGTTCATTTTGTACTCGCTCACTATACATTCCACCATTATCCTCGACTTTTTCCCTGTATCTACACAACTTTGAAATATATATATATATATATATATATATATATATATATATATATATATATATATATATATATATATATATATATATATATATATATATATATATATATATATATATACATATATATATATATATATATATATATATATATATATATATATATATATATGTATATATATATATATATATGTATATAATATATATATATATATATATATATATATATATATATATATATATATATATATATATATATATTTATATGTATATAATATATATATATATATATATATATATATATATAAATATATATATATATATTTAAATATATATATATATATATATATATATATATATATATATATATATATATATATGTACATATATGTATATATATATATATATATATATATATATATGTATATATATATATATATATATATATATATATATATATATATATATATATTTATATATATATATATATTTATATATATATATATATATATATATATATATATATATATATATATGAATATATATATATATATATATATTTATATATATATATATATATATATATATATATATATATATATATATATATATATATATATATATATATATACGTGTGTATTTACTGTTCATTTTTGGGCCTGTTCAAGTTCCTATAGTGATGCTATTCCAACTATGATTCGACATCTTGTTTTGTGATACGTTCATTACATGATTTATCACGTTTATGCCACAGACAATTCAAATTGGTTTTGTGCACCCTTGTGTAGAAGACGTGTATCTTCTCCGTGGAAATGTCGATCAAAAACAACAACAACAACAAAAATGTTCGACGTGGTCATATATTCATATTGATAATATTCATATCATCAAAAGTCATATTAGTATCATTGCGCAAAAAAAGATATTCGAGCAATGTCGAGACTTTAATTTCATCATATTCCATCCTCATGATATTCTTGAGACAAACTTTTCAATAACTTCTCCAATCCCAAGTCAGTTTTTTGACGAAAAATATCGAATGAATATGAATAATTCGATTCAAACTTCGATTAAAATTTCATCTAACTCCATGTCCTCATCATTACACTTCGCAATCAAGTTACCTCTGATGAAAAATTACGTCTGTGTCGTCCAAAATATTTGTTCAATTCCTCAGATGATCAATTTGTCCTTCTCAACTCGAAAGTGAAGCAGAAATGTTTTCAAATAATCATGATACTCTTCCGATGTTCAACTGGGTTTGAATTTTCACTTGAGAAATGAAATTAATCATCTACTGTGACTTTTGTGAATGACTTGGTAATGAACCGAATACTGATCTCTGATAGGAGACAATAATACGAGCATGATTGGATATACATCACTCGATCCTCAAGGAGTGAGAATTAAACCTATAAATACTCATCCGACCAGCGCAGCTATTATTCCAAAATTGTATCTAAAGGCTTGGTGACCCAATAGGCTGAGAATGAAGAAGTACCATCGTTTGAACGGGCACAATCAGTCCACAAGAACGATGTCGATGCTATAAGGTGAAATAATTAGACGAGCTTTAGCGAGGATTCAATTTGCCATACTGAAAAGAATTGATGTTCGTTTCTATGTTTTTTTCATGTTTTTTTGTCGGTTCTCCACAGGTCAAACGGCTACAGCTATCAACTTCAAACTTTTTTAAATCAGGGTTCCTCATCTAGCTCAGATCTGTATAGTTTTGTGGCATTATCGGGTGATAACTTTCATTTTTATGAATTTTAGAAATTTCAAAAATACCCATTAGAATAACACGTCGGAAAAAAGAGAAAATATTTTTTTTTTCCGAAAAGAAAAAAAAGAAATTTTGCCTGAAGTTGAGTTACATTATGATACACATTTATGAAAACTTTCAGCTTGATCGGATGAGCCATTTCGAAGACAAACTATGAAATGTGCTAAATTGGTACCACTCGAGGCAGTTTTCACCCATTTATAACTTGAATGTCACCCAATTGGCGAATGTAGACAAAAGTTTGGCAGAAAAGTCGACACACTATTACTTTCCGCTCGTCTGACGACGCATATATAGCGTTTTCCTAGTTATCTCCAACGAAACTGATGCAACAACCTGGTGAATGAGAAACTATAATTCCAAGTAAAATGAACAATTCGAATATGTGTCTCGAAAAGCAATTCCCTAACGTCTCATTCTCTTTTGTCCTCATTTCATCTTTGTCTTTTTCATTTTGAATCTTCCTTCTCAAGAGAGGGTATCACGTTATTTCGATTCTATGGTATTGTTATGCTGTACCTTATCATTCTATATTGGATCTTTTCATACAGTGCTTTGAATAGAAAACTGATGGATGAATGAATGGAATATAATATTATATCACAACAATATTTATATAGTTATCAGACGAGCTTCAGCGATGATTCAATTTGACATACTGAAAAAAATTGGTGTTCGTTTTTATGTTGTTTTTTTATGTTTTTTTGTCGGTTTTCCACAGGTCAAACGACTACAGCTATCAATTTCGAACTTTTTTTATCATGGTTCCTTATCTAACTCAGATCTGTATAGTTTTGTGGCATCATCGGATATCAACTTTTTTTTAATGAATTCTAGAAATTTCATAAATACCCATTAGAATAACACGGCGGAAAAAAAATTAAGAAATTTTCATTTTCCAAAAAATTTAAATTCTGTGTGAAGTTGAATAACACCTAGATACACATTTCTGGAAATTCTCAGCTTGATCGGGTCAGCCATTTTGAAGAAAAAAACATGAAATGTGCTAAATTGGTACCACTCGAAGCCGTTTTCACCCATTTATAACTAAAACGTTACCCAATTGGCGAATTTAGGCAAAAGTTTGGCAATGAAGTCGACATACTATTACTTTCCGCTCGTCTAACAACGCGTATATAGCGTTTTCCTAATTATCTTTGAATTGTTCATTTCATTTCGAAATGGGAATCCCGCTCGATATTTAGGAAACGTATATCATTTGAACTTTCCCCCGAGTCATGCATCGTGTCGTAACGAGATCGAATCAGTGGCCGGTGCGGGGGGGGGGGGGGGTGGAGGGGAAATTACCTCGCGTCGGCGTGTTGAGTATATCCGGTTGCCTATCGGTAGGCTGACCCACGCAATCAGCCGCCGACTTGACTTGATATGACACGACGTAACGGTGTTCGCCGTGGTTGATCTCGAGCAGCGAGTTCTGGCGTGTCGGTGGTGACAGCGGTGGGATCTGGAACAGAAATCAACAAAAACAGGGTTCATTTATATTATATAATCATTATCAATGCTCCGCATTCGCGTTCATAAGAGAGTTAGTTCATAAGTTAAGAGGCCGCAGGCGCTCGTATTTCACGCCGCAAACTCTCACGGCCGTTATTTTTGAGATATCAATATGATTGTTTTTGCATTCTGTTGATAATTGAAAAAGGGAGGTTATCGCATTGACAGAATTTTGAACAACAAATTTGTATTTTTTCAAATTCTTCAAATGGAAAATGAAAAAAATTCTAATATACGGAAACCTAGATATATATTTTTGCATACCGAAAAAAAATATGGACTGTGAAATATGTCAAAAGTGTGAGTAAGGGAATTAACGGCGTTTACGAGAATATGAGTTCGGCGGGCTAGTCTATGGGTTGCGCCTAGCACACGATGCATGTTGAACTCGAGTCTGAAGCGAGCGAACAACGAGCGCGTGTAGCGCGCCTGCGGCCTCTTAAGTTAGTTTCATAAGTTAGTTCATAAGAGCGTTCTATAAGAGGTGATCACGGGGAGAGGGTAGTAATAGAAAGATGTAGAAGAGATGTCGGCAGGTTTTCGTTTTTGATAAGGACAGGAATTGAATGGAATGATTTGGAGGAGGATATAGTAAAAGAAGTGAGTTTGGGTAAATTCAAAAGAAGGGTTGTGGAATGTGAAAGTGAGAAAGAGGGGATAGTGATGAATTAAGTCAATGTGGTAAACAGATGTGGTTATTTCACTGTGCCATCGTGTAAGAATTACACAATTGTACTTACAATGAAAAAAAAAATGCTATAAAGTCTGGATGAGAGGACAAAATGGGATAGATACGACTTCATTGTCTGATTCCGTGATGTATGTGTCATTGACTTCGTTGATGAGGATCACAAATCGATGGAAGTAGGCACTAATTTGGAGAGCGTTATATTATGAAGTATATCGAGCACCAAACTTTTTCATCCCATTTCGAAATTTTCAACCACTCAATTAGGGCCTATACTGACCTTCATAATGATAATTATAGACTGAAGAATATCTTTAGTCCATGTGAGAATGTTACTTTGTGATATTGAGATATGCGAGATCATTCTCTTTTGTGGATGTTTGTCACGAATTATCAATCAATACTCGACAAAAAACGAATTCACTATGATATTGGAATCGGAGTCTGGATTGGTGTGGAAAAATGAAACTTTTCTGAATAGTTAAACATCTCAATATCAATATTCAATACTTCATGAGATATATTTCAACATTCCAATGTGAACAAATCATTGCGAATCATCTTTTGGAATATTGAGTGAAAAATCGTCTTTTTCACGTTCAAACTTCAAATCTGTACGTATAATATGAATGGGATATTAAGCATTCAGAACTAGAAGCCAGTATTGAAAAACTCATAATTGGAAATTCATGACGGATGCAATTATGAAGAACCTACGCGTTTTGAAAGATGTTAGTCAATCTCTAACGTTATTGATATCTCAAATGGAATAATTGATGAATAATCATCAGATCAAAATATATTTGGTTATAATTGTTATTGTTGTTCATTCGTATATTCATGTTATGTTCGATTATTACATTAGTGAATGTATTTGTTGGAATATATCATGAAGTCAACATGATTGTACCGACAATGAGTTACAATAATACGACACTCATATAAGGTTCATGATAAATAACAAATACGTGGTGCAGTTAATGTAGACATTACAAATTCAATCATTTCATGAGAGCCGATTTTACCAACTGATAATCATAAGAAAATGAGTAAAAGCAGAATTTTGAGGAGAGAATTTCGAGAAAATTGAGGAGAGTCAACATGATTGTTCTGACAATGAGGTATATGATGGATAACAAGTATGTGGTGCAGTTGATGTGGACATCATCAATTTTGTGAGTTGATTGATTGATTGATTTTATTGATTGATTCAGTCTTCATTAGCAACAGAAAAATACATTCCCACTAGTGCTGATTTAATAAAAGGACAACGCATACATTAAAACAAACAATGAAAATAAATAATGAACACAACACAAACAAGAATATAAACACATGTGAATTTGAAGTTAGTTTCATCAACTTATAATCATGGGTTATTGAGGAATATTCAGCAAAAGACTTTGTCATCATCTCTAGTCATGTATGTTATATGACTACCTCAAGTGATGATTGGTGATTGATTCTTGGTCAGTTTTGGCGATGTTGTGAGTTATAGACTTGTCCAATGAATTGGAGTCCAATCATCGCATCACCACGGACATTACCAAAGTAGGCCTACCAAGCTATTTTCGCGTTTTCTCCCACAAAAGTACCAGCAGTGATTTGTGTGAAATATGGTCATTTTTCAAGTGATTTTCGCGATTCACGAGCAGTTTCGAAATCTAATAATATTGAATCATTATCGAAAGAAAAAAAATGAATTGTACAGTAGAATAGTGTATACTAATACAATATATAATATTGATAAGTCATCAACTTATTATATTTTATGGTGTGTCCTTTCGTAGGTCAACAACAATTATTTTTGAAAAAGAATAAGTTATCGGGGGCGCGAGTGTCAATCGGAGGGCGCCCCCTCCCCCCCCTGAGACCCCCTAACGACGGCCCTGCCAGCAATGACAGTCACTCTCGTATAATCTAGCTGTTCGTAAGGTCGTTGAGCCGACAATATTCAGGGTGATAGCCGTGAGAGAAATAAATCGATCGTTTTTTTTCAGAGGGGACAACTGCCATTCTTCTCCTCACTAATATGTCACAATGGAACCTTTAAAAATGGTGTAAATTTTCATGTCATCCGAGTATTTGAGAGAGGATATGAATGACTAGACCCAGTGATCACACAATATATTTTTGAATGAACGGGAATGTTGATGAACAACATTCTTCAGACCATGAGATCAAACTGATCCAAGATAAGCATTCTGATCATCCTGAAAGTCATAACTGTTACGAATAATTCAGAAATGTATTCACTTTTCTTCAATTGAATACTGGTTGAACTACAATCGTATTTTTTTCTGTAATATATTCACACATTTACGAATTATGAATCAGAGAACTCCGCTTCTAAATATCTTACAAAGCCTCTAATGAGACTTGTCTGTAAGCAAGTAACATACTACATAGAGTGAGCATGATGTAACTGCATGTGTTATTGTCACATACTAGGAAAACGCGGGATGCGCGTTGTGAGATGAGCTCAGAAGTATGGAAATCTAGAATGAAAAATATTCTGTCAGCTATTCCACATCTACGGACCTTGGATTACTTCAAACGTTCAAAGACCTTACTGCAACTTGTTGTTATTTATAGTGCTGCAACCTGTCGCATATACACTTTGCAAAACCAATTGATTCGAATATTCAATAAAATTTACACTTTTATTGCGTTTTCTTTGTTATTTCTTATCCGATTATTTCAAAAATCTCTGAGAAGATGTATAATAGTATTGTTCATATTGGGTGAGAATTTTGAGAGTTCTTGAAGAATTCTTGTTCTGAAGTATTTTCCTCTGGGTTATACTAGTTTTTCAAACTTAACGATTTTTTTCCAGAGAAACGTTTCGACTGATTTCCCTCAGAGACAATTCTAGCCTTTTTTGGTATGACAGAAATATGTAGAAGTTGCAAGTTGATGGGTATTTTTTCCTGACCTGTATGCCACGTACAAAATAATAAAAAAAAACATAAAAACCAAGCTCATTGTTTTTCGGTATGCGAAATGGAATCTTCGCTACACTCATCTAATTGTTGACTGTAATGAGTAACGATGATAATCTGATGCAAATTATTCATGTTATGAATTTAATCATGTGAACACATAGCTGTAACACAAAATACAAAATTTCATGAAACTTCAAACTGATTGAAAAAAAGAACAATATAACTTTTTCATCGAGGATTTTCACCAATTATATGCTCAACGAAACAGCCCAGATTATTATCAAATCCCTCTCCCAAAGTTGAGCTGCTAGTTTATATGGTTGAACTGTGGAAAACAACCTCTCAGGGCATTAAAACATTACAACTAGAGGACGCATCCCTTTATATGCAGCAACCTACATTAGAACTTATGTCATTCTAGTTTACGAATATTTCAGTGGACCGTGATTTTATGGTAATTTTTCTATAATTCGTCACCAAGGCTAGATGAGATATTAGGAAAACGCGATATATACGTTGCTGGATGAGCGTTATAAGCATACTTGAATGTGATAAAATGTAGGCCTATGAACCTCGAATTCAGAAAAATGTAACTATACCACCTTGTTTTATTCCTCATCAATTTCTATCGTTCTATGCTCACTAGCCAAACGCAACATAAGCGTTATAAGATGAGCGAGATATCTGATAAGGTATAATAGTCATCAAAGTAGTTTCACCCTTGCTATACTTTATCAACTCCGGTATTCTACACACCTTGATGCATATAAAGATGACTTCATTGTTGGGCAAATATCGAATCTAGAAAGCTGTGAATCTTGGCCACCTGAATCTGCTTCAATTTCTATAATAACATTTGATGAATAGAAAAGATAATTCAATTATTTTCTTCAATACGAATGGTTCGAATTGAGAACAAAATCGTGACAATGTGTATCATTCATTCATGTTAACACACTTAAGCACCGTACACACGAACGATTACAGTTGCCCCAATCGCCAACTGGCTTGGGCAACTAACCTGAAATTGTTCGTGTGTACATGCCATCAATTCGATCGCTGTTGATTGGAGTTGGGTCGGTGAGGATAGAGAGAGGTTCTAAAAACGGCAACGCCAACGTCCAACTGTCAGTAAACAACCAATGAGCGTGCACGAAATCGTGTGACGTCAAATATGGCGCAACTAGGACGCGATTACTCGTCCCTGATTGGCTACTTACGATACCGCGCGAAATTGACGTTCAACCGAGTTACCGTCGATTGCCGTTCGATTACGATCGACGTGTGAACACAGTCAAGTCGACGGTCCGATTCGGTCAGCTATGTTAGTTGGCGATTGGGGCAACTGTAATCGTTCGTGTGTACCGTGCTTTACAGAAAATCTCATCTTATTTGAAGAGATTTTATTTTTCAATTTTTTTTTGCTCAGCCTAATCTCATGAGGTTTTCAGAAACTTTGAGATGATATTCCTCAAAATGTGTTCAACCGATTCATACCAAAAACTATACAGTTCTAAGTTGGATAAGTTTGCGTGTACACAAGAACTTTCATGTCAATCAGTCAACCCATGCGACCTGTGCGGTGTCCACAAACAAACCAAAAACAAACATAGAACAAACAAAAAAACACACAGACAAAGCCCTATAAGAGTGTGATGGAGTCTTCGCTCACGCTCATCTAATGATACCTGTTGCTTATCCTGATGGGTTTCTTCATGGCTTGCTTCGATTGATGTGATTTTTTAATTCATTTTTTCAATCAAAACGTTTGATTCACATGAAATTTTAGAAAAGTTTGTATCGTTATAATACACTAGAATTCCGTGACAATTCAATTATTGGAATGATTTTTTTTCACCTAATAACATCGAAACTTGATACAAAATCATTGTTTCCCAATTAGGGCTGTGGATGAAAGATAGGATCGTTTGGACGGGGCACCACAAGGGCGATCTTGCCTTCCCATTTTGAATGTTTATAACCAATGAACTACAACACCAGGACTGTGCTGTTGGTGACCATAACTTTTCGTCGCAGATAACAGTCTTTCAGTTTCCGAAAGTCCGGTACACATTATAAGTAGAAACCGTTTCTGTAATATATATATCCGGACATTATCAGCATTGGTAGTAAGAGTAAACAAAACACACGAATGTTGATATCTTCCACTTTGAAATATGGCTCTCGGGCAATGATCAATCAAATATTTTGTCGACATTTTTTCCTCTACATGTGTCATTCTTACGAGATTCATGATCCTGGATCGGTTGAACTATTTTTGAGAAACACCGTCTCAAATTCTCTGAGAAAAAAACCCACAAGATTGAGCTGAACGTGAAAATGTGAGAGAATGAAATATCTCCGAGGAGATTCGAATGCTCACTGAATTTGAACATATATATATATATATATATATATATATATATATATATATATATATATATATATATGTATATATATATATACATATGTATATATATATATATATATATATATATATATATATATATATATACATATATATATATATATATATATATATATATATATATATATATATATATATATATATATATATACATATATATATATATATATATATATATATATATATATATATATATATATATATATATATATATATATATATATATATATATATATATATATATATAATGAACCTACCTGAATTATCACGAATTTGTACGCAATTCAAAACAGCCGTCTTTGAGAAAATTATTTAATGAATTTTTTTGTGTTCATTATAAGAGGGATGGAAATAATACCACATAGATATGTTACTGAGATTCAGGGCTTCCTAGATTCACCTTTTACTGAATGAAGTATATTTCATGTGTCAAAGTGTTTCAAGTTTCCAATAGGCTTCTGTCGAGTAACAAATGACAAACAATCGTTACCATAGTAACACAGCAAAATGGTGGACTGCCAAATATTCTGATTGGTCAATTCCAAATGGTGGACAATGTTGTCTGTCTCTTGCAACAATGGGTGACGTCACTTGAAAGAAGCCTATGGATTTCTCGCTCATCCTACAACGCAAATACTGCATTTTCTCAGTTATCACCAGTATATAAATGATCAGAAACCTTATTGTGATCTATTTGGTGTGCGCAGTGCGATCCTGGCTGCCCATGCTGGTGACTGCGCCGCCTGCGCACTGCCAGTACTGCCACCAGTAGAACTGCGATGCCGAGAGTGAGAACAGCGCCCGTGAGAAGCGCAGCCAGTGGCACGACGCTAATGCCGACGCCGTCGACGCCGACAGACTCTACGGGTGGACAGAAATATTTGTATCAATAGAAAGAAAGAGAACGAAAAAAATATTTTAAAAAAATAAATAAAAAATAGGAAGAAAGAGAACGACAACCATTTGTCTTTTTATTTTCTTGTAAGGCCGGAAGCTGAATTATTTGGTATTGTTTTTTTTCATATATTTACGTATTACACAGAGAATATGTTTCGATGTTTTTAGAGTTGTATTGATGGAAAAACTTCGACGGACTTTTTTTTTGAAAGGTTCATACATAGAAATGAGAAAATAGCTACCGGCAGTGAGATGAGAAAAAGTGAAACATGCTTCATTTCTAATATTTCACGACTGAACATTTCCACGTTTGATGTAGCCGACTGAAGAAAGTGTTTCTTTTTATTAATAACTTCATTTGAGGAAAAAAAACGGGAATCACGTTGGAAAATAGGAATGGTTGAACTAGCTCGTTGAAATGTGTGTCTGAATGTTCGAAGTGTGAGTGGGAATGACGAGTATACTTTATCCGCAGAAAATTCGAAATATTTTGAGGTCATTCATTCGAAATCATGAAGAATTGTTTTCAGCGGTTCATTACTATAGTTACATGCTGCCCAATTGGCTCTTTCACTCGATTGTATTCATCCACATTGAATTGAGTCGATTGCAGCAACTGTTCTGCCAACATATCATCATTCTATAATGAGTCATTGTTATGGTGGATCGAAAAAATGAACTCACAATCGCATAAAACAATCATTTCAATGAACTAGGAAAACACCATATATGCGTTGTTAGACGAGCGCATAGTAATAGTATGTCTACTTTTCTGCCAAATTTTTGCCTACATTCGCCAATTGGGTGACATTTTAGTTAAAAATGGGTGAAAACTTCTTCGAGTGGTACCAATTTGGCACATTTCATAGCTCACCCGATCAAGCTGAGAGTTTCCAGAAATGTGTATCAAAATGTAATTCAACTCCACGCAAAATTTCATTTTTCCGGAAAATGAAAATATTTTCTTCATATCCCGCCGTGTTATTCTAACGGGTATTTTTGAAATTTCTAAAAATCATAAAAATAAAAGTTGTCACCCGATAATGCCACAAAACTATACAGATCCAAGTTAGATGAGGAAAAATAATGAACACAAAATTGACGTTGGTAGCTGTAGCTGTTCTACCTGTAGAGAACCAACAAAAAACATCAAAAAAATAATTTAAAAAAACATAAAAACGAACACCAATTTTTTTCAATATGTAAAATTGAATCCTCGCTGAAGCTCGTCCAACTATAGACACTATATATTGCTTCATGTTTCAATTTCTCCCAATATTTCACCGAACCAAAATCGCACAACAATGATAGAATCGAGTGAAACAATTCCTCAAGAATTCAATTCTTATATTCTCTACACTTTGAAATACACGATCTCAGCTTCAGACCAACTTCACTTTCACTCAATAAAATACATGTCAGATCTAAACCCGTGGTTACTCTCGGTATGTTACACTGTCAGTTACCTCACCTGGGGTATATTATATCGTTCGAACTTCGAGATAACTCGCATCGCACGTAGAAAATTATCGATTCTCGTTTTCTCTTGGGACGCCAGCAGGTCGATTACTGGCACCCACGTGGGTGGAAGGGCGTAACGTACGACCGATACTTAACGATATAATGGATAACAATATCTCATCTGTGAAGAGTTGATCGATGCGAGAAGGGTTGTAGTATGCCAACAATTGTATATGAAGAGTGAATACCATCAGATGAAGTGGAGAACAGTGCACTCTTCGAGGTGAAAGGTGGTGTATGAGTGTGAAGCATAGACTGTAGACGGCTTTCATCGAAGATGAATACTGATCGGGTTTTTCATGGCAGCCCGAACAATTATATACATGATTTTTTTTTTAATTATACATTTTGAAAAATCAGCATTATTCGATTTTGTTTTCAATAACATCGAAACATGATAGAGGATCATTGTTCCCCAATCAAGGCTATGGATGAAAGGTAGGATCGTTTGGACACCACAAGGGCGATCCTACTGACCTATTTCAATTATTCAAAACAAATCAGCTTCAACACCAGAACTGTGTAGTTAGACGAGCTTTAGCGAGGATTCAATTTAACATACTGAAAAAAATTGGTGTTCGTTTTTATGTTTTTTTTTTTTTTTTTTTTTTTTTTTTTTTGTTTTTATGTTTTTTTGTCGGTTCTCCACAGGTCAAACGGCTAGAGCTATCAACTTCAAACTTTTTTTCGTCATGGTTCCTCATCTAACTTAGATCTGTATAGTTTTGTGGCATCATCGGGTCGGAACTTTTTTTTTTATGAATCTTAGAAATTTCAAAAATCCCCATTAGAATAACCCGGAGGAAAATACTTGAAAAATCAAAATTTTTCAAGACCTCTCAAATTTTCGCCGAATATAAAGGAAACTATTAAGCACATTTTGAGAGATTTTTCGCATCAATCGGATGAGAAATAACGAAGAAAACGCATTTATAAAGCATTTTCCCATCAATTTAGGCTATTACGGGAACCAATTAAATCTATAGTAACAAGTGTCACCAATTAATTCAAAACGATTGAAATGAATGAAGAGGAAGGCCGTGACATAACTGATTCTCGTGAGGTTTTTGAACGTTTGGAGTGATCCAAGGTCTGTAGATGTAGATTGGGTTGACGAATTATTTTTCATTCTAGATTTCTATTCCCCCAAGCTCGTCTAACAACGCGCATCCCGCGTTTTCCTAGTATAAGACAATAATTTTTCACCTTGGATAGAAGTCTTTCAGTTTTCGCAAGTCCGGAACACATGGGTAAAAACCGTTCTTGTGATATATCCGGACATTATCAGCATTGGTATTGGGAGTGGACAAAACACAAGAATGTTGATTAGACGAGCTTTAGCGAGGATTCAATTTGACATACTAAAAAAAATTGGTGTTCGTTTTCATGTTTTTTGTCGGTTCTCCACAGGTCAAACGGCTACAGCTATCAACTTCAAACTTCTCCTAATTATGTTTCCTCATCTAACTCAGATCCGTATAATTTTGTGGCAATATCGGATGTTAACTTTTTTTCTTATGAATTTTAGAAATTTCAAAAATACCCATAACACGATGGAAAAAAAGGAAATATTTTTATTTTCCAAAAAGAATGAAATTTTGTGATAAGTTGGTTCATATTCCGATACACATTTCTGAAAACTTTCAGCTTGATCATGTGAGCCATTTCGGAGAAAAAACATAAAATGTGCCAAATTGGTACAACTCGAAGCAGTTTTTACCCATTTCTGAATTAAATGTCACCCAATTGGCGAATGTAGGCAAAAGTTTGACCATAAAAGTCGACATACTATTACTATCCGCTCGTCTAACAACTCATATATGGCGTTTTCCTAGTATCTTCCACTCTGAACTAAATCTATTGAGCAATGATCAATCACTTCTTTCCATTTTCAGCAGAATTCTGAATTCGGTGAGAATTCTCAATTTGACTTCGATTATCGAAGATTCATGTAGCATCCGTATCATCTCATCCAGAAAAGTGGCTTACACTTGTTGGATGAGTGACAGTGGAGACTCCCATTCTAATCGTACGGAGCTTTTTTGTGTTTGTTTGTGCATACATTGCACTACGATATGAAACTATTCCTGGAAAAGCAGACTTATATCCGGCCTAGAACTGTTTGGATTCTGGGACAAATCGGTTAGACAAGTTTTGAAAATCACAATCACAAAGTTTCGGAAACCTCATTAGATGAAACCTGGTGATAAAATTTGAAAAGTGTCTCCAGAATGATTGAAATTCTAGCACAATGTGAACACATGAAAGATACAGGCCCACATCATTGAATTTGTTCATTAAAATCGGATCACTCGTTGCGGAGAAAATGATTTGATGAATCATTTTCATTCAACAAATGAATGAAAATGATGGCAGAACCCATCCTGACTTGGTTTTCCGTGGTTTTCCACAGTCCTCGAAGCAAATGCTTGGATGAAGTACTAATTGGCCACGACCATCAATTAGTAGTGCAATAGACCTAATTATAACATTATAGGTATTTCACTATTCAATTTGTGCATTTTGTATGATGATCAATTTTACATCTGCTGTCAAGGGGAAGGAGTGATCATTGCCCAAGAGACTTAGTTCAAAGTGGAAGATATCAACAATCGTGTGTTTATACTGAAAGACTTTTATCTACGGCGAAAAATTATGGTCACAGACAGCGCATTCCTGGTGTTGAAGTTCATCCGTTTTAAATAATCGAAATGGGGTGGTAAGATCGCCCTTGTGGTGCCCCGTCCAAACGATTCTATCTCTCATCCATAGCCTTAATCGGGGAACAATAATTCTGTATCAAGTTTCGATGTTATTAGAAAAAAAAAAAAAAACATGTTGGCGAGAAACGGCTTCCTAGACTTGATAGTTGTCAAGTCAGGAAGTGAGTGAGTATATTCCATCCCCATCAAAAGCAAATACTTGTGAGAAGCCCTCGCTATTCGAACAATTTGACAACGAAAAGTAGTTGTGTACAAGTTTTGACCGAGTTGACTCTTCAAGAGAGGGAAAATGCATGTGTAAATAAACAGTAGACAGATAAACCATGTTCGATCATCTCGAACAGGGCTTGATAGTTTTCGACATGGTGGAATAATATTGGTATATGCACATTTGATTCCATTTCGGTCGGTCGGTTTTGTGAACACTAATTGAGCTGCCAGATAACCTATACCATCATAATATAAAGAGGTGCTTCAACTTGGGTCTTGAAAGTGAAATATTTCCGGGGTCAGTTCCCGAGTCCGGGGTCCCGATTTCATATCGAACTATAAAAAAAATAATGGTGCAGTAGAATCATAATGTTTGTAGTTCGTAGTCAATACCCAATTCACTAATTTTCTATTGATCATTATAATTATGTACTATTGATATTATTATCATTATTATTAATATGACATCAAATTGAAAAATATACTATAGATTAGATTTCACTTGGCCGAAATACTTTCCGAAAGTGTCTCAATACTGGTTACTTATGTATTTTCTTACAATCTTGAACAACTGTCTACATCTTCTCGTCACTTGATGTAACTAGATGACTTGAAATCAATTGTGATCAATAATACATCACACTTTGTGAGCGGAATGCAACAAATCATTCAATGTTTTGTTCCTTCCTACTTTATTACTTTTCATGTGTGAGAAATACGTTCGAATTTTGAATCCCTACTCATAATTCACTATTTTGACCCACAGTTAAACCCTTTTTGAATGGCTTTGTGAATGTTTTTTCGCTGTGATTGTGATTTTCTGTATCAGTGTATTAGACCAATGAAAAAAAAAATGTGTAAGAAATTATTTTGTGGGTTCAACAATGCAACCGGTAGTTCCTCTTATCAACATCTGGTTCACAATGGAATCCGCTGAATCGTGACAGGAAATCGGGACCTTTGGCTCCGAACTGACCGCAATAAACCACAAATATCTTCCATTTTATTACTATGGGAGTTTAAACGTACCTTCTTCACCTCATGATGAAATGGGTTGTATCACTTAATCGTGCACAGTCAACCCATTTCCAGAGCTATTGTTCATTCATTTATCTCCGAACACATCACTTAGGAGCGGAGCGAAACACCGACGTTGACAATATGTCAGACAAGAACCATCCAAGACACAAACTCGATCACCCATCGTAATCTACTTAGCAACACGTTACCCGTACGTTTCTCAGCGTCTCTCAGCGTGATATCTTCGAGTAACGTGACGTCACTGTGTCCCTTCTGGTTTCCCGCGTAGATGACGATGTGGAGTGTCGGCGTCTGAGCGGGCAGCAGGTCGGCGAGGTCCAGACGGAAAAGCGGCAGCTCGGTGGTGACATTCAGGCGGAGACGCATCGTGCGAGACTCGTACGCCTCCAGGGTGAACCTCTGAGGGAGGCCGCCGTCGTAGCCGGCCACGCACTCGACCTCCAACACGTCCGAGCTCTGGTTGGAGCCGGCTCGCAACGTGCAGTTTCGTAACGGGCTGGGCCGAACTGGAGGACAAACGTGCTTTGGTTAGGTGAACAATGTTAACATTGATACATGAATACATATTATTTATTGTTCCATCGATAGCGCACATGATAATTATGATATTCACACAAGACAGAAATAGAAACAAATATATATATATATATATATATATATATATATATATATATATATATATATATATATATATATATTTATATATATATATATATATATATATATATATATATATATATATATATATATATATATATATATATATATATATATATATATACTCATAATAACCCATGTACTTTGTGCTTCATGAGTGTTTCAGAAAAAGTCGAATTAGGAAAGTATAATGCTATCTGTATGGAACTTGGGCGATGAAATTCCCGGCAAAATAAGTGGTTATATAACTCTGAGGAGTAATACCGAGAAGTTTCGAAAACCATTAAGAGAATTATTCGGGGGGAAAAATGCAAAACATTTCTAGATATTCTTAGATCTTTGTATACTGAATTCAAACAGAAGAAATCAAAATAATCATCCATAAGAATCGGAAGAAACTGAGTTGAAAACACAGGGCCTGTCATATAATATTATAATACAATCTAGAGACAGTGCCTTCTAGATGTGGATGGTTTCAATGTACCCTTTGTTATGGATTATTGTCAATTGTTGTCGCTACGATTTATTTAATTATGTTTATGCCAGACCAGAAGTTTTTTTGAGTAGATCTATATATATAAATTCCATCCGAATAATTATCGTGTGCAATCAATTAGAGCTGAATAACGAAGGTGAATAATTACCACAAATTCACAGAATCAAAATAATTTTCTCGGCATTTACGACTAACAAATGAAAACATCCACTTTTTTAATTATCTGCGTGAGAAAGACAGAAAAGTTATGATGGCGAGTGAAGTTTGAAATTAGTTGAAAACTTTCTTCAGAAGAGATCTTGTTAAGTTAACAAAATAGGAGCTCGAAATAAGGCGCATAACTTAAATGTATTATTAATTCAAGAAATGAACTTGTAACTCTAAGTGCTCTTCAGGACAGCATTTCTGCGTATTGAACATGTTATTATATATGTTTTGCAAACTACTAGCCGATCTTGAATATAATCTAAAAGCAAAGTTATTCGGTGGAATGGAATGTCTGGCCAGAATGATAACGAGTATGATTGTAGATGTAAATATTTGTTGAACACTCGAAAAGAGTATCTTCGCTCGAGTATATGTATGAATAAACATACAGACGGAATAACCGTGAACTTTCTTTGGTCCATCCGATAAGTGTTGCCAAAGTACGTATGAGCAAGAGAGGCGATTCATACTGTGATATTAGTTTCATGTGTTGAACTCTAAAAGAAAAATCTAAAAGAAGATTAAAAATTTCAGATCATGATCCAGTAAATGCAGGCATAATTATTCATAATAATATGCCCCAACATCTTAAAAAAGGAGGTAATAATAGAAGCGTTTATGAAAGGATTGTTAAAGAGTATCTTCTTAATCATGGCTTCTACAGTCTGGAGGAGTTCAAAAATGGTAAAAATTGCACATGTAACTTCTGTGTCACTTAATTTCGTTCCTCGACTATGTGGAGCTTTATTTCAGTAACTAATGTATTTATTCTTTTACCTTGTTATCACGTCTCGACATGTTTCAAAACTTGTGTGATCTTTCGATCACGCACATGAGTGCAGTTACATCATTGACATATTATTATATAATATCATATGTATGATAATTGATGAAATAAATATATATTATTATTATTATTATTAACTACGGAAGCTGAAAGAAGATGAAGAAATTATAATCTGAAATTTTTCGAAGTCTCAAAATTAGTTGTATACAAATTTTATCGTGATATTTTTTAAAGTTATATCTATGACTATCAATAACGTAACGGGATAAGCAACATGGCGCTTTCTTCTCGCAACATGCGTATATCAAAGGGATGCCGCCTCACAAATGTTATGATGATTTGCTGGTATTATTGTATGTTGATCTATACAAGTAATGGATGTAATGCAATCTGTGAATCCAGCTCTTTCCAACTGCATTAAACAATATTGGGATGAATTCCATCTGAATTGGCCATTCTAAATTCAAAATAAGTCTGTAAAAGCATTTAGACCCCCAGTCAAGAGCCCTACTGCTATATTCAACATTTGATAACTGGATAATTGCGCATCATCTACGAGAAAGATCAGGAACAATGCAAGTATACACTTATGTACTATACACTGAAATACGAGCCCAATGCGTCCGATTTGATTTGAAATTGCGAATCTCAGAAATGTACACGAAAGCGCTGATTCCATCATGATGAAAACGGCCCAATGTTAAAAGGATAGGACTTACGCCATATTGCTTATCCCGTTACGTTATCGATGGTCATAGGTTATATCTGAGAAATTATGTATTCCATATGAAAAATCCTGAACTAATAATCGCAGTGCATAACCCTATAACAACATAACAACCGAAACGGTATAACAAACTGCATGATTTCAAAACAAGAAACAAATCCGCATTTGTCTTGGAGGCTCACAAGCTGGAGCTCTGCAAGAAAGGGTCGATAAATGCCGAGTGTAGATAGTTCAATGCTTTACCTATTGTGCTGGAAGATGCTAGCAAACTCGTTCTCAAATGTGTATTCGAAAGAAGACTACGCATAACCCGATTAAAGAATACTTCTATAGGTTAGATGAGTTTTGTTTAGTGAAATTATACTGAAATTCTTATAAAGCAAGGTATTCAAAAGTACACCATTATTATTATACGAGCTACAGCGAGGATTCAATTTGACTTACTGAAAAAAAATGGTGTTCGTTTTTATGTTTTTTTTCTTTTTTTCATGTTTTTTTGTCGGTTCTCCACAGGTCAAACGGCTACAGCTATCAAATTCAAACTTTTTTTCATTATGGTTCCTCATCTTACTTAGATATGTATAGTTTTGTGTATAGTTTTATAGTAAAGTTTTGTGTATAGTTATGTATAGTTTTGTGGCATCATCGGGTTGTGACTTTTATTCTTATGAATTTTAGAATTTTCAAAAATACCCATTAGAATAACACGGCGAAAAAAAATTATATTTTCATTTTCCAAAAGAATGAAATTTTGTTTGGAGTTGGATTACATTTTGATACACCTTTCTGGAAATTCTCAGCTAGAAGCCATTCGAAGAAAAAAACTTGGAATGTGCTCAATTAGTACCATCGAAGCCGTTTTTACCCATTTCTAACTTAAATGTCACCCAATTGGCGAATTGAGGCAGAAGTTTGGCAAAGAAGTCGACATACTATCATTTTTCGCTGGTCCAAGAACGCGTATATAGCGTTTTCCTGGTATTTTGAATAATCGATATCTAACTTGCTTATTCTGATTGTGTGATTCTTATGTGAAACAATACTCAGCGTTAACGTTTGATAAGGATCGAGAGATTTTTTTTCAATAATATCGAAATTAGATACTTAATTATTGTTCCTTAACTAGGAAAACGCGGGATGCGCGTTGTTAGACGAGCTTAGGGGTATAGAAATCTAGAATGAAAAATAATTTGTCAACCCAATCTACATCTACAGACCTTGGATCACTCCAAACGTTCAAAAACCTTACGAGAATCATTTATGTCACGGCCTTACTCTTCATTCA
>OZ023326.1:84249766-84291512 GCA_964007535.1 Brachyptera risi
GACCTCGAAATGTGTAGGTTTTTTATAAGAATAGTGATATGAGAATTCGAATATTGAGAACCAAATTAGTGAAGCGATACAAAAACATTGAGTACTTATTTCAAATTAGTGACAAAACATAGAAAATTGACGAATCATTGATTATGATTATGATACTGATTATAAGGAATCATTAAAGTCGAAATAAATCTAATTGTTTTCAGAAAGTGAACTCGATTGTGTGCTGGGAAGAATATTCTATGAAATCAGAATTGTGTACAATTTGTGAGATCAATTCGATTCAATTTTCAATTAATTTCATCCACATTTTTATTCCAAATCAGGTCTACATACATCCATATATGAATGATAATACAAATATTGGGATTGATGAATGGGATGAACGGAAGAAAGATGTAATTCAAGCTATGTGAACCATGTGCAAAATGCTATGTGAAATTGAGAAGAGCAATGTGAAGCCTGTGTATATTTTAAGCTGCATCTTATCCGCCACTGACTCTTCCTCACAATATGATGTTAAAATTAATTCAAACACGAAAACGAGAAATGACAATAAGCCAATTGGATGAGCGTAGCGAAGACTCAATTTCACTGTACTTGAAAAATCGAATGTGTTTTTTTTTTTTTTTTTTTTTTTTTTCGCGCTCTACAGGTCAGACAGAAATTCAGATCATGATGAAACTTGGCACACACATGAACCCCTATCTGATTCAATGCTGTATAGTTTTGAGGCAAAATCGGTTGAACAATTCTTGAGATAAATCATTTTGAAGTTTTCAAAAAACCCATATGAGTAAGCCAGGCGGAAAAAATGACAAATTGAATGTACTCCGAAATTCTTAAAATTCCCACAGAACTTGAACAACATATTAATACACATTATTACGGACTTTTACAATAATCGGATGTGACGTTTCGGAGTAAAAAATTAAAAAATGCGATTTCCATTTATTTAATTACTTCATTTTTTTTTATTCGCTCATCCATCAACGCGGAAACACATAACGCGTTCTCCTAGTTAAGAGACATAGGCATGAGTTTCACAAGAAAGGCCCTTCATATGCCAGAAATACATTTACAATGCACTACAAATAAGAATAAAAAGAATGACTGAAACTAGCTTCAAATCGTTTTCAAAAACCTGGCTCATCAATCACTGCTTTTATAGTCTCGTTGAATTTTTTGATAAGGCTGACTAATTGAGACTATCAATAAGACAGATAAGGACTTCTTATTTTTATTGTTCATAAAATGTATTCACCTGTTATTTCATTCCATGTATTTCTAGTGAATGTAGAAAATCATACTGCATATGTCTATCAAATATGCTCCAGTAGTGTATTGTATTTTATCTCCTTTGTACAATTAGGCTGACCTATCCAATATTACTTGTAATGCAATTGGGGCCAATAAATGATAACTAACTAGATAACTAGGACAGAAATTATCATGTGTGACTGACTAAAATTAGAGTAAATCATGATGGAAACAGTTTAAGAATAAGCTGACAAATAATATGATACAGAGAGTGATAATATCAACACTAGGTCTTCTAGGAATGTAACTTTTGTGGTTCCGGATTGAAATAACTGGGAAAACGCAAGATTTGCGTTGTGAGATGAGCTTAGAAGTATGGAAATCCAGAATGAAAAATATTTCGTCAGATCAATCCACATTTACGGACCTTGGATTACTTCAAATGTTCAAAAACCTTGCCTGCAACTTGTTTATATTCATACTGCTGTAACCTGTCGCATACACACTTCGCAGAACCAATTGATCCAAATAGGCCTATATAATAAAATATACACTTTTATTGCGTGTTCTTTGTTATTTCTCATCCGATTATTGCAAAAATCTCTTATAAGGTATATGATAGTATCTTTTCATATTCGACGAAAATTCGAGAGCTTTTGAAAAATTTTTGTCTTTCGAGTATCTTTCCTCCGGGTTATTTTCATGAGGATTTTTCAAATTTCACCATTTTTTTCCGGGAAAATCTTTCAACCGATTTTTCTGAAAAACAATCCCAGCCTATTCTGGTATCACAGAAATGTGTGAAAAAAAGTGTCAATTTCGATAAGTATTTTTCCTGACCTGTATGCCACGCAAAAAAAAAATAACAAAAAAAAACAACATAAAAACCAACCCTTTTTTTGTATGTATCTATATTGTATCTTCGCTACGCTCATTTATTAAACATGATGAGAGGGATCTCCAGTTCACCGTATCTGTGATTTTTGAAAAAATACCAGATCATTCAAGAGGGCACAGGCGCTCTATACGGGCTCGTTGTTCGCTCGCTTCAGACTCGAGTCATGCATCGTGTGCTGGGCGCAACCCATAGACTAGCCCGCCGAACTCATACTCACGTAAACGCCGTTAATTCCCTTACTCACACTTTCTACATATTTCACAGTCTATTTTTTTTTTCGGTATTCAAAAATATGTATCAAGGTTTTCATAAACTAGAAATTTTTTCATTTTCCATTTGAAGATTTTGAAAAATTAAAAATGTTGTGTTCGAAATTTTGTGTATGCGATAACCTCCGTTTTTAAATTATCAACAGAATGCAAAATTAATCAAAAGGATATCTCAAAAATTACGGCCGTGAGAGTTGAATAATACTTTGAATATTAATTCTCTGGATATATTTCGTTCAATTATGATCAATTGTAGGCGTTCAGCTCTTCTTTTACTGTCTATACGCACTTGAATATATATGACATCGATGACAGTATATCATATCGACTATTAAAATGACGATAATTGACTATTAGATTGCTACATAATGTTTATATTTATAAAAAGTGTCGATTACTTTTCTTATATTCGACTTTGACAAGTATATGCCATGTTTTGTATAATTCCAATTTCTGTTCCGTCAGTGATTTAATAGCTGATTGAAGCTGATGTGTCAGCTACTAAAATATACGATCCATAATATTCTTCATCGTTGTGTGTTTTGTGTATCATCAATTCCAGTGTGATTTATTGTTATTGATTCAATCGATAAATGCATTTAATTTTAATTTCTCTATATGTTCATGAGTTCATGCTATCAAGGAAGTGAGGAGTCAGGTATTTATAAGTTTATTGAGCAAGGCCCGGTATTACTAACGTGGGAGTAGCTCCAACTGGCAGATAAAAGTTGTTATCACCATGGTTACCTGTGATATTTGTTTTGATCAACTCTCAGATAACTGCTAACTAGACTTGGTGATACCGGACCAAAGTGATAGGTTCTATTATTTTATTTTGTATCCCTTCACTTTCATACAAGCATGTATGGACATAACTTTCTCGTTAGTTGCGTCAATTGTTTTGGGATATCATTTATCCATTCATTCAACTGAATAAATTTGAACGATAAGAATGATCATTGTGACATATTGGATCGGTCTGGATATTACCTATATGCACAATACTCGCTTAGGAACAGTTTATTCATTTCATTGACTCCATTCGTACTGCAACAGTTTTGCTCTATATCTGTAAGTTTGGATGTTATATCTAAGAAAATCAGGATTCTTTCTCTCTTCATTTGATATGATATTATTGATTTTTTGCTTCTAGACAAATATTCTCTATCATACTTCCATTTTTTCCAAGTGCAACTTCATTTTCATTCTTTCCATTATTTCAACTCGGATATCTTGAGATACGTCATTCATTATCTTGCACTTCATTGTCAAACTAGCTGCTCATTGTTGACCGTTTATTCTTTGATTCCATATTCAACATTGTATTATCTTTATTTGAAACCAAACACGAGACTGTATCAGGATTTGTGGACTCTTCTAAACCTGTATGTATTCATATTCAGAATCGATAAGCAAAATTCTAACTTCAAAGAAACATTGAAGAAATGAGATATTAAGAATCAATCATTAGTCCGGAGATTCCATAACCAAGAAAATTATTTTTCGAATACTCTCTATTGATACTCTCTCGAATACTCTCTATTGAAACTCTCTACAATACTCTCTATTGATAGGAAGAGTTTGCATACAAGTAACAAATATCCTTCAAGATTACCAATTAAAATGAACAATATTGAGATGTGATTAAGACTATGTTAACTGAAAATTAGTGTATGAGATTAGGTGTATTACTTGAAAGAGCTGACATGTAAACTTGATATAATGTAGCGTATGAGAGTTCAATAACCTCTCTGCCAGACATCGTTATTTCAATTTATGCCCGTTATCATTTGATATGACTGATAACTTCCAATCAATGAGTACTCATTACTACAATTATGAGAAAATTGAATATTCGCAATATCATCATGAAAATTGTACAACATAGTTGAAATTCCATTCTGATCGAAGGTAATTTCCAGTCATCTTGATCATTCTCAACCTCTCAGCATACTCATATTCATAAATATATATATATATATATATATATATATATATATATATATATATATATATATATATATATTTATATATATATATATATATATATATATATATATATAAATATACATACATATATATATATATATATATATATATATATATATATATATATATATATATATATATATATTTATACATATATATATATATATTTATATATTTATATATATATATATATGTATATATATGTATATAATATATATATATATATATATATATATATATATATATATATATATATATATATATATACATATATATATATATATATATATATATATATATATAAATATATATATATATATATATATATATATATATATATATATATATATATATATATATACATATATATATATATATCTATATATATATATATATATATATATATGTATATATATTAATACTCATATATATAAATATATACATATATATAAATATATACATATATATATATTTATATATATATATATATATATATATATATATATATATATATATATATATATATATATATATATATATATAAATATATTTATATATATATATTTATACTCATATATATATATATATATATATATATATATATATATATATATATATATATATATATATATGTGAATAAATATATATATATATTTATTTAGATATATCCACATATATATATGAATATATATTTATATATATATATATATATATATATATATATATATATATATATATATATATATATATATTCATATATATATATATATTCATATATATATATATATATATATATATATATATATATATAAATATATATATATATATATATGTATATATATAAATATATATATATATATATATATGTGCATATATATATATATATATATATATATATATGATTATATTTATATATATATGAATATATATTTATATATAAATATATACATATATATATTTATATATATATATATATATATATATATATATATATATATATATATATATATATATATATATATATATATGTATATATATATATATATATATATATATATATATATATATATATATAAATATATATATATATATATATATATATATATATATATATATAATATATATATATATATATATATATATATATATATATATATGTATATATATATATATATATATATTTATATATATATGTACATATATATATATATATATATATATATATATATATATATATATATATATATATATATATATATATATATATATATATATATATATATATATATATATATTCATATCTATATCTATATATATATATATATATATATATATATATATATATATAATATATATAAATATATATATATATATATATATATAAATATATATATATATATATATATATATATTATATATATATATATATATATATAATATATATATATATATATATATATATATATATATATATATATATATATATATATATATATGTATATATATATTTATACATATACATATATATATATATATATATATATATATATATATATATATATATATATATATATATATATATATATATATATATTTATATATATATATATATATATATATGTTGGATATGTCTTTAGGGTTGTTAGTCCGCATATTGTGACTTGTAATAATAAGGTACTCACTATTACAACTATTAGACTATTACACTATTAGACATATCCAACATCAATTACATCCGCCAAAACCTACGTGAAAACATATATATATATATATATATATATATATATATATATATATATATATATATATATATATATATAAATATATATATATTTTTATATATATATATATATATATATATATATATATATATATATATATATATATATATATTTATATATATATATATATATATATATATATATATATATATATATATATATATATATATATATATATATATATATATATATATATATATATATTTATGATGATCAACTCGATCGCTCATCATCTTCATGCTGCTTCTTCATATCCTGAACTAGCAAATTAATAAAGACGGTAATAAAACAATTTCGCATTCTACGATGTTCCATTGATCTCAATATACGTGTAATAATATTGAGAGGAAGATATTGCTAAGAACGCAATTCGAGAGATGAAATTAGATTAACAACAAAGAATATGTTCATCCACCATGAATAAATAAAATCTTCATTCAATGTTTGATAATATTATGAAAAAGTGGAAACGTAGCACATGCTGTTTCTTCACAAAAAAAGTCCATATAAATCAGATTTCTCTCCTAACAAAGACTTCGCACGAAAGAAGTGCAAGATAGAAGATCTGAACCTGATGTGACAATGACAAATTCGTCGCGAAGGTTCGCACCGCCTTCCATTTCATCTTCGTGGCTTCTTTTACACTATATACACCGTACCGAGATGACAATGGGCGTTCCATTTCTATATGCTCTACGTACAGTTAATCGCTCACTAGTCGCTGTACATGCTCCATACCTGGCTGAACGACGTGCGGGTATCAAGTTGACTGATACCAAACCATGGATTGTATCGAATAAGTTTTTCCGTTGATCAGATCAATCATGATTACAACAAACTACGTTGTGAAGAAGAAAGGAAACGGGAGTTTCACAATCGTACCGCAATTAGTTTGAAAATTGTTGAAGGAAAGAAAGCTTTTCACTTCTCTGAAATATCAACGCGGTTTCGACTTGTCTCGTTTATATATAGTCTTTCTTGACATTTAACTTCTAATTTACCCAATCGAGGAAAAAACATATTCTTCTTGCGATAAATAATTGACTTCGGTTTCTATCAAAAGCAAGTATCCTCAAGTTTTTAACTTAATTAAGTTGAAATCGATATGAAAAAAGGGAGAAGAAACGGTATATATATGATCGTTGGTCTGACGATCGGTGCAAATGGAAGTTACTGCACCGGGGGGGGGGGGGGGGGGGTCGGGGTCGGCAGAGTGAAGGGGGGGTTCGTGATTAGCGGAAGATGGTGTTTTAGGGTGAGAACGTTGACTGGAATTCCCAAGTGGCTTATGCTCTTTCTTTTTAGAACTGCATGAAGTCTTAACGCTATATAAGATGAATAGAACATTGGCAAGACGAAGCCCAAGTTTTTCAAATAAAATGTTTTTTTTTCGCGTCGGAAAATTCCAGTATCATTCTTTATTTTCATCACAATGAACTAAGGGGTGGAAATATAACTCAATATATTACAATGATGAATGTAATCTTGTGTCAAATCAATTCAAACGAATGCAAATGTTCTGCATAATTTGAACATACCGTATCTATAAATCGAAATCAGTTATCGATAACAGTTTTTTTTCTATATATGAATCCGAAGAGTTTTTCCTTGAGCCCTATAACCGCGTATTCATCAAAACGATATTCCTCCGAAGTATCTTCTTTAAGTATGCTCACAATTTTCACCTGTCTCCCCATGATTGATGACAGGTGATAAAAATGCTATGCGGTTCACCTCGAAAGCCAATACGCTACATCAACTCTCTGGCGTCGGATCTTCATTCCACTCTCTCGGTCCTTAAGAGCGCGCATCTTAGCTGAGCATGTTTCTCTTCGAAATGCTCTACCCAAGTTCGATGTGCGTTTAAAAATTTGATTGTGGGTTGAAAAGTGAAAAAAGGATAATATTGAAAGAGTTCCGGTAACCACCGCTAGATGAGGGAGTTTTTCATTTCATAATTTGGACAAAATCTGGTTACATTACACATTTTGGCAAAGGAAATTGGGAAAACTGTACAATAGAAGGCGAATATAAATTTCAAATATTGATGAGCAAAGTTGAACTCAAGGATGTGCGTTTGTGAATCATCTCTACTAGTATTCGGTAACCGGGAATTAGGCAATGAAAACCATCAAATTAGGCACATTTTGATCCACTTATTGCTCCATAATTGAATCATTCTTCGAATTCAGATTAGGCATATCTGATTGTAAGGGTATTGTTCATTCATTGTATTTTACCGCAAGTCCGTAATATTTGTAGTTCTTGAGATATATGTGGCCAAAGTGCACCCTGTAAATCCGCCTAAGATGCGGGCTCTCAAAACCAAGCGAGATTCCACTGCTATGTAAGCGAGCTCCGTTGCACTAACCACCTGCTTCCACCTTCACCATGCGTGAAGAAACTCTAGAGATCGAATGATTGTAACACTCACAATTTAAATCCACAATTTAATACCGACACAGTATAGCTGAGTGGTTAGCGCACTTGCTCCGTGTGACCGGGAGGTGAAGGGACATATCGGACCCGGTTCGATCCCCGCCACCGTCCATCTTTACAGGGTTTTTTCGTGATTTCCCTCTGTAATCACGGCCAATGCCGGGATGGTTCCCACAATATAGGCCACGACCGCTTCCTCCCCAGTATCATTCCCAATACCCATAATACCGTCATCTCATCATCCCATCATCTCATTAATCATTCATCCGACGCCAATAGATCTCAGTCATCATTACAGTGCGTCGTTAAAAACCCAATATAAAAGAGAAAAAATCATTTGACAACGATTACATTGAGAATCGAACTCGATCATATAGACAACGGCGCAGTGTCTATAAAATACGAACAAAATTTTGTGACGTACTTGATATGAACCTTTTAAGATGATAGCACTTAGCTAGCTACTATAGCTATACCTAAACTGAGTTTAATAAGCCTATAAATAAAACATTAACATTTACGCGTAGTTCGTTTTTACTGAGATTCGAAAATTAACGTCGAACGATTTGTTCAAGTAATTAAGTTAAGTTGGTATAATGATGCTTCACAAAAGCTGAAAGTTTTTAAGTCAATTTGAAGTATTTATATTTTAATATCCTTACTGCTACCATTTTCGTTGCGAAACTTCCACCTGCGATTTCAATACGTTCCCAACTACAGACTCACAGTCGTTTTAACATTCGAGTACGATTCAAATGAATAACTTTAACCATTCATAAAGTCAGACTTCCGTTATACTATTGTTTTACAGCGGCCTCAAATTATCGCGGATTATCACCAGACTGCAGCACTAGACGGATGCCTCCGAACTAGAGAGAAACTGGATGCAAAACAACGAAACTCTTCGGAAGTAAATTATTGGGATTACTTCTTGTTAAACTAGAAACTTGTTGATAAGAACTGAGATGTGCTGAACGAACGTATCCACGAGTGATATATTGAATCCATATTACACAATACACAATGTGTTCTTACAGTATATTCAATGTGAGATAAAATGATGCGAATAGTTCAAATCAATATGGGATATAATATTATCTCATTCCATGTACAAATTATTCTGACTACGGTACAGGCGAGAGCATAATGGTGTGTGTGTGTGTTCATTTGCTCATAAGTATTCAAATATCAGAATTTTAATTCACCAATACCCACACTTATTTATATTATATTTTTCACTTTTTACTTTTCACTTCACTTCCGAACGAATCTGAATGAATTTGTTTCCTCTATGACAATTAGATATCCAGATGGATATATATATCAAATGGATGTGAATACATATAATGAATATCCGAATAACTGAGGAGATGAATTTTAATGAGTTCAATCATATCTTGTCGGGTCGATTCTGATGATTGATTTCGATTGTCCAGATAACATAAAGTAAATTAATAATATAAATAACATAAATATAAATAATAATATCAAAAAATTATGAAATATGAAATATATATTTATGTATTATAAAATAGAATATAATATAAATAATAAGAAACATCCGGAAGAACTTCGGAAAACTGAAATTGTTGATTATTCATCGCTCATTTTTATAACATGATTGAAGTTAAAATTTCCCATAACAGAACTATTGTTCATTCATTTTCATTATGTGTTTAGAACAACCAAGGAGTGCCACTCATGAAAACTCTCTTTCATTAATCAACCACCTCATTTGGGAAACGATGGTTGTATTATTAAATAGCAACAAAAAATCAATTGAAAACTCTCTACGGATTCATCACAAATGGCAATCATTTCCCGTACAACAATGTGGAACAATATGGATTCAATACACATATGTATTGGAGGAGAAAATGTGTGCATGTTTGTGTTGACGATATGATGCTCGAACCACCAGTGCGCTAGTGGTATGGTATAGGGGGAACGGTCGCTCGGAACCCTGGTCTTTCACGAATTAGTATTTCCATATTTCATTCAGTTGCTTTCTATCCACCTTCTCAGTGATATATATTGACCCAAATATATGACATATATATATATATATATATATATATATATATATATATATATATATATATATATATATATATATATATATATATATATATATATATATATGTATATATATATATATATACATATATACATATATATATATTTATATATATATATATATATATATATATATATATATATATATATATATATATATATATATACAGATATATATATATAAATATATATATATATGTAAATATATATTTATATATATATATATATTATATATATATATATATATATATATATATATATATATATATATATATATATATATATATATATGAGTTTATTCATATATATTAACACACACACACACATATATATATATATATATATATATATATATATATATATATATATATATATATATATATATATATATATATATATATTCATATATATATATATATATATATATATATATATATATATATATATATATATATATATATATATATATATATATGTGAATATATTTATATATATATGTATATACATATATATATATATGAATATATGAATATATATATATATATATATATATATATATATATATATATATATATATATATATATATATGTATATATATATTTATATATATATATATATATATATATATATATATATATATATATATATATATATATATATGAATTTATATATATATATATATATATATATATATATATATATATATATATATATATATTTATCATAATTGTGCGATATTCAACGATTGAAGATGATTGTTTCCATGTTCTTCGATGATAGTCAAGTGAAAACTATAATCTCTGATGACTCCAAATAAGTATTCAAACGGAATTACCAACAGTTGCACACGAGCCTTTGTTTCACCCCTTTTCGCTTCAACCTTCTGTCAGAATCTGGAATATATAAACATAAGGAATGGCTCTATTGTTTCCCTAAGGACAAATCATTATCACAGAGTTTCGTATCTGCAAATGGTGTTTGATTAAAATCGGAAAGCAAATTCACTGCGAACGGAGAATAATGAATGTGAATATACCAAACAATAAGCGAAGGGATGGCATAATTTATGTCTTCTGCGCATCAATGATCGAGCGATATCAAAGCAAAGACAATGCGGCATACTAGATTCATACTAGTATAGTATATATACTACGGTCATGCTAGTGTATTCGAGTTACCGATGGGTTTGCGATTAACGATCCAGATAACAATGGCCATGACACATTTGATCAATTCCATTGACAATGATTGAATATTATAGCGTATCATCATAAAGAAAAGCTTTTCTCAACGACTTGGACTAATAAATTCCAGAGGTCATATATAGGGTGGAGCGTCTAGTTTATTTGATGATACGTAGTTAAATAGCGATTGATTGGTATTAAAGTTACTGCGATGTTTAATAGGTAGACATTACATTGACGGTTTAGGAAAAACTTGGATATTTATAGACTTCTCGGAAGTAATGTCACATAATGTTGTAATATACTTACGAGAATGGCTTTCAACAACAGATATTCATCCATCATGACGTAAGTGTTACACGGGTTGTTACGTATAACTACTGTACGTTAATGAAACTAATGGTTTATTTGTGACAACATACCAAGTCTTCAGTTCGAATGGAATGGGTGAAAAGATGTGGAGTGGACATTTTCATGATTATGATGCAGTCGGAGCCGAAATATAGCGTTGACCACAATTCAATTTTTAGACACATTCGGACAAGAAAATGTCCGAAAACAGTCTTCTTGATTACAATATGTCATTGAAATTCACAATCTTAAATCTTAAAATTCAATGTGGCTCTGATATTTTGACGTCACCAAGTGGGTAATTGTGGTCAATGCTATTGACTATTCGCTAGATATTACCAAGCAAAGTGAACAAGTCGTGAAAATATAGTTTTTTGTCATTTTGTTGAATTTGAGGATTATTTTATGTGATTTTGATGTTTTATTCACTCATAATTTTGTCAGAGTGAATTTCATCATTGTGGGGAGGGTAGTTGTGATGAGAGAATCAGTGAATTCTATGACATTCCTGTGGAAGGCTGAATTTTACAAAATTTCAAATTCGGAACATGAAATTTGATTTTTCATCCGAAATGATCGCAGAATCAAGCTTAATAAACTGGGTGCAATTAACGAAAATCTCTTTTCTCAGAATTGGTACCTTGTCTTGGACCCCAACACAATTGTCGAGGTACAAGTTTCTGACATTTATATTCGACAGAATCGGAAGAAAATTTGTCTGAATCTCACTGTGGAGTATGATGATTTTTTGAATCAACTTCTCTCAAATAATACAAAAAATATGATAGCGGAAGAATAATTAATATTTCAATGAACTTCTCAAGAATTGCAAACTTACATTCAGGAAGTAATTTGATTGCACGATTGAATTATTCGATTATTAGGTATTATACCATTGATATTTCAAGAATCAAATCACGATTTTTCATTATCATGAATGTTGTTGTGGCTCGCAGTTCAAATTGTTGGAATTAGAAAGGTGTCAATAGGCCAAATTAATACCCAATTTTTTCAATTCCCGATTGATAATTATGTACTATTTATACTATCAATATTAATATTACTTATCAATTTTAAAAATATTCTGTATCATGTGTCTCTTCACCAAAATACTTTTCTGATCAAATACTAAATGATCAAATCAAATATCTCAATACTGGTTTTTATGTAAATATATTTTTCTTACAATCTTGTACAACTGTCTACTTTTTTCGTCACTTGATGTAACTTGATTGCTTCAAATCAATAGTAATTGAAGAAACCTCACACTTCGTAAGTAGAATGTCACAAATAACTCAATGTTTTTCTTTCTCTCTTTTTACTCCAACTCTTATTATTTGTAAAGTTTGAGAAATACGTCCGAATTTGAATTGTACTTATAATTCACTATTTTAACCCACAGTCAAGCCTTTTTTGAAGGGCTTTGTGGATGTTTTTCTGCTGTGATTGTGTTTTTATTTCTGTATCAGTGTATTTGACCAATAATAATTAAAAAAAAACTCCGGATGTCGGATGCAATCGGGGTTAGTTCCGTGTGATCGTTGATCAACACCCTGAACGTCAGTCCATGATCATCTCGGTGAGCCCTTGTAATATAGTTACTAGGCAAACGCTATATATATAAACCTTGCGATCCAAACCATCATGTCACTGCCATCTTATTTTTCATTATTAATTCATATGATAAAAAAGGCGTTGTTTCAATCGTTCACAATTAAGTGGTGACACTTGTTGCTTGAATTTATTTGGTATCTTAATAGCTTTGAATGATTCACAAAAATCACATTATATTTTGTTTTTATATCTGAACGGCTGATTTGATTCGAGTGAAAGTTCGAAATAATGTGTACCATTATCAAATTGAAATTCCCCGATAATTTGAATTCTCTCGGATGAAATATGTTTCACGAATTTTTTCTTCTGGGTTATTCTTGAGATTTTTGAAAACTTTGAAATGAGTGTTCTCAAAAGTGGTTCGACCGACTGTGCTTCAAAACTATACAGGATCGAATTAGATGAGGACATTTGTGTATGTCAAGTTTCAACTGATTTGGATTTTCGTTTGACCTGTGGAGCGCGGACAAAAAACAAAAAACAAAAAAGTACTTTTTTTAGGGTATGGTGAAATTGAGTCTTAGCTTTGCTCATACAATTACAAGTAGATTATTATTCTTATATAAGAGGTAGACTTTTTTGATTTTTTTCATTTTCAACTTCTTTTTCCAACAAAGTCAGGTAAGTATTTCACAAGGGCACAACATGTCGACTACATTTTGCCAGTCCCAAATCCTCTTCTTCTCTCACGTCTCCTCTCCTGTCTGATTCTGCTCTTCCATCTCCTCTTCCATCTCCACTCTTCTCACCAACTCCCTCCGTTTCAATAATAATAAAATAATAATGATATAAATAATAATATAAATTAAACGTAAGACGTCGTCTTCAACACTGATATGGTGTGATAATTTTTCCCCCTCTGTAATACGTGAAAATGCACCATACATTCATATTATTATAAAATGAACTTTCCAAATGGAGTGTAATATGTGGCACCCATTCTCTTGCTTTTGTGGCTAGGTCGCCCCCATCCCTTGAACATGGCGCGCTTGGTTGGGCACTCTTTAGCCACACAATGAACCCCTAGGGGCCTCTACACTTTTACCACCCCCCAGTCCCACCCCCCGACACACACATCCACCACCACCGCCAACCACCACCCCCCAAAAACCCACCCGAAACCCTTATCACATAGAACCTTAGCTATCACTTCCATACGCTCCATGTACCAAAGATTCTCTATTGAAATAAGGCCAGATTCACTTGTCCGTCTTTTTCATAGCAATTTTACTCGCTTCGAATTTTATTACCCTTATTTTATCTTATAGTTATGATCAAATTTTCGGCACGGCGTGAAAGGAATTTCATTTACTTCGATTGGTTTTCTGTAAGGAAGTTGAGTTCTCGTAAGGAATTTCCATGAAGAATGTGATTGGAAAATGAATTCGTTGGATGTAATAAAATGTCTGTGTGTGTGTGTGTGTGTGTGTGTCCGACAAGGGCTGAACATTTATATCATCGTTCGGTTTCTAGCACGCGTTATCATCATCATGTTATTAAATCATCTTGGAGAAATTATTCCAGCATTCAGAACTCCTGGAAGAGTATTTGGACTATACAGGGATTCACATTCTTTTCATCGGGTGCACATTATTTTTCAACAGTTCGATAGAGAAAAATTTCGAGATGAATCAGGGTTCTGGATGTTGATGAAGGTGTCGTGTTGGGAATTTTATTGATTTGATTGATCGATTTAGTATTTATCAGCAACAGAAAAATACATTTCCACTAGTGCTGATTTAATCAAAAGACAACACATACATGAAAACAAACAATAGAAATAAAAAAGACCATGAAAAAAACAAAAACATGAACACAGGTAAATGTAAGGTACAATACTTGAATAATTGAACAGTGAATCATGAAAGCACACCAAGTTAGCCTATCTGTTATATATCTTGAATTTGATTTGAATTGTGGAAGAGAATTGAAATGCAAGTCTAAACCAGTGTTGAGATGGGAAATGGAGTTGAATGAATTCTGTAGCTGGTTTATACATGAATATTTACTGATATCTATTCTGCTATTATTTGGGTGGAATTTAAACTGTATCCAGGTTACACGTGATGATACATGGAAGTTTGATTGACTAAAAATTGAAGATGAATCTATATAATTATCTACAACTTTGTACAGAAATATTGGATCAGCATTCGTCATAATTATTGAGGAAATTTGAAATATCTGGAACAACTTGTGCTACTGAAGAATCTGAATACCATCAAATATGTCCGAATTTTTCCCATAATTATTCATTTGTGATTTTTTTTATTATCTTTCAATGATTTATCATTATGAATGAGCTATTTATGGAAAATAATGCGTCGATTGAAGTTATTTGCCGCAAAGTAGTTCCAGTGATGGAAATGTATTAATTAAATACTATAACCAGATCCCGAGTGATGCTTTAGCCTCGATGTTTTTGAAGATATTCTCGTGATATTTATGTCAGTTGAGAATAGTTTGAACATAGTAATGAGTCAACTATTCATAGATAACGTAATCTCCTATACTCTAATCATGAAGAAATGAAACAATTATTTTCTTCACAAACTTCTCTTTCTCATAGGCTTTCAAACAGCCGAATTACGTGTGGAATGATTCATCAATGTACAGCGAAGCGAATGGAATTTGTATATTCTCACTGAATCAGGAATACTAATATTCTCCCCACGAGTGCTGAAAAAACATATATGTGTGTGGAAAAAACATCGGAAATCAACGATTTTGGAATTATTCACCACCTTGGATAAACCTGACCAAGAGTGATACCAACATACTGTATCACACGATAAAGAAGGCGTACCACGACTCACGACTCTTCGAGGTGAAATATTTCCGAGTTCAGAATCTGAGTCCGGGGTCTCGATTGCCTGTAGCGCAACTATCGCTTCCATATCGAACTATATAAAACAAAAATGCCCAACAATGCTATACACGGCTCAGTAGAATTATTATGTTGGCAGTTGCATTTGTTTTGAACGGAAATTATAGATTTTGTAAGTTCAACAATGCTACCGGTACCGTGTCCACTCTTATCTACATCTGGTTCACAAGGGAATTCGCTGAATCGCGATAGGCAATCGGGACCTTTGGCTCTGAACTGACCGCAAAAAACCACGAATGTCTCCATGTTACTAGAGTGGGAGTAGGATGAGGTGGGTTGATATCACCACATAGTGGACCCACCAAATTAATGGGGACACATTGACGTTATTTGAAATATGACCCAAACGATATCATGTGTGGGGCAGTTCAAGATCGTCCCTTGATTTTTCTAAAACTTTTCGCATCTGTTATTTGAAAATTACATCATGAATTGACTGACCACTAGTGATAGGCGTGGCTAATCGGTAGACCACCTATATCTATACTCCATGTGAGCACTTAGAGATACTCTGATAGATAATGTAAAATTACTCACATAACAAACAGCCCATTTGATTGGATATTTTGTTTCGTGACGTTTGTGGGCGGGTCAATCACTAGTCGTCAATTTTCAATCCATAAATTGGAAATTAGAAGGAAATAATTCTGTAAACTGTTTTTATTCATCATATATATATATATATTTATATATATATATATATATATATATATATATATATATATATATATATATATATATATATATATATATATATATATATATATATATATATATATATATGGAAATAGTAGCAGACTCACTGCTTTATGGATTCAATATTTGCCCCAAGATAATTTTTCTCCATATGCGTCAAGGTGTATAGAGTTTTTGATCATACCACAGTCGATAAAGTAGCAAAGGTAGAACTACTTTAACGACTCGGATTATATACCTTATTCAGATAACTCGCTCAACTTGGAACGCATGTGCTGCGTTTGCCCAGTAACTTTTCAAATAGTTTCGAATCGTGAGAGACCCCCCCCCCCTCCTCTCCCCTAGCCCGGATGTATTTTGCTGACGAAAATGAGGCCGATTTTCATGGATATCAGGAAGTTAGGTTATGGTTATTGTTCAGTTTCTGAAAATATGAATAATTCATGAATTTTCTATGTTTTGTCACTAATTTGAAATAAGTACTCAATATTTTTGTATCGCTTCACCTATTTGGTTCTCAATATTCGAATTATCATATCACTATTCCCATCAAAACCTACACATTTCGAGGTCATTATTTGTTTTTTGATTCATACTTATTTATTCTCCTTTCCCACACACAAGCTTCGGCTTATGTGGGTATCATTAATTTTTTTTAATAAGATCAAATAAACAACTTGTTTTATTCTCACTATTACAAGTTATTATTCTTCATTATTCACGCTCATTGTTATTTTCTTTTCATTCGAGTGTCAATGTGATTGAAGAATCTTCCTTGTTCAGTTTTAGATACTATTTGTAATTCTGTTGATGGTAAGTGTTTTGTTATAATGATAAATGTTGAATGAAAAAAAAATATATAGAAAGTCGACAGATTAAACCACGCATAACAAAGAATCACAGTTTTTTCAAATCATCAATTTGTTCAATGATGTGTGATGAATGATCCAGAGAACAATAAAGAACAACAATGGAGAACAATACCAACATGACAACATGATACTCACACTGTACTCGTAGTTTGACGGCATGACTCGTCGTTTCACCTCGGGAATTAGCTGCCAGGCAACAATAGCTTCCGCTGCTGTGACGCGTCACTCCTTGCAGAACTAGACTCCTGGTGCTGATGATCACTCCAGAAGAGACGTTCTGAGTCACCAGTATTCCCTGGGGAACAAAGATATAGTGTGTTGTGATATAAATACGGTGAGTTATTTAATGAACTGATCTTGAGATTTGGAGATGTATAATAATATGTGTAATATGTATAATGTATAATATGTATAATGATATGATGAAGCTGATTTAATTAGGATCGAATAAATAATTCGGGTTGCCTGAATCCCTACCTTTTGGAAAGTCGTCACTCGTTCAAGTCGTCACTCAGAAAGTCTGTTCTTATATATAATTGAATGTATTATTTGCAACTCTACCTCTTGGAATGTCTGTTCCATGGAAACTCGTCCCTCGCTATTCAAATATAAGAAAACAATTACTGAAACTGGGTTCTGTGGAAAGTCTTCCCCACCCAAGGTCGTCACCAATAATATCACATCTCTCGTTGCCGCAAGTGTTTCCACTGGAATCCAAATACACGTGTTCATATAGGGTATATAGTCGCTTCACAAAATTATTGCAACAGATTTCAGTCGTAAAACTCACGGCAACGAGAGATGTAATATTATTGGTGACGACCTTGGGTGGGGAAGACTTTCCACAGAACGCAGTTTCAGTAATTGTTTTCGTATATTTAAATAGCGGGGGACGAGTTTCCATGGAACAGACTTCCCGAGGGGTAGAGATGCAATTAATACATTCAATTATATATTAGAACAGACTTTCTGAGTGACGACTTGAACGAGTGACGACTTTCCAAGGGGTAGAGATTCAGCCATCCCAATAATTCGTACGATTACTATTTAAGCAGTGTCTCCAGTTCCGATTTATTCTTGTCGTCCGACACGATTTTTCCAACCGACCAATCACGAGCCAGTATTCACCTAAACAACATGGCGGTTCACGACACCGTTTCGGTACCGACTCATTGTCGTGATTATTGACTCAACAGCAACTTTTGTCGACCGGAACTACGATTTTACCGGAAGTTACACTCACATTCGGAGAAGCCTGTGAGTTTAAAGGTCATGAAGGCTATGACTATGACGTCACGAAAACGTTACGGTGCAGAGAAGTGGAAACAGGTGTGACAAAATTCGGACCGATATCATGTCGGACGACAGGGAAAAATCGGAACTGGAAACCCTGGTTTGATGTACAAAAGATTCTGTGGCTGTTGGTGAATGAGCTACATATCGGTTTTACGATGAGCTAGACGTATGTATATGCTCGTTTTCGAAATATCTTGGTTCAATCGCGCTGGTTCCGGAACTCGCCCGTTTTGTTAGATGAGCGTAGCGTCTGTCCACTCTCATAGGGGTTTGTCTGTGTGTGTGTTTTTTTTTTTTTTTTTGTAAGCACTCCACAGGTTGCAGGGTATGACAGATCAACATGAAACTTTTTTGTATACGGACGCTCATCCAACTTAGTACTGTATAGTTTTTAGAATGAATCGGTCGGACCGATTTTGAGAAAAATCATCTCAAAGTTTCTAAAAACCCCATAAGATTTGGCTGGGCGGAAAATGTTGAAAAATAAAATCTCTTCAAACAAGATGAAATTCTCTCTGAATGTGTACACATAGATTTTACACATTATCACAATTTTGAATGCATTTCTAATCAGCTGTTTTGGAGAAAACAATTGAAACAACTAGGTTTTTTCATCAAATATATCACAAAAATGATTACAGAATTAGGTTGCTGAGATTCACTGCCTTCTAGATTCAATATTTGCCCAACAATGAATTATATTTTATATGCGTCAAGGTGTGTGTATAATACCAGAGTCAATGAAGTGACAAGAGTAGAACTACTTCAACGACTTTTATAGCTTATTCAGACATCAAGGTGTGTGTAATACCAGAGTCGATAAAGTATCAACGGTAGAACTACTTCAACGACTTTTGTACCTTATTCAGATATCTCGCTCATCTTACAACGCATATTTCTCGTTTGCTCAGTGTATGTAACTGAGACAAGGCAGCATATTGTGCGTTTCAATATGACAGATATGCCTATGGATGACACTCGGAAGTTGAGAAATTGATACTCTCATATTGAGACTACTAGGAAAACGCGGGATGCACGTTGTGAGATGAGCTTAGAAGTATGGCAATCTAGAATGAAAAATAACTTGTCAGCTCAATTTACATCTTCAAACCTTGACTTACTTCAAACGTTCAAAAACCTCACCCGCAACTTGTTGATATTCATAGTAACCTGCAACCTGTCGCATAAACACTTTGCAAAACCAATTGATCCAAATATTCAATAAAATGTACACGTTTATTGCGTTTTCTTCATTATTTCTCATTCGATTGTTGTAAAAATCTCTGAAAAGGTGTATAATAGTATTTTTAATATTCTGTGCAAATTTGAGAGCTTTCGAAGAATTCTTGTTTTTCAAGTATTTTTCCTCCGGGTTATTCTTATGAGGATTTTCCAAACTTTCCGATTATTTTCCGGAAAAACCTTCCGATCGATTCCTCTGAATAACAATCCCAACCTATTCTGGTATGACACCAACGTTCAGAAAAAGTTTCAAGTTGATTGATTCATTTCTCTGACCTGTATGCCGCGTACATAATTCCAAATAAAAAAAAAAAACATAAAAACGAAGCCCATTTTTTTTCGAGGTGTGAAATGGAAAGCTTCTCTACGCTCATCTAATCAAGCCTTCCTCATCTATCAGCTCATTTATTCATGCATACAATCCTCATTACTCACAGCCTTTGTTTTTCCATGCGACCTGTTGAGCGATTTCCATTCACGAACTGTCCACGATGTAGTGATATCGAACCTATTTGTATCCTAATATGAAGGCGGTGTTTCAACTCGAACTCCCATACTGATAACATGGACAGTATTTGTGGTTTCTTGAGGTCAGTTCAGAGCTGAAGGTCCCGATTGTCTGTCACGATTCAGCGGATTTTCTCGTGAACTAGATGTAGATAAGAGTGGCTACGGTACCGGTGTTATTGTTGAACTTACATAATCCGTGATTTTCGTAGCAAGATAAAAATGAATGCAACTACCAACGTTCTAATTATACGGAGTCGACAAAAGCATTGTTGATCATTGTTGTTCTATACAGTTCGATATTACAGCGATAGTTGCGTCAAAGGCAATTGGGACTCGGGAAATGACCCCGGAAACATTTCTTTTTTAGACTTGAGTTAGAGCATCTCCTTTATATTATGATAGAATGGGTTGGTATCACTACTTCGTGAACATACAATTCTGAATTATTATTTTTAATTTTTCCGTACAACAATTTATTTTATCGATAACAACCAGCCCAAACTTTTCAAATTCAGGAGAATCATATTGTGTTACAAGGAAATGAGAATGATATTCATTATTAGACGAGCTTCATCAAGGATTCAATTTGACATACTGAAAAAAATTGGTGTTCACGTTTTTATGTTTTTTTTGTTTTCATGTTTTATTGTCGGTTCTCCACAGGTCAAACGGCTACAGCTATCAACTTCAAACTTTTTTTAAACATGGTTCCTCATCTGAATTAGATCTGTATAGTTTTGTGGCATTATCGGGTGATAACTTTCATTTTTATGAATTTTAGAAATTTCAAAATCACCCTTTAAAATAGCACGACGGGAAAAAAATTAAAATATTTTTATTTTCAAAAGAATGAAATTTTGCGTGGAGTTGAATTACATCTTGATACACATTTTTGAAACTTCTCAGCTTGATCGGGTCAGCCATTTTGAAGAAAAAATATGAAATGTGCTAAATTGGTACCACTCGAAGCAGTTTTTACCCATTTATAATTTGAATGTCACCCAATTGGCTAATTTAGGCGAAAGTTTGGCAGAGAAGTTGACATACTACTAGGAAAACGCGGGATGCGCGTTGTTAGACGAGCTTAGGGGTAAAGAAATCTAGAATGAAAAATAATTTGTCAACCCAATCTACATCTACAGACCTTGGATCACTCCAAACGTTCAAAAACCTCACGAGAATCAGTTATGTCACGGCCTTCTTCTTCATTCATTTCAATCGTTTTGAATTAATCAGTGACACTTGTTGCTATAGATTTAATTGGTTCCCGTAATAGCCTAAATTGATGGGAAAATGCTTTATAAATGCGTTTTCTTCGTTATTTCTCATCCGATTGATGCGAAAAATCTCTCGAAATGTGCTTAATAATTTCCTTCATATTCGGCGAAAATTTGAGAGGTCTTGAAAATTTTTGATTTTTCAAGTATTTTCCTCCGGGTTATTCTAATGAGGATTTTTGAAATTTCTAAAATTCATAAAAAAAAAGTTACCACCCGATAATGCCACAAAACTATACAGATCTAAGTAGGATGAGGAACCATGACAAAAAAAAAGTTTAAAGTTGATAGCTGTAGCCGTTTGACCTGTGGAAAACCAACAAAAAAACATAACAAAAAAAAACATAAAAACGAACACCAATTTTTTTCAGTATGTCAAATTGAATCCTCGCTAAAGCTCGTATAATTACTTTCCGCTCGTCTAACAACGCTTATGTAGCGTTTTTCCAGTTTATTCAATTCACGTCAAAAACTGGATGAAATTTTAAGATTGTTCATTCTCGAGCAATTGCTAATCTTATGAAGATTTTCCAAATTTGGCGATTGTGTTCTGATACAATTCAATCAATTCGATTTTTCTTTTTTTTCAAGTTTGTAATGGATTTTAATCCAAGTTTCTTTATTGAGTCAAGTTAAAATACATAAATGGTATACATTGCTGTTTATACCCCATTAAGATTAGGGGGTAAATCCTATATTGTGCTGGGGTAATTGACATAAAGTAAATTCAGACATGAATTGATTATGAAATAATGGAAAGTATATAAATGTGTTGTTGTTAAACTATGATACCTGATTGAATTCAGAGTATGTATAACGATGTAATTTTGTTCTCAAAACTGAAGTCACTAAACCTGAATATCAAACTAAAACTAAAACTAAAATGTAATAATGATTACTTGAAGACGTTCTCAGCTTATCGATGTATGAAACCAATGTGCGATGATAGTTACGAGCAGAGTCATCGTTTTTCCTGACACGTGTTTCATAAAATATTGAGAAAAATCCGAGTTTTTGTTTATTTTTCAGTCTTCGGACCAACCATTGGTATGTCACCAAATGCGGATGTTGTTGTTATTGCTGTTGTTACGAGAGGCCCAAACTCACTTCAATAACTCAATCTACCTGATTCAATGGATTCAATATATTCAAACTAATCTAAACTAACTAACGTGGCTGAACAATCATACTGAATGGATTTGATTCAACCCGAAACTAATCTTGAACTCACTTCCAGTTCCAATGAAAATCTGAATTGAAGTATGACACGAACACTTCATCTTGAAATGAGAATGAAATCAATTGAAAAAAAATGGAAAACATCTTTCTTTCTTGTTCCAATATATATATATATATATATATATATATATATATATATATATATGATCTCAATAGCTTCCTGGTTGACCACCAGTAGGTTATTATAATTGATGATGTTTAAACAGTTTCAAAAAATCATATATATATATATATATATATATATGATAATGAAAGTTGAATATATGTCACTCATTAGGTAAGATCATGGGTTGATGATTAAATTGGTTAATTGAATATTACTCATCAACTGTAGATCAAATAGACTCGCAGGATGTTCGACAAAATGTGTCATGCTCTTGATTTGATTACAAAAAAAAAATGAATGAGCCTAAAAACAGAAATTAATCACATTTACTTTCAACTTCAGAGGAAGGTCAATTTCCTCTATATTCGAATCGAAAGACAAGAATGAAAAGGAATTGTAAAGGTTCCAAGAAAATCAATATCAACTCCGGAAATTCAATCAAACATACAAACTTTCTAAACTTATTAATAAATAATGACGCTATTTGATAGATGACTGAACTTGAGTTCCAAACTTCTCGTGTGAATCAAAGACATAACTCTTGTATATAACTTGTGACTATATATATATATATACGATATTGTCTCAAGAGAATTAAGATCCTACAGGTCCTCAATCAACTGCATTAGCCCTTGACAGTACAACTCCTTTTGTCACGCAAGACGATGCGATCTTCAACTAGCTCAAGTCATGTCTAACAACCATGTCTATTGTCAATCTCCGCCAGAAACTCGACAATTTCATTAATTCTACAGGTGCTTGCCACAGACCTGTATTTCCCAAACGTGATATACTTAAAGTGAAGTGGTGGAATTTAGCACCCGTTTTCTCTATCCCATGTTATTTGAAGATAAAGGCGTATGGAAGTTGGGTGGACATTTCGAGGGTGGTAAAAGGGGGATGAGGGTTCGGAGTGGGGGGAAAAGAGTTAATGTGTCTCCAAGGACCTACATCTCATAGATCGATGCGTACCTCCTTCTCTTTTCTTTTCACCATTAAACCCCTCTTGCTCTTACTTTAGTATAGTTTAGGCATCCGAACTTTTTTTTTGCCGCTACACTCATCTGCCACGAAAGTTTCCGTGGAAAACTGAAGCCAAAAATGCCTCCACAAGATTGCTAATACTCTCAAGTCCCCAAGCAGCGTCGGTGATGTAACATAAACCTTATGGAAACTGATAGCATCTCTCCCGGGTGCCATATCGGTCACACCATATACTTAGCTTGAAAACGGCTTTACAAAAACAAAGTGGCACGCGGAAAAATATCGTGGCTTTCGACGTCACCTTGTCAACGTTATTTATATCTGTACTTGTTTGTGTTTTGCCAAGCATCATCAAACTTCATTTGGTTTTTATCCCGGACGACGACGTTGAACACACACCCTCATGGACTTAAGTACGTAAGAGTAAAGGAGACTTGTACAAAGCTTCATCATTCAAGTGATTCCGCGGGAAAAAATGTTTACACTTCGGAGAAGAGACAGCCAGGAAAAGCTTTTCATTTTGACAAGAGTCAAGAAGAATCACCGATATTCTTCCCTTAACGATTACATATATCAATGTTTTTAATTCACACACTGGTATTAATTATAGAGTTAATTCAATGGAAATATCATTACACAGTAAATCATGCGGAATAAATCTGTATTCCTTCCAATTATATACCCATTACATGAATCCTCATCTAAATGCGTGTGTATTATATATACATCATCTTCATTTCAACCCTTCTCTATTAATCTCTCCCTTTCTATAACTGTCATTCGTTCTCTTCCCACCTCCCCCTTCCCCCTTCCCCCTCCCCCTCTCACTCTCTGACACACCCACCACCTCTCGCCCGACATCCCGTTCGCAATTCCCAAAAGCACAAATCCACCACAATCCCAAATCATCTATTTTCTATATCTTACGTCTATACTCCCATCGTTCCTTCAAATGTAGAACGTTTTCCCACCTGAACCAACTCCCCCTCCCCCCCCCCCCTAAACCCAACCCCCCACCAGCCCCGCACCACCCTACAAAGCGTGCGGAATGACCTAGAATACTGCGGGTACTGAACCACCATAATTCACAATTCCAACACATACAGCCCTCTAAATAAACTTGTTCTCGTGGCATAGAACCTATATAAAAGAAGCGGATTTATGGCGGATGATCTTCTTTACGAAGGTGAAAGATGCTTGTTTACTGAGGGTGTACTATTAATTAGATTGATATGGTATCATGGAGAGGAAGTGGGAAGACAAACTGTGTTGATATTATTGATTTCGTGGAAAATGTGTTAATATTGGGAACAGTAATGTGAACAATAATTTCGTCAACTGGCTTTTCTAGGTACATATAACACGTACTATGTGGATTGCTCATATATTATTATTGAAAAGATTCAGTTTCACTACTAAAATTGGAATGATGTTGAAATGAAGTCGATTTAATGAGCCTTTTTAGCATCAATAATGAACCGGTAGCTATAGTCTTGGCCATATGGCCCATCATATTTGTCCGCGTAATGTGTGTATAGGGTTTGGCGCTTCAAATGCCTGTACTACTTGCACGTAAACTTTTCATCAATGATTACATAAAACCTAGTTGAATACCACATGTACTGATTCATACTGGAGACCGCAAGAAATGTCTGGACTGGGAAAACGCGGTATTCGCGTTGTGAGATGAGCTTAGAAGTATAGAAATGTATACAATGAAAACATATTCCGTCAGCTCAATCCACATTTACGGACCTTGGATTACTTCAAACGCTCAAAAATCTTACCTGAAACTTATTGATATTTATAGTGCTGCAACCTGTCGCATATACACTTTGCGAAACCAATTGATACAAATATTTAATAAAATGTACACTTTTATTGCGTTTTCTCTGTTATTTGTCATCCAATTGTTGCAAAAATCTATGAAAAGGTGTATAATAGTATTTTTCATATTCGGTGATAATTTGAGAACTTCTGAAGAATTCTTGTTTTTCAAGTATTTTTCCTACGGGTTATTCTCACGAGGATTTTTAAAACCTTACGATTTTTCTGAAAAACAATTCCAGTCTACTCCGGTATGACAGGAACATGTAGGAGAAGTTTCAAGTGGAGAGATATTTTTTCCTGACCTGTATGCCGCGCACAAAATCTGAAAAAAAAGCCCATTTTTTCGTGTTGTGAAATGGAATCTTCGCTACGCTCACCTAATGATACTGAGGCCCAGTATTCCCAAGTCTAGCCAGCCTTTATCTGAAAGTTCAAACTTGTTATCACCATGGTTACCTGTGGTATTTGTTTTCACCAACTCTCAGATAAATACTAACTGGACTTGGTAATACTGGGCCTATATCACGTATCATCGATCATTTACTTATTCTAATTTTTTAAAATCCAGTCAGAGAATATAGTGACAAAAAATCATCTTTCTATTTTCAGAAACATGTTTTCTTCTCGTGAATTATGATAGCACAAGTGTCCGTGACCCAAGTGTCCGTGGCCCAAGTGTCCGTGGCCCAAGTGTCCGTGGCCCAAGTGTCCGTGGCCCAAGTGTCCGTGGCCCAAGTGTCCGTGGCCCAAGTGTCCGTGGCCCAAGTGTCCGTGGCTCAAGTGTCCGTGGCCCAAGTGTCCGTGGCCCAAGTGTCCGTGGCCCAAGTGTCCGTGGCCCAAGTGTCCGTGGCCCAAGTGTCCGTGGCCCAAGTGTCCGTGGCTCAAGTGTCCGTGGCCCAAGTGTCCGTGGCCCAAGTGTCCGTGGCCCAAGTGTCCGTGGCCCAAGTGTCCGTGGCCCAAGTGTCCGTGGCCCAAGTGTCCGTGGCCCAAGTGTCCGTGGCCCAAGTGTCCGTGGCCCAAGTGTCCGTGGCCCAAGTGTCCGTGGCCCAAGTGTCCGTGGCCCAAGTGTCCGTGGCTCAAGTGTCCGTGGCCCAAGTGTCCGTGGCCCAAGTGTCCGTGGCCCAAGTGTCCGTGGCCCAAGTGTCCGTGGCCCAAGTGTCCGTGGCCCAAGTGTCCGTGGCCCAAGTGTCCGTGGCCCAAGTGTCCGTGGCCCAAGTGTCCGTGGCCCAAGTGTCCGTGGCCCAAGTGTCCGTGGCCCAAGTGTCCGTGGCCCAAGTGTCCGTGGCCCAAGTGTCCGTGGCCCAAGTGTCCGTGGCCCAAGTGTCCGTGGCCCAAGTGTCCGTGGCCCAAGTGTCCGTGGCTCAAGTGTCCGTGGCACAAGTGTCCGTGGCCCAAGTGTCCGTGGCCCAAGTGTCCGTGGCCCAAGTGTCCGTGGCCCAAGTGTCCGTGGCCCAAGTGTCCGTGGCCCAAGTGTCCGTGGCCCAAGTGTCCGTGGCACAAGTGTCGGTCGCTATATCAGGGTTGTGAACACGTGACGAGTGTGCATATTTTATCGAACAGTATTGCATGTATGACGCTCATTTGCTCTCACCGTATACTTCTGTAAGACTGTTGGTTCCGGGGAGGTTCTCGAATACTTTCTTGATAAATACAATGTTCGTAATTCATCAAGAAACGAACTATATTTAAATCAATTTTTCAACCTTGACCCATATAATTCACCATCACTAGTAACGGCCAGTGCTACGATGACCTGAACAAATAGTTGAAAGTTGCAAACAATCGGATGGTAAGAAGAATCATCAAAACCCGCTCTTGATTTGAATACTTCAAAATCTACAATAGTAAATAACTCCATCCATACACATAGCACAAGAAGAAACGCCGACCTACACATCCAACCCCGTAACCTCTCTCTCACTTTCTTAAACCCGTCATATCAAGGAACCGCTCTATTTAATCATCTTCTGCAACGCATTGAACAAAAAAGAGGCACACCACAATTCGAGCAAGATCTGAGAAACTATTTACTGAAGATGACACCATATTCTGTACTCGAATATTTTAACGCAGTACCATAATCATTTTTTTTTTTAACCTTCAGTCTCTTAATATTCACTCTGTTATCTACTTGACTTGTTCTATAACATATACATACTATGTATCCATGTTCTACAGAATGAACGATTTAAAAAATAAAAAAAAAATGAACTCGACCTACACTGTTATTCTCAGCAATGTTGTATTCGAATGTGTATTCGAGATCGAATTGTGAAATTACTTGATCGTATGACGTGGAAAAACATCGAAAAGGAGTTTCGAATTGGATACCGGTAATCAATCGATTGGATTCACCTGTGGAGATTGCGGGTCGTTTTTACAGTGGCGTACCGTTTATGACGTGGAAAGAAGTAGGAAAATGCAACGACAAATTACAACACTGAGACTACATCACATATGTTACCTTGCTGACACTTGTATTGCTACAATTGACCTTCTAAACAGCTGTTTAGGGGCGCAATCTGTTGTCAATGGAAGGCAATATGTCGAATGAATATCGATGATTGACTGAAGCGGTGGATACACTTGCAAGTCTCTGGAAGTGAAAAGCGCGAGTGAGAAGTGAGAAGTGAGAAGTGAAAAGCGCGAGTGAGAAGTGAGAAGTGAGAAGTGAAAAGCGCGAGTGAGAAGTGAGAAGTGACAAGTCCATCGCATCTCGTCTGGCGTCACCTATTGGTACAAATGGCTCACTGCAAACTAACTAACAAACTATAACTAACTAACCTATATAAACAGCAAGAGAGGGAACACAATAATAGCAGTAAAATGTTGAAAGTATTATGATCAACGTCAAATAAATGGACCGATCACGTTCGACTCTTTGGTTTTGCTTGCACTTTTCGCTCTCACTTGTAGAGCAATGCTCGACTTCTGAAAGACTTTTGAAGAGTCTTTCGAGTCGGTCACGTGGTTCGCCGTGCACCAATCAGCGACGGTATTGGAGCCGACTTTCACTTCTCACTTCCAAAGACTTGCAAGTGTATCCACCACTTGAATGTCATTAATTGATGTTTTGAACGATTATTTTCACGTTGTTAGGCTGAATTTTGGAAATTATTCAGTTTAATGTCAAGATTATTATTTATTCCGATCACCTCAAGAAAAAAAACATGGACAAACGATGATTGGAATGAAGAAATTGAGTTGGATGAAATTTGACATATTCTCAGAGACAAATTGTCAGCCACAACATTCCCTAAAAAATTGATGTATTTTCATTGGGAAATTTGCTATTTTTCATGATTTTACTAGAAGTTCTCACGGGATTCTATATTGCAGTAGTTTGTTTCTTGTCTCATATATTATCTGAATCTGTTTTTCAAATAATTGAATACGCTTTTCTTGAAGAAGATTCCGTTCAGGTCAATATGTAATAAAACATTCACCAAAAGAGAGCAAGATGAGCGTAGTTTTCAGTGGTGATGAACGTAAGAGCTGAAGGTCTACTGGCTATCAAAATTAAGAAATAACGATTGGAAAAAATATGATTTACTTTTTCCTGCAAGATAATGTGAGCCTCCAACCGATGGGTTGTATATGTGATACCTCTTTCCACTCAGATTACCATGGGCTCATAAGAAAACCTTGGACGTGACCATTGGACACCTGGGGAGCAGAATAGCGTCAAACATGGACTAACATCAAAATGCTCGTGTAACATGATCTTTTCCTCACATTTTTGACGTTATTCCGGTGAAATAGAGTCGAATTTAAATGTCTATTTGTTAATTAAACCATGATTTCTCACTAGATTGAGGTCAAATCTGATATTTTGATGTTGATCTAGTGGAATAACGTCGAAACACCCTTTGACTTTATTCCACTGAATTGACGTCCAATCGCCTTCAAAACCCAATTTTCACAAATAACATGTAACATAAATGGTTTGACGTTTTTTCGATTTTACGCTATCCCATCTTCCCGGACGCCTCGCCATATATTCTCACAAACCATATTATTTCAAAAAAAAATATTTTCAAGTACTTTTGTGATCAATAGAGAGTTTTGATGAAGGTCCGTGAACGTAACCCCGCCCCACCCCTTCCCCCGCAGAGCGAGGAGAATGCATTTCGACAATTGTTCCCACTAGGCTTCGTCCATATTATCTCCGATTGGAAATCGAGGGATGTGAAGGTACAAATATCTTTCTTCTTCTTTATCCCTTCTATACTTTTTTTTAAAAAACATCGAAACTTGTTACACAATTATTGTTCCCCAATTAAGTCTATGGACGAAAGATAGGATCGTTTGGACGGGGCACCACAAGGGCGATCTTACCACCCCATTTTGATTATTTAAAACTAATGAACTTCAACACCAGGACTGCACTGTCTGTGACCATAATTTTCCGTCACAGATTTTGTCAACGTCCTTATATCCACTATCATGGTCCTAATGAAATGAATGAAGATAAAACCTCACCCGCAAACTACCTACCCAACTACCGAATGATAACTACTTGGATCATCAACTACCAACCACAAACTACTAACTACAACTGCCAATTACCAACTAATCACGTAACTACCTCATATATTCATCTCTCGACTCATCTGAAACTATACGTGGAAGTGCCGGGTTTTCAGATACGATTGTGTGAAATTTTGTCCATCAGAAATACACATAATTTTTCATATTCTTTGTAAATGACAATATTTCTACCTCTAATTTCTTTCCAAAATGTGAGGGAAGAATTCGTAGCATAACCTCAGTCCATCGGTATGTTGGTCAGCGCATGGTATTTTGTCTGGTCACCCGTGCTACTACACACTATACTGTAGACGACGTAATATCGAGTATAGACTTCATAAGTAGTATATTATTGGACGAGCTTTAGCGAGGATTCAATTTGACATACTGAAAAAAATTGGTGTTCGTTTTCATGTTTTTTTTTTGTATATGTTTTTTTTTCGGTTCTCCACAGGTCAAACGGCTACAGCTATCAACTTCAAACTTCTTTTCTTTATGGTTCCTCATCTAGATTAGATCTGTATAGTTTTGTGGCATTATCGGGTGGTAACTTTTATTTTTATGAATTTTAGAAGTTTCAAAAATACCCGTTAGAATAACACGGCGGAAAAAAAATTAAAACTTTTTATTTTCAAAAAAATTGAAATTCTGTGTGAGGTTGAATACCATCTTGATACACATTTATGGAAATTCTCAGCTAGATCGGGTCAGCCATTTTGAAGAAAATACATGAAATGTACTAAATTGGCACCACTCGAAACAGTTTTTACCCATTTATAACTAAAATGTTACCCAATTGGCGAATTTAGGCAAAAGTTTGGCAATGAAGTCGACATACTATTACTTTCCGCTCGTCTAACAACGCGTATATAGCGTTTTCCTAGTTCATAGTAATTCATAGTTCTCCACAATGAATTAGTGTTCATAATTTTTAATTATTTTTTGTTCTGTTTGTCTTCTCCCGAATATCATATATTATCCATGTTACGTATTCTGTCTCTGCTACGAGTTGCAATATTCATAAATGTTTTTCTTTTGACAGCCCGCACTCGAGGACTTCGTTCTTCCGCGGGCTTCTGTTGATTCTATCACTCTCGCTCCTAATTATCATGTATCAGCTATATAGGCCTATTATGCAGAATAAAATGGAATCAAATTCAAATTGAATTGATATACTAGGAAAACGTCATATATGCGTTGTTAGACGAGCGGATAGTAATAGTATGTCGAAATTTTTGCAAAACTTTTGTCTACATTCGCCAATTGGGTGACATTTAAGTTATAAATGGGTGAAAACTGCTTCGAGTGGTACCAATTTAGCACATTTCATGTTTTCTCTTCAAAATGGCTCACCCAATTAAGCTGAGAATTTCCAGAAATGTGTATCAGAATTTAATTCAGCTTCACGTAAAATTTCATTCTTAATTTTTTTTTCCGCTGCATTATTCTAATGGGTATTTTTGAAATTTCTAAAATTCATAAAAATAAAAGTTACTTTCTGATAATGCCACAAAACTATACAGATCTGAGTTAGATGAGGAACCATGATGGAAAGAAGTATGAAGTTGATAGCCGTGGCCGTTGGACCTGTGGAGAACCGACAAAAAAATATAAAAAACACAACATAAAAACGAACACCAATTTTGTCAGTACGTCAAATTGAATCCTCGCTGAAGCTCGTCTAATTATCGATTACCAAATCAGATCTGAATACACAGATGTGCGACTTCGTGGATATGCGGGTAGTTAGATATAGGAATAACGTGAGGAAGAGACATTGAGAAATATACATGATCATTTTGCTTCAAACACATTTGCTCATATGGTAGAATGAAAATATCAGATAGTATTCGTCAATTTAAAAAAAATGAGAATTTGATTCATTCGAATTGAAATCAACAGTTTGTGTCTCACTGTGAGGTTTGGTAATTGGTAATTATTGGTAATTGGTAATTGCTAATTATTGGTAATTGGTAATTAGGGGAACTTGTCAAGGAACACGGATATTAGGTTCGCATTTCAGAGCGCTTGAATGATCATTGTCCTCACACGTTCACTCGGGACTATGCGATAGAAAATTACTCTACATTGGTATTTTTTGGAAACAAAACACATGTCTAGAGTCGGGCTCTAAAGACGTTTCTGGCGACGTTTTCCGTGAATCGATCAAGGTCACAGCGCAAATAGTATCACGTTCTCTACGTTCTATGACGTCACCTGACGCATCTCTCTCTCTCTGTGTCCCTCTCTCTCTCTCTCTCTCTCTCTCTCTTCTCTCTCTCTCTCTCTCTCTTTCTTTCTCTCTCTCTCTCTCTCTTTCTCTCTCTCTCTCTCACACTCTCTCTCCCTCTCTCTCTATACATATTTATCCCTCTCTCTCTTTTTATATTGTTCTATCTCTCCCACTCTCTGTCTCTCTCTGTCTCCATCTTTCTCCATCTTTCTCTCTCTCTCTCCCTCCCTCTCTCCCTAACTCCTTCTCTCTTTCTTTCTCTCCCTCTCTCTCTATACATATTCATCCCTCTCTCTCTCTTTATATTCTTCTATCTCTCCCACTCTCTGTCTCTCTCTGTCTCCATCTTTCTCCCTCTTTCTCTCTCTCTCTCCCTCCCTCTCTCCCTAACTCCTTCTCTCTTTATTTCTCTCCCTCTCTCTCTATACATATTCATCCCTCTCTCTCTCTTTATATTGTTCTATCTCTCCCACTCTCTGTCTCTCTCTGTCTCCATCTCTCTCCCTCTTTCTTTCTCTCTCTCTACCTTCCTCTTACCCTATCTCCTTCTCTATTTCTTTCTCTCCCTCTCTCCTTCTCTCTCCTACCGACACCGAAGGGGTAACGCAGGCCACAAGGGATCGAGCAGGTGTACGTGCCTGTCCTGTAACGCTCTGAACAAAGCATGCGTGAACAAGACGGGCCTCGATTCACCAAGAAAATATCATCCCATCGAATTCTTTCAGTGGTGTAATGAAAATGAACATAACATTTCATCTCCTGTGTTGAAGGATGTCCCAGCCTTTGAACTGAATCATCATTGAATTAGGAGTAACATCAGCATTGCCAGTGGTGTAATTATTCAGTAGCTATTCACAACAACCAATCAGCAGTAAGAAACAGCCATTGAGGTGGCTTGCCCTGAGAAATTGACAATGATAGACATACACAAAATTTATGTATGAGATCCATTCGATGCCGAAAAGTAGTAACAAAAAAAAATGCCAAATTCCAGTATTCAGTTCGAATTTTTTTTAATGGTTTGCATACTCCATCTGCGGTGTGACGTCACAAAGGCGTTCACTATACTCGTCTACTTGTACTGCTAACCCGCGTTATCCCATCTGACAGCTCAACTATTTCTCTTTATCAAGTTAGAGGATTGTTTTGGGTATTTTTGGAGAGGTATAGGGGGAAGGGGATAGAGTTATTTCAAGATGTAGGCATGAATATGAAATTTTCTTCACTGTTTATAGTATTTCGATTGTTGTGGTACTCATACACGCAACAGTAACGCACTCCTCCCATTGTATTACGATAGAACAATACGTTTTACTAGTTTTTTCAATAAAAATAGAGAGTATACTTCATCTAAATATTCAATAATCAATGATACACATTTGAACACTCATTTAAAAACACACTTCTCCCTTGTTTACCCAACCACAAGTGTCAATGAAATTACCGTCCTTCTTTGACTGCTATGGCGGGCGGCCGACAGCCAGCTATACGTACCCTTACGAAACGCCTTTGTGACGTAGCGCTCATTTGGCGCGACTCGCGGTAAAACAATCAATATGAATACAATTTTTTTCCGATGTTATTTGTGGTAAACTCACATCATTATCTATCGATAAAACAATATGTTTTTGCATCATGTTCCCGTACTTTGAATCAGCTTCTCATCTGAATCAGCCGCCATATTCCTTTGCGCAATTACGTCTAGTTTTTAGGTTAAGGTCAAATTGACTGATAATACATGATATCGAACACCCTGATATCCAACCTCATACCCTCATACCCTAATACCATAATATGTTTTTCTCTCAATAACATCGAAACTTGATACAAAATCACTGTTCCACAATTAAGGCTAAGGATGAGAGATGGGATCGTTTGGACGGGGCACCACAGGGACGATCTTACCACCCCATTTTGATTATTTAAAACTAATGATCTCCAACACCAGGACTGCGTGTTTTTTGTACCATAAACAAAATTTAATAATATTTAATATATGAAACATATATATATATATATATATATATATATATATATATATATATATATATATATATATATATATATATATATATATATATATATATATATATATACATATATATATATATATATATATATATATATATATATATATATATACATATATATATATATATATATATATATATATATATATATATATATATAAATATATATATATATATATATATATATATATATATATATATATATATATACATATATATATATATATATATATATATATATATATATATATATATATATATACATATATATAAATATATATATATATATATATATATATATATATATATATATATATATATATATATATATATATATATATATATATGAATATATATATATATATATATATATATATATATATATATATATATATATATATATATATATATATATATATATATATAAATATATATATATATATATATATATATATATATTTATATATATATATATATATATATATATATATATATATATATATATATATATATAACATATATATCACAAAATATATGAAACATAATTTTTGTACCATAATATAATACATTTCCTTGAAACATGATTGTAATATCATGAATTCAATTCAAACTGTGGCACTAATGACACATTGAAGGAGGTGTGTTCATAAACAGCCTGCTAGACATCGTCCGTACGATAGAAGCCTGTGGCGCGCCAAACGTTCACTCAAATCTGATTGGTCAATGCTTACACCAAGCTGTGAGAATTAACGTCAAGGTTTGGAGTTTGCAAACCTTGCTCTTACTGCTAATGCGAACGGAACGCATGACGGTCATAAGACAAATATTGCTACTAATGATAATGTTTTAATTCCAATTTCGGTTGTGAATGGACCTTAATCATGGAAAAAAATGGAAATTATCATCTCAATGTTGGGTTTGCCGGTTGAAGACGGTAACTCACTCATTCAAAAACACGTTCCATTTCCTCAGTACTTTCCTGAGAAATATTGATCGCTGCTCTATCTAGTGTTGTTTTGTGAAATCGGCTAATAGGCTGAAAAACTTGATGACTGCTGTTATCAGCTGAGCCGATGTCATTGATCAAACTCAGTTTTTTTCTATCACTACTTATTTACGCACGGTCGATAGTTATTTAAAAGTGGACCGTCATTTGGAACATATTTTCGTGATGGGAGGAATAGAAAGTGAGGACACCATCTCCAACAGGCGAACCAACGCAACCCTCAATGCATCACAGTTGTGACGTATACATTGATCGGTTCCGTTTATGTTTCTGAATAGAATCGTCAATACCTACAGACACATGGTGTCTGGAGACACAAAATGTCGCACTTATGAAAACATTTTTTTCCCGCAGCCTGAAACTATATACATGGTAATAATAACGCGTTCCACCTGCAGTGGCGTGCAGACAATATCAAATCGGCGCCACTGGCGCCGGTGAAAACCTGGGCGATACCACCCCCTATACCTTCACAACCAATGGGGGGAAAATATTTATGATAGAAAGTTATGAAAGTTGAAAGATGAATATATACCTAGATGAAGTAACTAATCCAGACTAAACGCGCGTACCAGTACGTGTTGAAGGTCCAGGATACTCCCCCCATGATCATAATATATGGAACTTCATTCACTATTCAATTTTTCTATGAAGTTAGGTATGAATTTTGTGTTGGCGTTGCTTTTGTTTTGTCATCGTTTCATCTCACAATGAAAAGCAGAGGGTAATGCTTGACTCAAAAAAATATGAAAAACAGTGTGCATATCAGAGTGGTTGAAAAAGCATAAGCAGAGCATACATAAATAACTATACATATTTTTCACACATTTCAATTAAATAATCTTGATTTTGTGTGGATGTATAATGATGGGTACATTGAAATTATCCAGATTGGGAACTGTGTGAGGGACAACTAATTATCAGACGAGCTTTAGCGAGGATTCAATTTGACATACTGAACAAAATTGGTGTTCGTTTTTATGTTTTTTTTTCTTTTTTTCGGTTCTCCACAGGTCAAAGGGCTACAGCTATCAACTTCAAACTTTTTTTCATAATGATTCCTCATCTAACTCAGATCTGTATAGTTTTGTGGCATCATCAGATCGTAACTTTTTTTTTATCAATTTAAGAAATTTCAAAAATGCTCGTTAAAATAATACGGTGGCAAAAAAAGAAAATATTTCTATTTTCCAGAAAGAAAATGAAATTCTGCGTGAAGATGAGTTACATTTTGAAACACATTTCTGAAATGTTTTAGCTTGATCGGGTGAGCCATTTCGGAGACAAACCATAAAATGTGCTAAATTAGTACCACTCGAAGCAGTTTTTACCCATTTCTAACTTAAATGTCACCCAATTGGCGAATGTAGGCATAAGTTTGGCAAAGAAGTTTACATACTATTACTTTCCGCTCGTCTAACAACGCGTATATAGCGTTTTCCCAGTCTAGATCATCAACATGCCTTTTGATACATGCATGTTCGTGAAATAGTATAGGCTTATGCAAGTTGCTTCGATTGGTGTATAACGCCGATAACATTTTATTTGTGAGCTGTGGAAAGTCTGTGGTATCACTTTATCACCTGCTCATCCGTACCCCTGAATAACCTAGCTGTTGGTGGGGTCCTCAATCGAAAATAATCATCGTCCTTGACTTTTGGTTTCAATTTCAATTTTGGGGTTCAAAGTAATCAGTTGAATATTCGATTTCAGCTATACTATATAGCTATATATATATAGCTATACCTACGCAACTCGTGCCAATTCCAAATGCAGATTCTCTCCAGAGCTATAGGGAACACTGGGGTGAACTGTTGGGTATTTAAGTTTTGTTTACATGGTGAATAAAGTTCAAAATATATTCTTGACTGATTATAATTAACTCAGGTAATCTGTATTTTGTTTGTTCGAACACTGCCGATCCAAAATTAAATTGATGAAACTTGATATAAACATAATTATGTCATATCAAAAACTAGACAAACACAGCGTGCGTTGTTAGAAGAGCGAGATACCCATATAAAGTCTGAACGAAAACTCTACACACCTTGACACGTGTAAAATATTCTTCATTCAGTAAATAGTGAATCTGGAAGACCGTGATTTTTGTGTTTAATAAAAAGTATGTATGAGATTATTTTCTTCAAAACAACTTGTTCTGATTGCCTATTGTCGATGGGCGTGACTTATACGAAGCAGGGGAAATTTCAGATACCTTGATTGGTTATTTCCCTATTTTTCCCCTGCTTCACTGTCCACTTGATTAGTTTTTTATATTTTGTAACATCACGAAGGCGGACGATCTACATCGGTCAATTGAATACAAAATTGCGATAATGTGTATCAAAGACGTTACCATAATATAATCCATGGTTGATGTGTATCATTGATGAGTTCACATTCATGGAAAACCAAAATTTTTTGGGAGAGATGTTTTTTTTCAATTTTCATCGCCCGGCCAAATCTCATCGAGTTTTTAGAAACTTCAAGATGATATTCCCCAAAAATGGTTCAACCGTTATAACCCAGAACTACACCAGTTCCAATTTGGATAATAATTCTACGCATACATAAAAAGTTTCGTGTTGATCAATCAAACTGTGCAACCTGTGCAGTGCTTAAGGACATGAAAAAAAAGCTTCATCAAAGTAGAATGGATGTCTTCGCTAACGCTCATCTGATCTAAATACAATATGGCTTTTTGGAACGTCGAGTGTCTAAGGCCCGGTATTACCAAGTCCAGTTAGCCTTTATCTGACATTTCAAACTTGTTATCACCATGGTTACCTGTGCTATTTGTTTTCACCAACTCTCACATGAATACTAACTGGCCGTGGTAATACTGGGCCCAAGCCACTAACCCGATATGAACAATGAAACAATATTGGATCCTCTCAAAAATGATACAGAATAGAAAAACTCTAGAAACAATCTTGGTACAAACTTAAATTACCGAACTAAGATTGGCTCTAACTGGCAGCTTGAAGTCGTCATCACCATGATAACTCATTCAGCTTCTTTCCAATTCCACTAACTCTCAGATAAGAACTAACTGGACTAGGCCTAAATTCATCGAAATAATCAGTACATACAAGCATACGATTCAGCTACGATGTGAAGGCAATTCATTAGTAGATTTGATAGTTTCAAAACCGAGCTATGTAAATGTCGAGTACATTTAACACACATATTTAGCTCATCTTCCAACGCATATGCTGCGTTTGACTATCAATTTCCAGCAACTATGGAACTACTTTGAAATCCATCAAACTTTCATATAAATAGTCACTAACCCTCGACAGTAATTTATCGAATTTAATGAGAATGTTTGTTGTATTTAATAGCGGATAAACTATTCATATAATATTGATAACCTTTCCTCTCTGAAATATCTGAACGATATAAGTGACTCGGAGAGTTTATAAATGGATTCAAATCACCCACGGTAGCCCAGTCAGCTAAGGCAACACTTTGGAATCTGAAGTCACCGTTGGGCGTGGGTTTGAGTCCCGCACAAGGCATGTGCTTTTGTAAACGTCGTTTCACTCATCATCTTATCATATAGTGACATATTCACCTGCTCATTCGTAGTCCCGTATAACCCAGCTGTTGATGGGGTCGTTGATCAAATAATAATTTTCATCAATAGATGCAGGAACAGGAAGAAAAACAGGAGAGAAGAAATTCAAGAAGTGGAAGAAAGAGTAGATAAGTTGATGATTTTACGAAAAATGTATCCCCATTTTGAATGTTCTCTATTCCTGGAATTGATACCTCGAAATGTATCGTTCAATGGATGAATTTCTCATTATTACGTATCATATTTGATTATCTAATACTATCGTTCGTTATCAGATGAATTATCCATTATTATATATCATATCCAATTACCTATCATTATCGTTCGTTGGATGAATCATCTTTTATTGTATTTTATATTCAATCATCTATCATTATCGTTTGTTGGATGAATCATCTTCTATTGTATATTATATTCAATCATCTATTATTATCGTTCGTTGGATGAATCATCTTTTATTGTATATTATATTCAATCATCTATTATTATCGTTCGTTGGATGAATCATCTTTTATTGTATATTATATTCAATCATCTATCATTATCGTTCGTTGAATGAATCATCTTTCATTGTATATTAAATTCAATCATCTATTATTATCGTTCGTTGGATGAATCATCTTGTATTGTATATTATATTCAATCATCTATTATTATCGTTCGTTGGATGAATCATCTTTTATTGTATATTATATTCAATCATCTATTATTATCGTTCGTTGGATGGATCATCTTCTATTGTATATTATATTCAATCATCTATTATTATCGTTCGTTGGATGAATCATCTTTCATTGTATATTATATTCAATCATCTATTATTATCGTTCGTTGGATGGATCATCTTTTATTGTATATTATATTCAATCATCTATTATTATCGTTCGTTGGATGAATCATCTTTTATTGTATATTATATTCAATCATCTATTATTATCGTTCGTTGGATGAATCATCTTTTATTGTATATTATATTCAATCATCTATCATTATCGTTCGTTGGATGAATCATCTTTTATTGTATATTATATTCAATCATCGATCATTATCGTTCGTTGGATGAATCATCTTTTATTGTATATTATATTCAATCATCTATTATTATCGTTCGTTGGATGGATAATCTTTTATTGTATATTATATTCAATCATCTATTATTATCGTTCGTTGGATGAATCATCTTTTATTGTATATTATATTCAATCATCTATTATTATCGTTCGTTGGATGAATTATCTATAATTATATATTATATTTGATTAATCATTATTATCGTTCGTAAGATGAATTATCTCAATAATAATTATTGTTCATTGTTTTTGATTATTTATAACCACAGTCAATTGTCCCAACTTTTGCTGGGAGAATATAGGAAAAGAGAAGTGGAGAGAATTTCCTGTTGTATTCAATTCACATCATATCTCATCATGAACATTCTTCATCATGCTCAGCATCAATTCTCACCGTGGCATTTCTTACTTCTCTTTGGATACCATGGCTTTCAATTGTCCATCGAATACCAATAATTGTACATATATATATATATATATATATATATATATATATATA
>OZ023326.1:84291712-84334416 GCA_964007535.1 Brachyptera risi
ATATATATATATATATATATATATATATATATATATATATATATATATATATATATATATATATATATACATATATATATATATATATATATATATATATATATATATATATATATATATATATATATATATATATATATATATATATATATAATATATGAATAACCACAATCATATCGAATGGGAAACAATTACACAGACTGAGTTATTTACTCACATTGTGCAGCCAAGTAATTTTATGCTCCTTCGGGTTGGCTCGGATGTTGCACTCAAAATACACGTCATCGCCCTCCTTGATGTCATCAGGGTTGAGGGTGTTGCCCAGAGTCAGGTTCACCAGAGGAGGATCTGAAATGAAATAATCACTCTCATCATCACGTATTCTCTCTAATTCATATACTTTCTATCGGAATATCAGTAAGCGGTCATTACTAGAAAGGTTTGTTCTTTCAGAAGAAAAAAATCAATATCCATATACACATATTTTCTATTTCTTTCCTCGTATTTTCATCGTATATCTTTTTTTTCTTCACGGGAAAATTCTTTTCATCGAAAATGAGTATCAGTGATGAGAAGTGGAATTCTATATTATTATGAGTACCAATAATGGAAAGCTGAATCTCATATTATCATCGGTAGGCCTACCAAATTCTTCCTCTTCCTCCTCACATCTGTCTTCCCTCTTTTCCTCCCATATTGCTTTCCGATATCTAATAGAATACAGGTTCAACTTATAAACAAAAGGTGAATTATTGAGATCGTATAATTCCGTTTCAGAATCGGAATATGTGTCCGGAGATTTCTCGTTCCATCACAAATACTCTGATCACCATCTCGAGAGAACCTTACATCATATTGAGTCGATTTTCACGGATATGTTATGTGTGATGCAGTTGTTGGATGAGCGAAGCGAAGACTCAATTTCGCCATACCCGAAAAAAAAGTGACTGTTTTCTTTTTCCTTTTTTTTTGTTCACGCTCCACAGGTCAAAAGAAAATCCAGAATCAGTTGAAACTTGGCACACACAAGTATCATTATCGAACTCGATAATGTATAGTTTTGAGCCGCGATCGGTTGAACCACTTCTGAGAAAACTCATTTTAAAGTTTTCAAAAATCTCATTAGAATAACCCAGAGGAAAATGTTCGTGAGATAATTTTCATTCGAAACATTTTAGATTCTCAGAGAATTTTAATATAATAATTATCAACATTATTCCGAACTTTCACTCAAATCGGATGAGCCGTTTGGATGTGAGAGAATATATATATTGCAATTTTTTTAAATCACTCAAAGCTATCAAGGTACCAATTAAATCCAAGCCACAGGTCGTCGCCTCAGAATGTATTTGTGCTATGTCCATTTTTTGAATTTTTTGACATAATATGCAAGTATATTCTTTAGGATGTATTTGTTCTATCTCCACTGATATTCCAAGCCAAAACTTGCTTTCAGCACGTATTATGGGAATGCAATTAGTTTATGTCCATTCATCCACACAATTGCTAGAATGCATTTGTGCTATATCCAACGGCGAGCGGATGTTTGATGGCAACCAATCACATTACTCCGTTTCGTCACGTGGGTCGACGCGGCTACCACAGCTGCTCTAAAAACCAAGATGGCTGCGCGCTTGACTGTATCTTGTTGACACTTCTAATAATCATCGTTTACAGGCAAGTATACAAGTTTCAGTGAAAATTGTTTGCACAGTTCGAAACGACGTATACTAGCTTACTATTTCTCATTTTTGCATATTATCAAACTTGACTTAATTTGTTCAATTTTGTCACTCTGTTAGGAACGTAGGCCTAGGCTTACTGTCATCAGTCTGTTCTGCACACCATGGACAACGATTTTCGTTGTTTGTCGTCACCAGCCCCTCAGCTGCCTTCTGAATTAGAGCCATTACTGGAAGATAATGATATCTTCGGTGATGTTTCTGACTCTGACTGCGGAGATCCAAGCTACATTCAACCGCAGGAAGAATCTGAGTCCAACTGTTCAGATTTTGTGCCCGACACAGACAGTGAAATAATTGTCACAAATGAAGGATGTCCTATGCCTACCCCTGATGTGGAAGGAGGCCTAATTATCTCCGAGTCAGATGACGCTTCCAGTAGTGATAATGGTGTACAGAGAGTTTGTCTGCCGGCGAGGATGGAGGAATTCGACGACGACCACTCGGAAGACATTGACAATCCATCTACGTCTGACCGTCACTCCAACGCTCTGGTGACACCGTCTGAGTCCGACACAGAACACGTGGAGGACATCGCTTCCAGGTATGTTCTCAATAAGTCTACTCTAATTAGGTAGGTCCAGAAATGCGTACTATTAATTATCTCTAATAATGCATAGCTGTCATCAGTGAACTGACATATTTTGTACTATGACAGGCCATATTCTTGCCCTCAAAAACGCAAATGGTTATTGTTGTCTTACACGTTTTGATGCACACTTTTCAAATAGGCTCTGACGCTTTTTAATGAAGCAGTTTTGCGTAGTAACATTACCCGAACATTTATCACAGTATTATATTTTACCCCATTGGAAAACACACAGGCCCGATATACTTCGGAATGCACTGTGATGCAATTCTGTTTACGAGTACCGGTAGGCATAAATCGCCCGGGCCCACATTTTTATTGCTGAATGTTCTTTTTAGCGCTGGCAGGGGCAGCAGAAAAAGACAACGAGAATCCGAGACGTGGAAGTCAAACATTCGTAAGAGGCAACGTGCGTGTGGCCAACAGTATCACGACCGAGATAACAATGAACGCCGAGCGCGCGGTGTTCAGGCCGGCTGCGGTGAAACGTGCCGCACAAAATGCCATACGAAGTTGGATATAGGAGAAAGGAATGCAGTCCACAAACAGTTTTGGTCCTTAAGTGATACCAAAAAATCTCATTTTTACTGCAGGTTTGTTGAGGTTAAAAGTAAGAATCGTTGCCGATCTGCAGATGGTGCTACGAGCAGGAGACAAAACACGTTGTCTTACTTTTTAGAGATTCGTGGAGTTAGAATTCAAGTTTGTAAAAAGTTCTTTCTTGACACGTTGGACATAAGTGCAAGCCGTATTTCATACTGTCACAATATCCTAGTCAATAAGGAAACGGGACTGCCTAGGTCACCAACGAAGGGAAAAGTCGGTAGTGGGGCAACTAAGGCGGAAAAAGCAGATTCGGTGAGGAAACACATCAACTCTTTTCCGCGAGTTGAATCTCACTATTGTGGGGCATCGTCCATTGGACAATATCTAGATGCGAAATTGTCAGTGAATAGCATGTATCGGTTGTATGTGGATAAGGTTGGAGCAAGCAATGCTGTAAAGCTAAATGTTTACCAAACCATTTTCAACAATGAATTTAATTTAGGATTCTATAAACCGAAAAAAGATCGATGTGATTTTTGCGAGGAGATGAAGTTGAATGCAAACCCATCCGGAGAATTGAAAGCAAAGTTTGATGCTCACAAGGTGAGAAAAATGAAAGGTAAAACCGAGCGCGATAATGATCGCCGTCAGTTCCCGGCCCGTGTTGAGAACGTGACCGCGGTTATAACTTTTGATTTGCAAAATGTTATTTCATTACCAAGGGCAAATGTTTCCAATTTCTACTACAAGCGTAAATTGAGTGTGTATAATCTCACTGGACACTGCTCAGTCAATGGCATTACATATTGTGCAATGTGGCATGAATATACCTCGGGTAGGGCAGGCAATCATATTGCAAGTGCATTAGTACGTATCTTGAAAACTATGGCAGCTGACTGCCCAGGAGTTGAACGCGTCATTATGTGGTCGGACTCCTGTGTACCACAGAATAAGAACTCAATTATGTCTTTGGCTCTTAAATTGTTTCTTGCTGCTCAACAAAATATACAAGTTATTGAGCAAAAATATTGTGAGCCTGGACACGGCAACGTCCAAGAGATCGACGCAGTACACAGCCGTATCGAGAGATATTTAAAAAATGTTGAAATCTTCAGCCCAGTTGGCTTAATAAGACATTTGCTGGCCATCCCTAAAGGCAAAGTAAACTTAAAAATCATTCAGATGAGAAAACAAGATTTCCTAAATTACCAGATTGGCGCTAAAAATGGACTCCAGTTTTCTGTTGTGCCATACGCTCGAGTCAAACATTTGGTTTATGAAAAGAATCAACCGCTAAAAGTGAAATATCGCTTATCATTTTCTGACAACACTTTTACAAACGTGAGATTGGTTCGGGAATCACCACGTGCTCAAAAGTCTAGGAAGAAGCAAGTGCCTGCTCGTTTGGAACTTCCAAAAGTGGGACAGTTGAATTGCAATGTACCAATATCTCTCGAGAAAAAGAAAGATATACTGTCAATGATGCGGTATTTCCCTGCCGTAGATTGCGAGTTTTACAATGCACTATTTGCCTAGGGCAAAACTAATTATAGGACATTTTTCAAAATTACTTTTTCATCAGTGTTGTCAAAGTGAACGATCAAGAACGATCAGAAATTCTGATTATTTCTCCTACATTTTATACTTGTAGGCCTACTTATATTCAATTTTACTTATACATGACATATTTTCTGCAATAAAACATAATTTCTGTATATTGCTTTGATTTTCAATCAATTCCATCTGTTTATCCTTCCAAATGCAAAAGTTCTATCTCCTCTTTTTTATTTATCATGATTATTGATGTGTCAAATGATCTATCTCCATTTGATAAGGGCTGTTTATTGGTACAATGGGTGGAAAATTACTGTTTTGAATCACTTGCAGTGATCACCTAGATTGATAGTACTGATAAATGCTGTGAGTTTCCACATTTGATATCTCAATGTTGAACAAAAAATTAATCTGTTTCAAGTGTCTTTATCTCAGCTTAAGAATTGTTGGACATAGCACAAATACATTCTGAGGCGACGAGGTGTCACCTCTCAAATGTGAACGATTAAAACAAAGCCTTCTTGATTATCATAGGAATAAATAATGAAAATAAGATGGCAGTGATGTAATGGTTTGGATCTCAAGGTGTATATATATATATATATATATATATATATATATATATATATATATATATATATATATATATATATATATATATATATATATTATATATATATATATATATATATATATATATATGTATGTATATATATATATATATATATATATATATATATATATATATATATATATATATATATATATAACCAATCCAATGATAAGATAGGTGATATGTTCCAGCTCATCCATCAACGGGGAAACACATAACGCGTTTTCCCAGTTTTACAGTAAGCCTATCGTTATTTGAAAACAAAAATAACACAATCAACTTGATGTCACGTTTATTGGGAACAACACTTGCACTTCATTGTGTTGAATTTGATCGACAGTTTGTGTCTGGCATGAATATAATGTATGTTCAACACTTCCACTGTCTCGATTTTTCCGCAGTTCAATTTTTCATTTCTCAATTCTCGAGATATAGAGTCTATAGGGTTTTGTATGTGTTTTTGTTTTGTTTGTTCGTTTGTTTGTTTTAGCACTCTACAGGTAGCAGGGTTTGACTGATCGACATGAAACTTTTTTTAAACGCGCAAACTCATCCAACTTGGAACTGTTTAGTTCTAAGAATAATTCGGTTACACCGATTTTGAGAAATATTATCTCAAATTTTCCAAAATCCCCATAAGATTGAGCTGGGCAGGAAGATTTGAGAAAATGAAATCTCTCTGAATGAAATACAATTTTCTCCGGATGTGTATACATGAATGATACACATTATCACCATCTTGTATGCAATTCGAACCAGCCGTTTCGAAGATGAACATTCAAGCAACTGTTTTGATTCAATGAATATATCATAGAAATGAGAGCAGAATAAGCACGATGTAGTGATACCAACCTATTTAATCATATCATGAAGAAAGTGCTCCATCTCATATACTGATAACATGTAAGGTATTTGTGGTTTCTTGCGGTCAGATCAGAGTCAATGGTCCCGATTGCCTGTCGCGATTTAGTGGATTCCCTTGTGAACTAGATGCAGATAAGAGTGGCTACGGTACCGGTGGCATTTTTGAACGCACAAAATCAATAATTCTCGTAATCTACCGGGCCGTGTGTAGCATTGTTGAGAATTGTTGTTTTGAATAGTTTGATATAATAGCGATAGTTGCGCTACAGGCAATCGGGACGCTGGATTCAGATTCTGACCCCAGACATATTTCAATTTCTAGACCCGAGTTGGGTCACCTTTTTCTGTATTATGATAAACTAGGTTGGTATCACTGCATTGTGGATTTGGGTTGCCGCGATTCACTGCTTCCTAGATTCGATATTCGCCCAACAATGGAGTATTTTTCAGAAGCGTCAATGTTTTCATATATAGAATGCCAGAATCGATAAAGTAGCAATTGGGTAGAACTACTTTAACGACTTTTATACCTCATTGAGATATCTCGCTCATCTCACAACGTATATGTTGCGTTTACCTTCAATTCAACTAATTTGTCAGTGTGCTCGAGACCGCCATAACACGTATACTGAGAGTGAAAATGAGAATATTCAGTAAATTTCTAGCGGAAGAATCAATGTTCGTGAATCGTTATCGTATCATTATGAACAATGATATAAGTTGAGTAAATAAACGCCCCGAAAAATTGGCTCAATTATCACATTTTTGAGAATTATCGTTTTCGGGGATCAATCCATATGGTTCCGTGCTGATCAATAATATGATTATGGAGTTGAAAATGTTCCATTGATCAATCTGAAGGGGAAATAGTCGTGATTCAATCTCGAATTCCGTCCGTACAGGGTATACCATCTCAGGGATCGATCCCCGGTCTCTTGACTGACGGTTCACCGTGCTACACACTCAGTCGAGATCGCATCTCTATATTTTCAGTGACAGCGCCTAATACTCATCCTAAGCCCTAAACGTCAAGTCCCATGACACATGTCTAGTCATGTTCCACAACTTGGACGCCGGAAAAACTCGAGAAATTCAACCTTTACTAGGAAAACATTCTCTAGAAATGAATGTATGACGAGTCACAAAAATGAAATTTCGATTTTTTCTGTCTCATTGTAACTTAATTAGGATATATACGCGTTGTTGGACGAGCGGAAATTGTTAGTATGTCGACTTCTTTGCCAAACTTTTGCCTAAATTCGCCAATTGGGTGACATTTAAGTTATAATTGGGTAAAAACGGCTTCGAGTGGTACCAATTTAGCACACTTCATGTTTTTTCTTCTGAATGGCTGACACTATCAAGCTGAGAAATTTTCAGAAATGTGTATCAAAATGTAATTAAACTTTACATAAAATTTCATTCTTTTTGAAAATGAAAACATTTTTATTTTCTTCGCGTCGTTTTATTCTGGTGAGTATTTCTTAAAATTTCTAAAATTTATGAGGATAGAAGTTACCACCTGATGATGACCCAGAACTATAAAAATCTGAGTTAGATGAGAAACCATGATGAAAAGAAGTTTGAAGTTGATAGCTGTAGCCGTTTGACCTGTGGATAACCGACAAAAAAACATGAAAAAAAAAAAACGAAAGCCAATTTTTTTCAGTATGTCAAATTGAATCCTCGCTTAAGCTCGACTAATCAATTTTTCCATTCCTATATCAATGTTGAACGTCTGTGTAGGCCCATCACCATTCCAGTGATCCCATATAGAGTCTTCACAGAATACAAAAATAACAACTCACCTATTGATTAGCAGAAAATAAATTCAATGAGAACAGTACATTTTCTCGAAAGAGGCAGGATAAATTGAAAAACATTGTACTCCATACCCAATTCAACAAATAATTAAACGGTATTATAGCGAGCTAATCTACGTAATTGAGTTGAAGCACTATACACTTGTTGGTTGTAGCGATCCAGTATTGTATACACGGTAGAAGTGGAAACAACCCTTTCTTTACCCTTACTGGCCGAAAATACAATTCCCACTCTAAGAAAGAGAAAAAAAACTCGTTCTCCATCTGTCTTCCTGTTTTCCTATCCTTAGACAAAAAGAATTTCCTGCCGTCAACGTATTGTCCCTGATTCCATTGCCAAGAGGAGTAAGAAAAAACCCTCAGGATTTTTTGATTAAATCCCCGTTTGATTTCCGACACATTCACATACCAACCGGTTTATAGCACAAGTCAACACGCCATTATTATTTCCTATGTGACTGGCTGAAGATAGAGTTTCGCTACTACCTATGAATATATTCTCTCTCTCTCTCTCTCTCTCTCTCTCTCTCTCTCCATACATATATATATATTTATATATATATATATATAATATATATATATATATATATATATATATATATATATATATATATATATATATATATATATATATATATATATATATATATAAATATATATATATGTATATTTATATATATATATATATATATATATATATATATATATATATATGAATATATATATATATATATATATATATATATAATATATATATATATATATATATATATATATATATATATGATAATATATATATATATATATATATATATATATATTCATATATATATATATATATATATAAATATATATATATATATATATATATATATATATATATATAGATATATACATATATATACATATATATTTATATATATATATATATATATATATATATATATATATATATATATATATATATATATATATATAAATATATATATATATATATATATATATATATATATATATTATATATATATATATATATATATATATATATTATATATATATTCATATATATATATATATATATATATATATATATATATATATATATATATATATATATATATATATATATATATGTATATATATATATATATATATATATATATATATATATATATATATATATTATATATATATATATATATATATATATATGTATTCAAATATTCATATATGATTGTATTTTCACTATTCGGATCTGAAGTTGGGTTGCCTCACTTTGAAGCCTGGTATGACACCTTACCACGAATAAACCTTGCGAAAAGTGTGTTACGCGTGTTGTTTTTCAATGCTCTGGTTCGAGAAAGCCAGCAACGAAAGCTCGCGTTCATATCAAGTTCTACCAACTGCAATATTTCTAACACTCCACACAGAAAACGAAAAAAAATTATCGCACAAAGTCTGAAACATTGTATGATATTAAATGGCGTTGGCATCACTGCTACAAGCACAACTGCACAGCAAGCTTTTATAGTTTATGTTTTATACACAATATTTCCTTCTGGTAGCTGAGAAAATAGATGTTCAAAGGATGAAGAATGAAGGGAATGATTTGAAAAAGTAGATTTTTTTTCTGACGAGATGAAATAATAGCGACTCTAATGAAACTCTGAGGCTTATGGCTGTATGAATCGTTTATTTAATGAAGAGTATAGGTGGTAGTGGAATCTAATTAAATGGAGAGCATCATGGAAACTCAAGAAAGACATTCATATACGCGTGGATTCGAGAGAATTGAATGAAATACATCCACATTAATGATATGTATCTGAATATTCAGACCATTCAGAAATAATATGAAACGTAGGGATCGCGCCATGCATGAACTTTACGAAAATAAGTTTTTAATTGATGATGAGCATTCCTCCACTGCTGTATATTCCGGTTTGATTGGGTGATTTGTGATTAAATGAAGAATTGTTCACTGTTTAATATAACTGGAGACCATTTTAGCTAGGTGAGGTATAATACCTCGTCCACATCACAGAATTTAACTACAGTTAGGTAGATAACGTTAGTTGATGAGCGTAGCGAAGTCTCCATCCCACTCTTATAGGGCTTTGTCTGTGTTTTTTTTTTTATTTGGTTTTTTTTTTGTTTGTAAGCACTCCACAGGTCGCAAGGGTTGACTGATCAACATGAAACTTTTTTTGTACACGCAAACTCATCCAACTTAGAACTGTATAGTTTTTGGGATGAATCGGTCGGATCGATTTTGAGAATCATCATCTCAAAGTTTCTAAAAACCCCATAAGATTTGGCTGAGCGGAAAATGTTGAAAAATAAAATCTCTCCAAATGGGATGAAATTCTCTCTAAATGTGTATACATGGATTTTACACATTATTACGATTTTTTAAGCAATTCTGATCAGTCGTTTTGGAGAAAAAAAATTAAACGACTGATAATATTCATAAAATATATCATAAAAATTTATGACAGAATTAAGTTGTCGAGATTCACTGCTTTCTAGATTCAAGAGTTGACCAACAATGAAGTATTTTTTTATATGCGTCAAGGTGTGTAGAATACCAGAGTCAATGAAGTGGCAAGAGTAGAACTTCTTTAAAGACTTTTATAGCTTATTCAGATATCAAGGTGTGTAGAATACCGAAGTCGATAAAGTAGCCAGGGGGGAAAACTATTTCAAGGACTTTTATACCTTATTGAGATATCTCGCTCATCTTACAACGCATATTTCGCGTTTGACTAGTTAAGTTATAATATGAACGTAACTTGGTTAGTAGTTAACTCTAGTTATGTCTTAACTAATTTTCTAGAACTCAGTTAGCTTAACTGCGATCAAAATTCACCGCCTTCTCATAGAGCAACATCATTCGTTCAGTCACATTGTTGGTTCAAAGCAAGGCCCTCTATATTATTTACATCATTTGAATTATATAGATGGCTTTGTTCAAAAACAAGGCAAGATAATGGCTAGATATCAACAGAAAATCTGTGAATCTTTCAAATGGAATATAAAAAATGAACAACCATTTCATCGCTGTCAGTGTGAACACTCAAACTCAGTTAAGAACGGTGCCATCCATGATGCTAACTGCAGTTAGCTTAACTGCAGTTAGCCTAACTGCAGTTAGCTTAACTGCAGTTAGCCTAACTGCAGTTAGCTTAACTGCAGTTAGCCTAACTGCAGTTAGTGATCCTAGTGTGAGCGAGGTATAATAAGAGTATGTGTACATTTCATTTCAGGCACTGTATTTCCGTGCGTGATGCGTTGAAAAAGAAATTGTCAAAGTGAATGCGCGAGAGAAATACGAATGGAGAAAAAAATATGAGACTCAGAAGAAGGAACGTGAGAGAATTGAATTATCGCCCCCGAGTGTGAGTCGCACATTAAATTATTTATATGACAAGAATAAGTGAGTACAGAATATAATATATTCGTCCAATTCACGACGAAAGTTGACGTCACGTTATTTCAGATGTTTTAATTTCAAATTCACTTCATTTCGGGTAGAAAAAACAGAATGTATGATACGAATTTGCAGATATAATCAAGTGACTATGCTTCTGAGTGGAGATATTCCACAACTATATGATGTGTTTGCCTTATGATCACACCAACAGCTGGGTTGAATGAGGGTACGAATAAGTGTGATATAAGATGAAGTTGACAATATATTATACCCACGGCTCCACCCTCGTATATATGAGAAAAATGAAAAATTATATATATATATATATATATATATATATATATATATATATATATATATATATATATATATATATATATTCAGATATATTTATGAATATATATAAATATATATATATATATATATATATATATGGATGTTTGTTTGTTTGGCTCTTCGTTTGTCCCTTGTGCATTCCTATACTGCTCATCCAATTGCGATTACACTTTGGTGGGTTGTTGTACGCGCGCCCGCGAAAGTTTCACGGGGGGTTGGGGGGTCGGGGACCGAAGGGCTGGGGTCGAGGGGCTATGGAGGTCAACGGAGCGGGGGTCGCAGGGGGGGGTAGGGTGGGGTGAGGAAGGGTATGCGCGGGGGAAGGGTTGTTGTGCGCACGCTCGCGAAGCTTCGAGAATATTCAAGACGGCACTCGAAATTGTGTTGTACGCGAGCCCGCGGAGGTTTAGCGGGGATTGGGGAGTCGGAGGGGGGTATTGGTGGTGAGCCGGGGGAGGAGGGGCGAATGGGGGTCAGGGGATATGAGGGGTCCACGGTGCGGGGCTCGCGCGAGGGGGGGGGGGGGCAAACCATATTGTATTTCCAAAAGCACTGCAATGAACAGGATTAAAACGCGAACAGTATCTTTCTTTAACTGGCATTGCAACGCATGCCAGGTACTTGCTTGTATTATATATATATATATATATATATATATATATATATATATATATATATATATATATATATATATATATATATATATATATTTATATACATATATATATATATATATATATATATATATATATACATATATATGGATATTTATATATATTTATATATATATGTATATATATATATATGGATATTTATATATATATATATATATATATATATATATATATATATATATATATATATATATATTTATATATATTCATGTATATATATATATATATATATATATATATATATATATATATATATATATATATATATATGTACATATATATATATATATATATATATATATATATATATATATATATATATATATTCATATATATACATATATATATATATATATATATATATATATATATATATATATATAGATAGATATATATATATATATATATATATATATATATATATATATATATATATATATATATATATATATATACAGATATATATATATATATATATATATATATATTTATATATATATATATATATATATATATATTTATATACACATATGAATATATATATATATATATATATATATATATATATATATATATATATATATATATATATATATATATATATATGTTCATATATATATATTCATATATATATATATATATATATATATATATATATATATTCATATATATATATATATATTCATATATATATATATGAATAGGTATATATATATATAAATATATATATTCATATATTTACATATATATATATACATATATATATATATATATATATATATATATATATATATATATATATATATATATATATATATTTATATATATATATATATATATATATATATATATATATATATATATATATATATATATATATATATATATGAATGAATGATTGAATATCATATTTATGTGTGTATGTGACTAGGAAAACGCGGGATGCGCGTTGTGAGATGAGCTTAGAAGTATGGCAATCTAGAATGAAAAATAACTTGTCAGCTTAATTTACATCTACAAACCTTGACTTAATTTTCAAAAACCTCACCTGCAACTAGTTGATATTTATAGTGACCTGCAACCTGTCGCATGAACACTTTGCAAAACCAATTGATCCAAATATTCAATAAATTGTACACGTTTATTGCGTTTTCTGCATTATTTCTCATTCGATTGTTGTAAAAATCTCTGAGAAGGTGTATAGTGATATTTGTCATATTATGTGAGAATTTGAGAGCTTCTGAAATATTCTTGTTTCCCAAGTATTTTTCCTCCGGGTTATTCTCATGAGGTTATTCTAAACTTTCCGATTATTTTTCGGAAAAACCTTCCGACCGATTCCTCTGAATAACAATCCCAACCTTTTCTGGTATGACACCAACGTTCAGAAAAAGTTTCAAGTTGATTGATTTCTTTCTCTGACCTGTATGCCGTGTACATTATTACAAAAAAAAAAACATAAAAACGAAGCCCATTTTTTCTCATGGTGTGAAATGGAAAACTTCGCCACGCTCATCCAAATATATTTACTCCAAGTGACAATGAGAGGAACTATTGAAAAATGTCGATTAGTCGACTGGGCACAATCAGCCGAAATTCAGATTAGTTGAAATCCGGATCGGTAGACTATCTCAGTTGATCGTAATCCCGATTGATCGATATTTCTGTTACGTCATCAACTGTCTCAATTATACATAACTCATTCAATCACATTGGAAGCAAGTTGACTGATCAAGATTTCACTAATTCGGTACGCTGTTGAATCGCCATAGTATTATCATCAGAGAAATTTCCTTTTTATTTCATTTCCATTTATTCTTTCAAATGTAGTACATGTAGCGCACAACATATCCGAATGCTGTTTCGTAATGCCTCATGGGAAGGGGATACACAAGCTCCGAAGAACGTATCGCGTGTACGTGGGAAGGAGGCAGGCAGTCAGAACTTCGGATGGTGTATATAAACAAAAAGAGACGAAAAAATGAAATATTGTTCCACTGTATCCAGACTATCAGAATAATATGATGGAGTGATTGAAGGGATTAGGAGCAAAGTGGACCAACCCAATTTTTTTCTCGAAATGATCTATCTTCTAATCTATCTTACTAGGAAAACGCTATATACGCGTTGTTAGACGAGCGGTAAGTAATAGTATGTCGACTTCATTGCCAAACTTTTGCCTGAATTCGACAATTGGGTAACATTTTAGTTATAAATGGGTAAAAACGGCTTCGAGTGGTACCAATTTACCACATTTCATGTTTTTTCTTCAAAATGGCTGACCCGATCAAGCTGAGAATTTCCAGAAATATGTATCAAGATGTTATTCAACTTCACACAAAATTTCAATTCTTTTGAAAATAAAAATTTTTCAAATTTTTTCCGTCGTGTTATTCTAATAGTTTTTTTTTTAAATTTCTAAAATTCATAAAAATAAAAGTTACCACCCGATAATGCCACAAAACTATAAAGATCTAAGCTAGATGAGGAACCATAATTTTAAAAAGTTTGGAGTTGATAGCTGTAGCCGTTTGACCTGTGGATAACCGACAAAAAAACATAAAAAAAAAACATAAAAACGAACACCAATTTTTTTCAGTATGTCAAATTGAATCCTCGCTAAAGCTCGTCTAATGACCACTTCATTCGTATTGTGTTATTTTCTTATTTTTTTTAAACACCAGTTTCAGAGGTTCAAACATGTGGGCCATGCTTACTGGCCCCCATTATATCTGGGAGCAAAACGGACCAACCCACATTGGAAGTGTTTTGTTTTGACTTTTGGGTTGGTCCACTTTGCTTCTGATCCCTTCAATCCTGCATTGTGTGGAAAGAGTAAGATCTCCCAGAGGGTATATTAACCCTTGAACTAGTTCCCAGTGGATAGCAAACGCAACATATGGGTTGTAAGATGAGCGAGATGTCTGGTGTATTAAGATTCGTTAAATTAGTCCTACCTTGGCTATACTTCATTAACTCCGGTGTTCTACACACCTTGACGATATGAAAAATACTACAATGTTGGGCAAATTTTGAATCTTGAAAGCAGTGAATCTCAGATACCTGATTCTGTCATTATTTGTATAATATATTTGATGAATAATACTAGTTATTTCAAATCTTATTCTCGAGATTATGAGATTATGAGATTATGAGATTATGAGCCCTTATTCTCGAGATTTTGAGATGAGATTATTTAGGTGGAATTCTGGTAATCTCAGTGAAAATCCTATGAAAATACCATAGCATAATAATCTCATCTCATAATCTCATCCCATCTCATAATCTCATCTCATCTCATAATCTCATAATCTCGAGAATAAGGGTTAGGATTGCATACAAAATGGTGATAATGAGTAAAATCCATATATACACATTCGGAGAAAATTGAATTTCATTTGGAGAGATTTTATTTTTCAACATTTTCCGACCAGCCATATCTTATTCATGGAATGTTTAGAAACTTCGAGATGATATTTCTCGAAATCGGTCTAATCGATTCATTCCAAAAACTATACAGTTCTGGGTTGTATGAGTTTGCCCGTACAAAAAAGTTCCATGTTGATCAGTCAAACCGTGTGACCTGTGTAGTGCCAACAAACAAACAAACACACAAACAAACAAAAACACACAGACAAAGACTCATAACAGTGGGATGGAGTCTCCGCTACGCTCATCCAATTAGGATATCAATTTCCTCAATTTTGAAGAACACTTGGAATCATCATCTCATTTTTTACGGAAGTTTTGAATTAAATAATTCACCCACTTCTTTTCTGATTAGTGACGTGGATATAACTGAATTCTGTTGATTTCATCACACAGCATCGGTAATGCCCACTCATGCATTACCCACTCATGCACTAGATGCCCACAATTACCAATTTGTTACATCATTATGTGTAATTATGAGAATAATTTCACTTCTCCTTCAATTCCCGAACTTATTATCATACTTATTATGTTATTTCAATAATCTCCGGTCCAATTCATCACAAATTCATTGAACAAAGACTTGTATCATGATTTTAGTTCCTATAATCTGAGTGCAAACACAAGATCTCTTCTTTCTTGCACTCAGTAATATATTTTCCTTCTGATCATATGTTTTTGTGAATTTTATTATTATTGTCGTAATCTGTGTCCCACATGTAATCTTTTGTGTATTGTGATTCGTTAATTATAAGGAAAGGGAGATGAAATAAATAAATGAAATAAATAATGATAAATAATAATGGCATATGCGGAGAATGGAAATGGAGAGAATACCGAGAGCAATGTTCCATACAGCAGAGAACAATGGAGCCAAGAGAAGAGTTGGAAGACCAAGAGAAAGGTGGAGAGAGGGAGTGAAGTTTGGGGTAGTCAACCGAGGAGAAAAATGGGAAGAAGTGGAAGACGAGAGATGGTGGGAGAATAGAGAAAGATGGAGGGAGCTCGTAGGAAGAGAAGATGGAATAGAGAATAGGCCTAGCAGTAGTGAAGAAGAGGAGGAAGAAGTCGGATCTGGCAAGAACCGATTGATATGAGGAGTCTGCCCTAGAAAAACTGGTGGAAACACCCCCTGGCCCAATTCAATTGGTTATCTGGGTTTGAGATATATATCATGATCTATGGGGGATCAAAAACTCACTATAATTTCTGAAATTCATCTGATTGATCCTAGTTTTCTCCACAATTATACTCAATCCATAGACTCAATTGGGGAACAGTGATTTTGTTTAAAGTTTCGATGTTATTGAAAAACGAAAAACAAATTAGGCTAACGAATATCGTCTTTATCCTCTGAAATCTAGTTTCGGGGCTGTGGAGGCCTATCAGTACTCGACTGTATGACATTGGGGTAGCACGATGCCTGATGGTCGACTGAATTGGGCTCCCGAGGGGCGGTAAACCACAACAGTCATCACCGCGCGCACGATTGGCTTCTAGTAATCACGTGGTCAAAGATAATCTTCGACGTTCAGATGAATCAACACGAGACTGAAGTTGATAACATATTCCTCATAACGACGAGTAAATACGAGAGGAAACGACAGAAACGTCGAGTAACGAGAGAAAATATATTCTGAAAATAAATCCATTCGAGATTTTCAGATTTTGCTGAATCAAATTTCAGAGAACGTCATCTATAATCCTTTGGAAAATCACTGGCATCGTCGATAATGATTCTGGCTCGATGATTAATTAAATTGATATGATTGGTTGACACCACACGCATGCTTATTGAGAGGTTGTTATTATACGAGTGCGTATTACCCGGAGTGTGTACTACGCATGTGCAATGTGACTCGCTTTTACAATGGTACGATCACCGAGATGAAATATGGGAAAGCATTCAAGGTTTGGTGAGAAGTTTTTGGGAAAACTGACTGAGGAATAATAATTCAGTTCATTCCATCTGAAATTATCGCGCCTCATATATTCTGATTTGTCTTAGATCTCTCATATATTTCAGGATACAAATTTGATATGAAATGAATGAAAGAGTGATTGAATGAAATCATGAGGTACAAATGTTCAGACTTGGGATTAGCCTCGCTGGTGATGAGCTAAGAAATATTGAATTTGTAGATATATCTCCATATATATAAATATATATATATATATATATATATATATATATATATATATATATATATATATATAAATATATATATATTATGGTGATTTAGATTTATGACTTTTATCCGATATATCTCCTTTTTTTCGAATAATGGTTGATTCCATCGTTCGAATTATGAATTGTTTCATAATAATATGGAGATTTTCTAACTGTTTCCAATTTGATATAATTATATCTTGTTCATTCATGCAAAAATTGCTAATATTAGATGTATTGGACTCACAGACGACGTTGAAGGTGAAGGCGTCCTCGAGCCCCGAGCCAGGGATGCTCGGGTTTTCCGCGTGGCACTTGATGGCGAGCGTGTCGTCGTCGGGCGTCGGCGTGAACGTCACGGTGCTCACCACCGTCGTCTCGTTGCCGGATAACTCGAACTGTCGAACAACAAACATGACATTTCAAAAATCGAACGAATTGTTACATTTTATTCCATATTCAAGAGGCTACTTACTTCACATGTCACAACTCATGAGTTGAAGGGAACTCCAGGGAACTTAGTCAGAACAGAACCAAAAGCGCCAATGCAGGTCTTTGGCTCTCAACACATGTTGGGTATATAAACGGTGGGACCAGCACAGTAGCTGAGTGGTCGGCACACTTGCTTCGTGTGGCACATATCGGACCCGGTTCGATCCCAGCCACCATTCATCTTTACAGGGTTTTTTCGTGGTTTCCCTCTGTAGTCTAGGCTATTGCCGGAATGGTTCCCACAATATGGGCCACGACCGCTTCCTTCTCACTATCCTTCCCATTACCCATTAAAACCTTCATCTCATCATCCCATCATCTCATCAATCATTCATCCGACGCCGATATATCTCAGTCATCATTACAGTGCGTCGTTAAAACCCAATTTGAAAAAAAAATAAAAAATAAACGGTGGGACCAATCAGTATAATTATTTCTTGCAATGAAATTACAATGAGTATATCGTGGACTTTCTGCAATAACTCACTAACTTTCTTCTCACTATTCGAGATGGAAGAATCAATGATTTGTTCTCTCTCAATTATATTGAGAAACAAAGAGTTAGTGAATTTTTGTAGGAAGCTCACGATATGTGTGTTTCTACGTTCATCAAAAATCACACTTTCATATCATATCACTCTGAAAAAACCGTGAAAACCATGAAAAACAGCTAGAAACATGTTGATTTCTGTCAATTATTATGACAGAGTTGAAGACATACCACGATCTCAAGCGCTACGAGCTAGCACGTATTGAGTACTGGTGATCATCTGAACGAAAATTGTGTGTTGATACATTGATTAGGTTTCTGTTGTTATTTTGGCTCCCGAACGTCTGCAATCAACTTGGTATAAGCAAGATGTAAAGAGGACTTTTGATATCTAGTTGGTTGTGAACAGAAGGTATATTCATTCATTCATATTGGTTTGACAATGTGCATGTACATTTTTCTTTTGGTTTTGTTTTTTATATTGGGTTCAACGACCCTGTCATGATGACTAAGATCTATTGGCGTCGCATGAATGATTAGTGAGATGATGGGTTGATGAGATTAATTTTTTTGGGGGGTGATTGGAAGGATAGTGGGAAGGAAGCGGTCGTGGCCTATATTGTGGAAACCATCCCAGCATTAGCCTAGACTACAGAGGGAAACTACAAAAAAAAACTGCAAAGATGGACACGGTAGCGGGGATCAAACCTGGTCCGACATGCCCGCTGCCTCCCGGATCACACGAAGCAAGTGAGCTAACCACTCAGCTACATGTGCTGGTATGTACGATTGTGGCAAGCGGATCAGTATTCAACGATCAGTACCAGTATTATACGGATATCAGTAAGCGGATTGTAGATCAGTAGAATGGAATCATATTGATGAATGTATGAGTGTATCAGGAAGTATCAGGATATATATATATATATATATATATATATATGTGTGTGTGAGTCTGTGTGTGTGTACATGGAATTATCGTTTATCAATTCGGGTCCTCCATTTCTTTGTCATCTTGGAAAACCATCATATCTATTCACAAATGTTTGTCTGCACACAAAAGCACCACGTTCTTGGGCGGACTCCTTCTTTTTTCATGCATACAGTATAATTTCATCCCAAATTCAATTCCCTCTCATTCATTATATCTCTTAATATACTGTTCATGTACGTAGCTTCATATGTTCGTTTGAGAATGAAATTCATTCATGATCATATTTGATATTAATTCATCATTGGATGAGCGGAGCGAAGACTCGATTTCACCATACCCTCAAAAAAGTGCTTTTTTCTCTTCGCGCTCCCCATGTCAAACGAAAATTCAAAAGGAGTTGAAACCTAACATATACACAAGTATCCTTATCTTATTCGATACTGTTCAGATTTGAGGTGGAATCGGTCAGATCACTTCTGATAGAACTCATTTTAAAATTTCTGAAAATCCCGTGAGAATAACCAAGAGGGAAAAATTCGTCAAACAAATTTCCTTCGAGAGAATTCAAATCTCAGGAAATTTCAATATAAAGATCATAAGCCTCGTTCAGAACTTCAAGTGAAATCACATGAGTCGTTACGATGTGGAAAAAATATCTCACATTTTTTTCAAATCACTCAAAGCAATTAAGAAACCATTCCAATCCAAGCAACAGGTGTCACCAATAATAATTGGAAACGATTAAAACAAAGCCTTCCCCATCATCATAGAAATCAATCAGGAAATAGGATGGCAGTGACGTGAATGTTTTTATCTCATGGTGGATATATACAAAACCAATTCAAAGATAAGTTGATTTTTTCTAGCTCATCCATCAACGCGGCAACACATAACGCGTCTGCCTAATCATCACATTTCTGCACCAAACATGAATTTGTCAGGTTTTAATTCTGGATCGTCACAGCGTCTCTCTGTGCTTGAAACTGGAAGAAAAACTATTCAGGCCTGATCATCCTATCTCACCTTGATCAGACGAGCTTCAGCGAGGATTCAATTTGACATACTGAAAAAAATTGATGTTTGGTTTTATGTTTTTTTGTAGGTTATCCACGGTTAAAACGGCTACAGCTATCAATTGCAAACTTTGTATCATCATGGTTCCTTATCTAACTTAGATCTGTATAGTTTTGTGGCATTATCGGATATCAACTTTTTTTTTATGAATTTTAGAAATTTCAAAAATACCCTTTAGAATAACACGACGGAAAAAAAATTGTAAAATTTTTATTTTCAAAAAAATTGGAATTTTGTGTGGAGTTGGATAACATTTTGATACACATTTCTGGAAATTCTCAGCTTGATCGGGTCAGCCATTTCGAAGAAAAAAACATGAAATGTGCTAAATTGGTACCACTCGAAGCCGTTTTTACCCATTTATAACTCAAATGTTACCCAATTGGCGGATTTAGGCAAAATTTTGGCAATGAAGTCGACATACTATTGCTTCCCGCTCGTCCAACAACGCGTATATAGCGTTTTCCTAGTAGCTAAAATGTCACCCAATTGGCGAATTTAGGCAAAATTTTGGCAATGAAGTCGACATACTATTACTTTCCACTCGTCTAACAACGCGTATATAGCGTTTTCCTAGTAACTAAAATGTTACCCAATTGGCGAATTTAGGCATAAGTTTGGCAATGAAGTCAACATACTATTACTTTTCGCTCGTCAAACAACGCGTATATAGCGTTTTCCTAGTAAACTCAGTTATCAGAGATTTGACCAGAGTCGATATGGTAGCAAGGCTGGAGAACGTAGAACTGCTTTATCGACTAACTAAGAAAACTGAATCGCTACATTTTCATTCAATGGAATATTCATAAAGTTGAATTGGTCTCGAGAAAAATATTTCGAACGATTTGCCATCAATGAAACAAAGAAAAAGACATGCATCAATGTGCATTTCATTGTTAATGCTGAATATAACGTACAGTAAAATGCCGACCAATACTTCTGTGTTTCACTGCTCAATGGAGCATCCCAGAATGTTTCGGCACACGTAATAAGTCCTTTGAGAATCATTGTACACGTCATTCAGCTCCGACAAAACGAAGTAGATGATCAAAAGAAGCAATATCGTTCTTCAAACGAGATGTACTATGAACCTGGTGTACGTGTGTGTACTTGTACCATGTATGTATGTATGTACACGGTTCACAATTGAAATGTGGATCGGTCAAAATGAAATACTGATAGTGTTATATCTATGACTATCAATAACGTAACGAGATAAGCAACATGGCGCTTTCCTTTTGCACCATGCGTATATCAAAGGGATGCCGCCTCACAAATGTTATGATGATTTGCTGATATTGTTCTATGTTGATCTATACAAGTAATAGATGTGATGCAATCTGTGAATCCAGCTCTTTCCAACTGCATTAAGCAATATTGGAATACATTTCATTTGAATTGGCCAATCTAAATTTAATATACGTCTGTAAAAGCATTTAGTCCCCTAGTCAAGAGCCCCACTGCTATATTCACCATTTGATAACTGGATAATTAATCATCATCTACGAGAAAGGTCAAAAACAATGCAAGTATACAACTATGTACTATACATTGAAATACGAGCCTAATACGTACGATTTGATTTGAAATTGCGAATCTCACAATATGTATACACGAAAGCGCGCTGATTCCATCATGGTGAAAACGGCCTTATGTTGAAAGGATAGGACTTACGCCATGTTGCTTATCCCGTTACGTTATTGATAGTCATAGGTTATATGGACAAAGGTGGGCCACAATAACATCATTACTATTTTAACCACGATCTAGTGATTCCAACATACTTTATCATAATATAAAGAGGGCGTACTTACTCCCATACTAGAGGCTTCTGTCACGTAACAAATGACAAACAATCGTTACCATGGCAATACAGCAAACTGGTGGACTACCAAGATATATTCTAATTGGTAAATACCAACTGGTGGACATTGTTGTATGTCAATTTCAACAATGAGTGACGTCACTTGACAGAAGCTTATATACATTAACAATATTTGTGGTTTCTTGCGGTCGATTCAGAGCCAAAGGTGCCGATTGCCTGTCGCGATTTACCGGATTCCCTTGATGAACTAGATGTAGATAAAAGTGGCTATGGTACCGGTGGCATTGTTGAACTCACAAGATCTAAAAGCTTCGTGCAAAACAAATGCAACTGCTAACATGATGATTCTACTGAGCCGTGTATTGCATTGTATTGCATTGTTGTTTTATATGGTCTGCTATAAAAGCGATAGTTTCGCCACAAGCAATCGGGACCCTGGACTCAGGAACTGACCCTGGGAATACTTCACTCTGAAGATGCGAGTCGGTACACCTTCTTTTCATCATGATGAAGTATGTCGGTATCAATACATCGTGTCTGAACTCTATGACTATCAATAACGTTTCGGGATAAGCAACATGGCGCTTTCCTTTCGCACCATGCGTATATCAAAGGGATGCCGCCTATACCTCTACCCACGTTTACTCTATACCCACGTTTGAAGTACGTTTAAAAGTTAGGTTGTGGGTCGAAAAGTGAAGAGGGAATAATAATACAATAGTTCCATCATCCACCGCTAGATGAAGGAGTTTTTCATTTCAAAATTTGGAAAAAATCTAGTGACATTACACATTTTGGCCAAGGAAATTGAGAAAACTGTGGAATTACTGGCAAATCAGGATTTCATGATTTATATTCATAAGTGACGTTGAATTAGGGGATGTGCGTTTGTAATTGATGAGCGTAGCGAAGTCTCCATCCCACTCTTATAGGGCTTTGACTGTGTTTTTTTTTTTTTTTCTTTTTTTTTGTAAGCACTCCACAGGTCGCAAGGGTTGACTGATGAACATGAAACTTTTTTGTACCCGCAAACTTATCCAACTTAGAACTGTATAGTTTTTGGAATGAATCGGTCGGACCAATTTTGAGAAAAATCATCTCAAAGTTTCTAAAAACCCCATAAGATTTGGCTGGGCGGAAAATGTTGAAAAATAAAATCTCTCCAAATGGGATGAAATTTTCTCTCAATGTGTATACATGGATTTCACACATTATCGCAATTTTGTGAGCAATTCTGATCAGTCGTTTTGAAGAAAAAAAAATAAAACGACTGATAATATTCATGAAATATATCATAAAATTGTGACAGAATTAAGTTGTCGAGATTCACTGCTTTCTAGATTCAAGAGTTGACCAACAATTGAGTATTTTTTATATGCGTCAAGGTGTGTAGAATACTAGTCAAACACGAAATATGCGTTGTAAGATGAGCGAGATATCTGAATAAGGTATAATAAATAACAGTCCTACATTTGCTACTTTATCGACTATGGTATTCTACACACCTTGATATCTGAATAAGCTATAAAAGTTGTTAAAGTAGTTCTACTCTTGCCACTTCATTGACTGACTCTGGTATTCTACACACCTTGACGCATATAAAAAATACTTCATTGTTGGTCAACTCTTGAATCTAGAAAGCAGTGAATCTCGACAACTTAATTCTGTCACAATTTTTATGATTGATGAGCGTAGCGAAGTCTCCATCCCACTCTTATAGGGCTTTGTCTGTGTGCTTTTTTTTTGTTTGTTTGTTTATAAGCACTCCACAGGTCGCAAGGGTTGACTGATCAACATGAAACTTCTTTTGTACACGCAAACTCATCCAACTCAGAACTGTAGAGTTTTTGGGATGAATCGTTCAAACCGATTCTGAGAATCATCATCTCAAAGTTTCTGAAAACCCCATAAGATTTGGCCGGGCGGAAAATGTTGAGAATTAAAATCTCTCCAAATAGGATGAAATTCTCTATAAATTTGTATACATGGATTTTGCACACTATTACGATTTTTTAAGCAATTCTGATCAGTCGTTCTGAAGAAAAAAAATAAAATGACTGATAATATTCATAAAATATATCATAAAAATTGTGACAGAATCAAGTTGTCAAGATTTACTGCTTTCTAGATTCAAGAGTTGACCAACAATGAAGTATTTTCTATATGCGTCAAGGTGTGTAGAATACCAGAGTCAATGAAGTGTCAAGAGTAGAACTACTTTATCGACTTTAATAGCTTATTCAGATATCAAGGTGTGTAGAATACCAGAGTCGATAAAGTAGCAAGGGTAGAACTACTTCAAGGACTTTTATACCTTATTCAGATATCTCGCTCATCTTACAACGCATATTTCGCGTTTGACTAGTATTTTTCAACATTTTCCGCCCTGCCAAATCTTATGGGGTTTTTAGAATCTTTGAGATGATTTTTCTCCAAATTGGTCGTAGCGATTCATTCCAAAAATTATACAGTTCTAAGTTGGATGAGTTTGCGTGTACAAAAGAAGTTTCATGTTCATCAGTCAACCCTTGAGACCTGTGGAGTGCTTACAAAAAAAAAAAAAAAAAAAACACAGACAAAGCCCTATAAGAGTGGGATGGAGACTTCGCTACGCTCATCAACCAGAGTCAATGAAGTGGCAAGAGTAGAACTACTTCAACAACTTTAATAGCTTATTCAGATATCAAGGTGTGTAGAATACCATAGTCGATAAAGTAGCAAATGTAGGACTGTTATTATACCTTATTCAGATATCTCGCTCATCCCTCAACGCATATTTCGCGTTTGACTAGTTTATTCCTACTATCATTCGGTAACCGGGAATTAAACAATGAAAATCATCAAATTAGGCACATTTTGATACAATTATTGCTCCAAAATGAAAAAATTATTCAATTTTCGATTTTAAAAACATATCCAATCGTGAGGGTATCATCTATTCATCTCAGTTTCCCGCAAGTCCGTAGTATTTGTAGTTCTTGAGAGAAATTTTGCGGAAGTGCACCCTGTAAATCTGTCCAAGATGCGGGCTCTTAACAGCAGATGTAAAGTTTATCATTATACAAAATTAGCAAAGAAAAAAATGAGTGATAAACCTATAATGTTATAACTGGGCCTATCACTCTACTAATTGAAGGTTGTGGCCAATTAGTACTTCATCCAAGCATTTGCTCATTGGAATTTCAATTTCAATTTCAATTCTTATACTAGAATTTCAAAACTTGACAAAGAAGTTGCCGCATGAATCAATGTGTGATGCAACAGTGTGTGGAAAACATGAACCTGTATGAACTGTGTGCCGCATAGAGAAGGAAAAACATTAACACAAAGTATTGTTTTCTCCGCATCAAGTAAAATGTAAGCCGTCTTTACTCTCAATTGATCGAACGCATTACCCCACACGAAGCATATTAGGTTTGCTTCATGTTTCCCCAATGTAGATTCTCGATACAAATTTTTAATAAAAGAATCACTTCACAGTGTTGAAGAATATTTTCTGGGATGTGATCATAGATGTTGTTGAAGCTTTTAGAATTGCTGACTCATGAATTATTAGCTTTCTTGGATAATTCATTCATGTATTCTTAGGCCCATATTAAAATGAAATGTATTAATAATATCTGTTTTTATTGTTGTCATTCCTACAAGATTGATTGAGGCCTATACTTGTTGAGTTCACTACTAATAACACTATTGAATCACTAGTATTTTTATATTCATATTTATGTATAGTTAATTATTTTATCTTATTATTGTAATTTTTATTTATTGGACAATGTGTATGTGTTGGGTATTTATAAAAAATAACACTTACTCTGTTATTATTTCTAAACTGCTGAATTTTAATGACTTGCCATATATTGTTCGCACATTTATATGCAACGATCAACATGGATTAATAAATAAATGGAATGAAATAAATGAGATCTTTCTACCTGAATGTCAGGAAAAATTGGGAATGTACTATTGAATGGAGTGCTGCAAATAATTGGAGTTGCATTACTATTCATAGTAATCAAAACATTGAAATCAGTAAAAAAAATTAAAAATCAAAAAAATGTATTTTAATATTTTAAAATAATTTAGGAAAAAATTAGTGGAGCGATAGGCCCAGTCATAACATTATAGGCCTATCACTAATTCAATTTGGGCATTTTGTATAATGATCAATTTTACATCTGTTGTCAAGGGAAAGAAGTAATCATTGCCCAAGAGACTTAGTTCAAAGTGGAAGATATCAACATTCGTGTGTTTATACTGAAAGACTTCTATCTACGGCGAAAAATTATGGTCACAGACAGCGCAGTCCTGGTGTTGAAGTTCAATAGTCTTAAATAATCGAAATGAGGTGGTGAGATCGCCCTTGTGGTGCCCAGTCCAAACGATCCTATCTTTCATCCATAGCCTCAATTGGGGAACATAGATTTTGTATCAAGTTTCGATGTTATTAAAAAAAATATATATATTCATAGTGATATAACTACAGCTTGACCCCAAGGAATCGATGACCTAATTAGATCCAATTATACGATATATATATACATCCAAACTCGTCCAAACTTGCGTTCAAACTTCAGTCCAATCACTCAAACTATATAAACATGAACTTTGGTGAATTGAAAACCGTTGGGTCTTGACTGAATTGAGTGGAATAATGTGGACATGTCTGAACCAATTTTCTCCTCAGTTGTATATTTCAGTATCGAATCTGTGCAGAGGAGCGCAACGTTCTCAAACGAAACCTGAAAGACAAAGTTTCTCCGAGCGTGATATTACAATATACGTTTATATATATATATATATATATATATATATATATATATATATATATATATATATATATATATATATATATATATATATATATATATATATATATATATATATATATATATATATATATATATATATATATATATATATATATATATACATATTATATTGAAGTGTCTCATGACATATATATAATTTCCATCAAAGTTCAGTTATTGAATATTCCAATATCATATATTCATAAGTAGCTCATTTCAACGGAACAAAAATATAACCTTGACATTTCGAACTGGCACAACTGTCAATAAACAGTATCACAGGAAACTAGTTTGTTTCAATATAATAGTTCCCATTATTTTTTCATCCCAATGAATGGTGTTTACATGCGTGATTGAATTTCCGATCATAAAATGAATTCAAAAACATTAAAACAAAATGAACAGTATACTTTCAATTTCACTTTCGATTGTAACAAAATAATATGTGTCTCGCGTAATTAACTATCATTTGTTCTGATATATGTCATGCCCGTATAGCTTATTCGAAGCAGAATAAACAATTCCATGTTGTCTCGAAACACTCGATAATTTCTCCTCACTTTGGTAACAATGATTAATTTTTTTTTTTTTGTTAACCTGGATACTCGATACGAAATCATTGTTCCCCAATTGGGTCTATGGATGAAAATTGGGATTGTTTGGACGGGGTACCACAAGGGTGATCTCACCCACCCATTTCAATTATCCTAAACTTTAGTTGATTACTAATAATTGATCTCATTCATAAATTATCAGAATGAATGAGAAGTTACGATATTATTACTGTTATTGTGTCATTGTAATGTAATATAGTTATGACAGTTGGCTGCGTATTCTGTGTAATTATTTCAGTTATAATACAAAATTAATGTAATTCATAAACTAGGTACTCGACCTTTTGCCAGCGATGATTGACCATTTCTGACTCATGAGCAATATAGTTTCATTTTCAGTTTCATTTATCGCTTCAAAGCAAAACTCAATTATAGCATCGCTTGATCGATGATGAGAATTTCCTTATATTTCCCAAGTTATAATCATTGTATTGAACACAGAGATATCATCTTTGAGTTCATTGAATTATGTTAACACCATCAGAATGGAATATTATTTGGTTCTGGCAGATCAAATGAAATTGAGAGAAGTGGCCAAGTGGTTAACACACTGAAACGTTATTCAGGAGACCGGGGTTCTATTCCCGCCATGATCGTCCATCCCGACAGGTTTCCGAGGTTGTCTCTCTGTCGTTCAGATCAATACTGGGATGGTTCCTTAACAACAGACCACAACCGACTCATCTCCATCATCCAAAAAACACCTGATGAATAATCACCTCTCATTTCATCATCTCACCATCTCATATATCATCCACCGACGCTAATAGATCGTGGTCATAAGTGAAGTGCGTCGTTAAACCCAATATAAATAAATGAATATGAACAGATCGAATAAATAACAATAAAAACTGTAACGAAATAGATCAAATCGAATGAAACAAAATACTAACCTGAACTTCAAATAGGCCCCGCCCCTACTGATACAATACGCTCTGTTTGGAATAATGATACAGCCCGTGAGTTGATTGTTTCAGATATGCATGTATCCGATATGAAGAAGGTAAGCGATTTGGGTGAATGTTTGTTACAACGTCATGGTCGTAAGCTTGATATTCTGTACTTCCATTTTGTTTGCGTTGGATGCAGTTCTGTAGTGACTTGCGGTCAGACCGCATTACAACTGACCTGAAACGTTTCAGGCAAATTGACTGAAAAACTAAAACTCAATACGGAAGTCAAAGTTTCATAGAGTTGGTGGTAATAATGGTATTGACTGGAGGTGAAACAGTTTCAATAGAATATAACTATGTTTTGCAATAATGCAGTTCACATTAGTTAATGGTATTTAACTTCTGTTAGAAATCCTTTACAATGGTATTTGTATTACTTCATGTTTGTGGGGTACTTTAAATATATAATATCCCAGGAGTTTTTATTGTTCTCATCGACAACGGAAAGGATCATATATTATTTCATCGATTTGGATGCTTATATGGACAAGAAAATTGACAAATACGCCAGAAAGGTCATCGAAATGTATGAATAAATACATTTTCGAAGACTATATACGACATTTCTCAATTGACTATTGTAGATGGGCGTGACTTATACGAAGCAGGGAAAATTTCAGATACCTTGATTGGTTATTTCCCCATTTTCCCCTGCTTCACTGTCCACTTGATTGGTTTCTATATTGTGTGACATCATGAGGGCGGACGATCTACAATGGTCAATTGATTCGATTATAATGAAAAAATATCATCATAGTACGCACTATATAAAACTGAAGCAGTGTTGATTTCGGGCTTTTCTGTCAGGTGGGCCTTGGAAAATTCAGGGTGCCGTGAAATAGGCGACAGCACATGTATTGGAAAGTGGAGGCACCCGGCCGACTGAGTACTTCTTCGATTAGATAAATATGTTGAAGTTGATGTTTGAAGTTGTGCAAGCCATCTATAGTCGTATCTGACGATTAAAATGATTCAAGAGGGTGATTGAAAAGAGTGAATTGGTCACGTTTCTTTAGCTGCGTCAACGAAGCAAATTCAACATTATTCGAATCATGATCATAGAACTGTGTGAATCTGGATAATCTATATCTGAACCAAAGTTCTTCAAAATATTTTTCCGAACATACACAAAACTATGAAAATATGTATTTTTCCGTATAACTTGATTCTGAGTAGAGAGTACACTTGATTCAAATTATGGTATGAAGCATTGAGTACCATGGGGTGGAAAGCTCAGACATGTCCCGGGGGGAGCTGTGCCCCCCTGGGACATGGCTGAAATCATAACTGAACTGGAGCATGACAAAAAAAAATCAAGTATGGTCATAAATTACATAGAATCCACCAACAAACACAGAAATAAAAGATGATAAATCACTTTTTTCATGATAATCTCATATCAAAACTGAAACCTGGAATAAAACATCCACCCACCAGACCTTGAACCGTTGACCGTCAAATGGACGCCTCTTCACGCATCATTATCTCCTTTTCTAACCGGATCTCTCACAACATTGGGAGCTGTCGCTTCGAGTACGCGCCATTATAATCGGTCCGAACATCCCAAGATGCATTGAGGGTTGCGTTTGCCCGGTGGAGATGGTGACTTCACTCGACCTCAAAACTATCTATAGTACCATTTGCTGAGTATACTTTTTTCCGAACCAAAGATCTCTGCTCTATCTAGTGTTGTTTTGTAAATACTTGATGCCATGTTTTCTATATAACTATTTGCATCCAAAGATAATGTGGAGATGAACATATTTGCTGGGCTTATTCGTGATTAATAGCTCACCAGGCGGCAGCACTGTTGAATTGGGCGAATGGCCGTCCGGAGGCAGTTATGCCTAGATGTCATGTTGTTGTATGCTTACACACATTATATTTGTAACTATGATATTGTGATTTTATTGAATCATGATTAGAGTAATTCTAATTCTGTATTTAATAATGTAATAACACATTATTTGAATCGTATATAATTTGAGAGTATTTGCATTCTCCCATGTTCACTAAAATGATACCAGATGTCAGCCACTTTGCTTTTAATCACGAATGAGAAAGGTTTCTTACCGGAAGTGCAAAACAAATATGAATACTCATTTGTTTGGGGCATGCAAACTCCTCAAACGATTTCGATCGAATATGTAAATCATCCAGATGTAAGTCACCAGCAATATAACTGGCGTTTTCATATGAATCACTTCACAATTTGGATGATGGATAATTATTATGATAATTATAAAATACTCTATAATAGACTTATTCTGATCACTACGTCTTGATTTTTTGTGATATTGTCTTTGTTAGTTCAAATTGTTGTAACGGTTCACAGCATTGGTGGTCATATTATGATTTTTTTTTTCTTATTTTTTTTATTGTCACAAATTAAATCACACAATGAAGTAATACAGTTTGAACTCTCGTCCACTAAGCCATAAATGGCTTATCTGTGGTTTAAACGATGAAAAGCAAAACACTAAAATACACTGTGATTTACTATGCTAATATTTAATAAACTCATATTAAAACATAATTCACTTCGATAGGTTAAATAATAATGAGCATGAAAACGAAAATAAGGCAACCAATTGGAAAATAATTCTGGAATTTCCATATTGTATCAACATATGCTGTGATTGACCCTAACAAAAAATTAAAATTAATGACAAAAAATATACGGTACCATAAGTAATTAACGTAGACACTAAATTAAGTGAAATTAACTGAATTTATGATGAAAGCTTTAATTTCTTTTTTAATTTGAGCATATCTATTCATTTTTCTTAACTCCACAGGTATGTCATTGAATATTGAAGGTATTGCATATTCCAATCTTCTTTTACCATTTTTGTTATTGAAAAGAGGTAATCGGAATAATTCAAGTTTTTGGAGCCTGGTATTAAATGGAGTGTCAACTGGTGTTTTATATAAGTCAGAAAAATAATATTTAAGGATGAATCTATACTTGAACAAGTAAATAACTGGTAACACATTTAAACACTGAAAAATTCCAACTGTATCTTGATGGAGAGATCCTAATTTATGAGGAGGTACAATACTTTTAACAATTCTAGTTTGAACGAATTCTATCAATTTCATATGTGAATCTGATGCGTTACCCCAGGCTAAGATTCCATAATTAATTATTGACTCAACTAGAGCAAAATACACAGTTCTGAGCAAAGTGAAAGGAATTATATGTTTAAGCATGTGAATTTTGTATGCACAGGACCTTGACCGGCTACAAATATTATCAATGTGTGGTCGCCATGAAAATGATCTATCAATTTTAAGGCCAAGATAAACATACTCGTGTACAATTTCAATATTAGAATTGCAACCTAAACAAGGATTACCACAACTTGTAATGTGCAAGCAATCATAAGTGTGATATAAAATTTGAAAGGGTGTATTTCTATCTTTATTTAAGGCAGTGCAAAAGTGGATAATTTTTGTTTTTGATGAATTAATAACCAAATCTAAATCGTGTGTTATTTTTAAAATATTTGTGAAATCAATTTGTAGGTTATGCACAGCAGTTGTTATGTCTCTATTTGTACTCATAATAAGGGCGTCGTCCGCATACAAGTACATTTGACAATTTTTTACGTGATCTGATAAATAATTGGTATACAATAAATACAAAATTGGCCCTAAAATTGAGCCTTGGGGTACACCAGAAATAACGTTTTTAGAAGTGCTGAGGTTGTTGCCAACTTTCACCACGATATGACGATTGAATAAATAATTTTGAAACCAACAAAGCAGATTACCACGGATCCCTATGAATTCTAATATAGAAACTAGTTTTTAGTGGTTTAGAGTGTCAAATGCTTTAGAGAAGTCTACGAAGAGAGCCAGAACATGTAAATTAAAATTTAGTCTAGAATTAACAAAGTCTGAAAATAAGGATAATAAATCAGAAGTACTTTTTCCCTTTTGAAAGCCAAATTGAAGTGGATTAATGATATTACTATCATTTAAATAATTCGTTAAGTTTATTGCGATCCATCTTTCCATTATCTTTTCAATTGTCGGTAGAAGAGCAATTGGTCTATAGTTTGAATATTGAGAGTGATCTCCTTTCTTATACACAGGTCTTACAATAGATATTTTTAACTTATCTGGCACCACTCCTTCTTTAATACTTAAATTGATGAGTTTGGATATAACAGGACTTATATGCGTGGAAACTAATTGCAAGTCTTTAACTCTTATCCCGTCGATGCCCGGCTGTTTGTTTTCATCCATGGAATTGATTATATTTTTGACAGTATCATGCTGTACAGATGGAATAAACATAGATTGCAAGGCCGGAGATCTATCTGATGCAGGCACAGAGACAATATTGCAGTCATGATTTAAATTAGTAATTTCATCGATAAAAGAATTTGCAAAACTATTTACGATAACGTCATTACTATGCTTTTTACCTAGATGTTTACTTATAGTTTCATCTACAGAGAGTTTTTTCTCTGTTCCGATTATTTCATTTATAGTTTTCCATGTATCTTTCGAACTGTTTTTCGAAGCATTCATTCTGTCTTTAAAATATTTATTTTTTTCTTTTGTTATTTGCCAATTTGTTATATTTCTCAGTGTCTTATACTGATTACGTAGATCATTCTTGAGAGAATTACTACAATCTTTCCATCTACGAAATGATTTATCTCTATCTCTTATAGGATTCATTAAGTCTTCCGTTATCCATGCTTTGTTAACTCTCTTTTTCTTCATGTTCAGGCTATTACGTGTGAACGTAGAACTGTCATAACAATCTTTAAATTTCGACTCAATGTTATTATACAAATCAGACGCATTATCAATGCTCATTAGGCGATTCCAATCAATTAATTTCAATTTACTAGCTAATTTATCCTCATTCAAACATATCATGTCTATGCATTGTTCAGCTGGCTCATTCAAATCGTCAGTAGTGCAACAAATTCCTACAATATAGTGATCTGATAATTTTGTTGTATAAATAAAAGAATGTATTTCATGAATATTACTTCTAATAAAAATATGATCTAGACATGATGCACAATATTGATCTCCACGAAATTCCTCTCTAGTGATTCCATTTATGCATTTATAAAAACCATTAACGGCTAAAATATTTTCGTACATTTGTACATTATTGTCATTCACGTCTAAAAGATTAATATTAATATCACCAACAATTACAGCGTTGCCACGCAGATCTTGTAATATTTTCTCTAGCTCATAAACAAACTGAATTTTACTTCCTGACGGGGGCCTATATATTGCTAGCATATTCAATTTAAAATTATTATATGATAACACTCCATTTATACCTTCAAACTGATCACCAGTTGTATTACCTCTCTCGAAAGAAATATTTGATTTAATATACATTAGAATACCACCTCCACTCTTTTCTTTTCGTGTTAATGCATACGAATTGTAGCCATCTATCGAATAAATATCTCTCACATTTTTGACGTTTATTTCACATAATATAATAATATCGACTACTCCTATTTGCTTTTCTGAAATAATATTCAATTCGTTCCATTTTGTTTCTAATGAACGTATATTCAAATGAATAATTGAAAAACCAGGGAAAGAATTGAACCATGTGTCAATGTCATCAATGACCGAACTGGAATGCACATCTTGGAAATTGCTCACGTCATCTGAACAAAGCATACAATCTGACTTACAATTCACGTATAGGCTTAACAAATGACAATCAATAGTTACAATAGCAATACAGCGAACTGATGGACCACCAAACATTCTATTTGGTCAATTCCAACTGGTGGACATTGCTGTCTCTCTCTTTCAACAATGAGTGATGTCACTTGACAGAAGCCCATTATTCATATTCTCAATATTCTGATTATTTCCAATATTTTTATTTTCTGAATCATGCATACTGTCACTTGTGTACTTACTGTAACACCAGCTGTGGTGTTTTCATTCTGTACTATCAATTTCTGTTTGATTCAATATAAGCCTTGTGTTAGGCTTTGTGGGAAAATGTGTGCCCAACTTGTTATATGTGTGAGTGAAAAATGAACAACTATTCAACTTGAAAGACTGTTTCAGACAACTGAGCAGAAGTAAAAGTCATTTCGCGTGTATCTATGAGAACAAAGTAAAGCTGGCCTTACATGAACATTTGTGATGCGATATCAAGACGGTGCGGGTCGGTGCGTCGCGATTAAACAAAAGTGCTGCTGCCTATAGTAGCAATTCAAGCAAGTTTGTCGAAGAGATGGGCGTGTCTATAGTATCCCGCAATTTTCGTGGCATGACTCAAGTAGGCCTACGTTGACTGTTTGTTGTAATTTTGTTCACATCGCTGGTTTTTTCTCAATAATAATAATAATAACTATATAGAAACAAAATTTCATAAAAGAAGTCGTATGCACTTGGGCAAATTGATCAATTATGGAATTATTTTTGAACAATCCATGCTAAAGTACGACGGTGACCTCAAGCGGATTTTACCTGAACCCAAGATACATCCGGCCATTCCGTATGCGATTTGCTGCGGTGCGAGCCAAAAGTTGAGTAGAGCTGAACTTGTGCGTCAAAACCACGCACCATCACGCAGTCTTCGCTGATTGTCAATAATTCAAAATGGCCAATATCGCTTCCGCATTCGGTTGCGATATCGCATCGGAAATGTTCATGTAAGCCCGGCATTAATTCCATTTATCACCACTACGCTACGCACGATCATCACTCCTGAAGATGTGACCAGTAAACTAGAACACATTTTCAACATATGAAAGAGATAGAAAGTGAATTCACCATCTCCAACCGACAAACGCAACCCTCAATACATCTCGGGCCATCCCTAGCATCCACTCACCTTTCCTCGTTTGAACTTCCTGTTTTCCCGCCACCACGTGACCGTGGCTTGAGGTCGCGATCCCGACGCCTCGCACGTCATTACGTACTCCTTGTTAGTCTCCAGCACTCGAGGCTTGGAGAGCAGGCGGACGGAGAGAGGCTTTACTGTGATAAACAGAGAAACACACACTCAGAAGAGAGACACGTATACATGTACGGAGATTATAAGGGCGTTTATATTGATGTGTGAAGTCTGGAAATGTAGCTGGAAAAGAGAGGTTATGTGGATACGTTGACCCTGAAGGGTTTGTGTGGAGTTGCCGGTTACTCTGGCTCAGTCGACTGACAAAGCACGGTCTGGGCATGATGCAGTGATACCAACCTATTAAATCGTAATATGAAGAAGGTGACCCGACTCGAGTCTTGAAAGTGAAATATTTCTGGGGTCAGTTCCCGAGTTCAGGGTCCCGATTGCCTGTAGCGCAACTATCGCTTTCAAATCTAGAGCTTAGCAATATACAGATTCAATTCAATTTTTTTCTCCTCACAGTCAAGTCTCCCTTGGAGACTTTGTGGATAGTATTTGACTGTTCAGTGTTTTTATTTGTATGTGTAAAACTGATGATGAAAAAAAAAATCGACTTTTGAAAAACAACAATACTCAAAAATGCTAAACACGGCTTAGTAGAGTTTTAATTTCAGTAGTTGCATTTGTTTTTTAAGAAAATGATGGATTTTGTGAATTCAACAATGCCACCGTAACGGTAACCGATAACGTGAACATTCTTATCTACAGCTAGTTTGCTTGGGAGTCCGATGAATCGCGACAGGCAATCGGGACCTTTGGCTCTGAAATGACCTCAAGAAACCACATATGCCTTCCATGTTATCAGTATGTGAGTTGACCTTCTTTATAGCATGATAAAATAGATTGGTGTCAGATTTATAACTATGACAGATTTCAGTCTGATTCAAGCATAGATTTCAGTAGAAACGAGGGATTAAGAGTCCATATGAGAGTAGAATTAGCGAAATATCAGTTCTTTCAGGATAACTTTCGAATGGTATGAGATATCAAAATCACAAGAAAAAGGAAACACAGACATATTAAATACCTTGAAGATGCCATAGGTTGAAACTTTTCAACTCAAATTGCCTGATCGCCAAGCGTATACAGCTGAAAATACACTTCTTTAGTTTCATATTCCTTTATAACCATCCTAGTATGGACCTGAATGACAGAGTGAGACCACAAACAATCTATGTCAGGATGGTCGAACATGGTGTGAATCGAAATCCGGTCTCCTGAACTACGGTTCAGTGTTAACCACTCGGCCACACGTCCAAGTGTATCAAATATCCTGAGGTTTCATTCCGATGAGCTTTCGGCAATGTGCCTCACCATTGGATAACACTCATTCGAGGTGGTCATTTTCCGTGTGGATGAGATAGTAACAACTAAATAGAAAACTGAAAAAAAAAATACTTAAAATACATAATTTTTCGATTTTATAATTTTTTGTATACTTAAAATACACACTTCAAAACCGTATACGCTTGAACATTGAGTGACATGAGTTCTATAGTTATATTTCATACCACCTCGAAGGTATGAAAAATATCTGTGTTCCGTTTCTATCTGAGTTTTGCTATCCCATACCGTTCGAGAGTTATCCTGGAAAAACTGATATTTCGCTGAATCGACTCCCATGGACTCTTAATTAGGCCTACTCGTCATTTTCATGTTCTTCTGACATATCACTCAGAAATCATTAAAAAAAATGTGGACTTCATTATTTTTCCTTTTTTTCTATATTGGATTTTAACGACGCACTGTAATGATTACTAAGATCTATTGGCGTCGGATGAATGATTAATGAGATGATGGGATGATGAGATGAAGATTTGTATAGGTATAGTGGGAAGGATAGTGGGAAGGAAGCGGTCGTGGCCTATATTGTGGGAACCTTCCCGGCATTAGCCTAGACTACAGAGGGAAACCACGAAAAACCCCTGTAAAGATGAACGGTGGCGGGGATCGAACCAGGTCCGATATGTCCCTTTACCTCCCTGATCACACGAAGCAAGTGTCAATTGACCACTAGTGATGGGTGTGGCTAATTGCCATGGCCACCTGGATCTATACTCCATTTGGGCATTTAGAGATACTCATTTAGAGATAGGTAAATGTGAAATTTCCCACATAACAAAGCCCATTTGATTGGATGTTCTGTTTTGTGACGTTCATGGGCGGGTCAATCACATTTCACTCGACATTCCCATTTCGAGTGTTTTTCACACAGCCTTCTTTATTCAGATCATTCATTTCTTATACTGCCCTTTCACTCGGGCTATTTTGACGGGTTCGCGCATATTTGCTCGCGCAGGCAAAAATGACGTCATGGTCTGGTATGTACTGCACCCTGGTATCTAAAGTTCCAACTTCGAACAATTGTCATTCTTTTCAACTGTCATTCTTGTCACAATATTCTGTCAATCTCTTGCGACGTTATTGAGGTTATGTCATATCTACATTCTGGCGAGGGCCTATAGGCTTACCCAGATTTAGACGTGAACGTATTTATGTTGACCCAAGTAATGAACATCATTCAAGAACTTGTCCCGGTGATATTCCGGATTCATTATATTATTGAATAAAATCTTTCATATCAATTATTATCATAAACAAAGTTACTAGTTGGTGAACTCGCGAAGTCACGGCCTAATAGAATGCGTGCGTAATTTAAATTATCCTACGGAAATTCCCAAAGTTATTGGTATCTTCGCAGATATGACACTTCAAACAAACCGATTTACTTGAACATCTTTGGAAAGTGACGTCATGGTCTGGAAACAACGGCACCATCGGCGATTTTGTGAACTAAAATAATTGGACATCGGTTAACATGGAAAGCATACCCCGAGTGAAAGGACAGTATCAGAGAAGAATGATCTGAATAAAGAAGGCTGTGGTTTTTCATCACCAGTATTTCTCATTTCGGTGGTATTCCCTTTTTTTTACGATTTCAATCGATTTTTTTTCTATGTACACCTGTTATGAAAAAAAATCCATTCATCAGCTATTCATATGAATTGCTCACAAGTGATCATCGAAACCATTTTTCACAATATCTTAATATTTATTTATTTCCCTATTTGAACCTTCATTCAAGGTTTTGTAATAATGAATGATTTGGATGAACCGAATTGGAGTGAATTTATTATTGTAATCAATAAAATCAATATATGACGAGATGATTTATTTTTCAGAAATTCATTTTGAAGATCGAATTGAGGTTTTTCTCCCCAACTACTGTTATTTTTTGACATGAATATACATTCCTGAACTTATTTCGAAATGTCGAGTATTCCTCCAATTCAGTATTCGTTGGAGAATGAGAAAATTTTCCTGAACCCTCAGTTGACCTGATATAATCAATTCGATCGTTTAATCCACTTCGTTTCCATTATTATTGTCAGTGAGATGTAACAATACGGAATGTACAACCCTCTAGACTCAGGGTGACTTTGAGACGATGTTCACGCTGTTCAAAACGTCATCATTCACAACATCTCAAACACGGACAAGTTAGGTGTTACATGTTGTGACAAAAGTTCTCAATCTTATTACAAGATTGCGATAAACGCGCTACAATCTTCGGGATAATTTGCAGAACTTTATTCATAATAATTGTTAATCCAAAGTTGAAGTTAGTTGTAGGAAACAGAGTTGCGGAATGGAAGAGAGAGAGAGAGAGGGAGAGAGAGAGAAAGAGAGAGAGAGAGAGAGAAAGAGAGAGAGAGAGAGAGAGAGAAAGAGAGAGAGAGAGAGAGAGAGAGCAAGAGAAAGAGAGAGAAAGAGAGAGAGAAAGAAGAAGAGAGAAAGAGAAAGAGAGAGAAAGAGAAAGAAGGAGAGAGAGAGAGAGAGAGAAAGAGAGAGAGGGATATAGAGGTAGATAAATAGAGAGAGAGAGAGAGAAAGAGAGAGAGAGAGAGAGATAAAGAGAGAGAGAGAGAGAGAGAGAGAGAGAGAAAGAGAAAGAGAGGGAGAAAGAAGAAGATAGAAAGAGAAAGAGAGAGAAAGAGAAAGAAGGAGAGAGAGAGAGAGAGATAAAGAGAGAGAGAGAGAGAGAGAGAGAGAGAGAGAAAGAGAGAGAGAAAAAAGAAGATAGAAAGATAAAGAGAGAGAAAGAGAAAGAAGGAGAGAGAGAGAGAGAGAGAAAGAGAGAGAGATAGAGAGAGAGAGAGGGGGAGAAAGAGTTAGAGAGAGAGAAAGAGAAAGAGAGAGAGAGAAAGAGGGAGAGGGAGAGAGAGAAAGAGTTAGAGAGAGAGAGAGAGAGAGAGAGAGAAAGAGAGTGCAACAAATATCAAACATGTTTCAACGTGTGTAATAACTCACGGTAGAGTTCGAGTCGGACTGTTTTCTCGGCTGGCAATATCAGCTTTGTATTGCTCGCTTGACATTTGTACGTCGTGTTGAGGTGTTTCCTGTGAACTCGAGGCACTTCCAGCCGGTTCACTACCACGTGATGCCCTGTCGTCTCCAGGAGTCCTTCCTTCAGTTTGTCGTTGACGAACCACGAAACAGTCGGCGATGGTTTACCTGAGAGAGAAACAACAAGAGTAAGAGTAAGAGTAAATAAGAGTAACAACAAGTCGGTAAGAATCCAACACTCCCACAATTCAACCTGTGGGGGGTCTCATGCAAGATTCTCCATTCTCACAAAAAAAAGCGTTGATCAGTTTCATAGGATACTTCCCATTATGTTAAAACTACAACTTTTTTTCCAATAACATCAAAACTTGAAACAGGATGATTGTTACTCAATCAGGACTAGGGATGAAAGGTAGGATCGTTCGGACAATAAGTCACACAGGGGCGATCTCACCACTCCATTTTGATTATCCGAAACCAGTTAAGAGGCTACTTTACATCTCACAACCCATGAGTTGAACCTATTGTAAAACCTAGGGGGACGCAAAAAGCGCCAATAGACGCCTTTAGCTCCCAACACATGGTGGGTAAACGGTGAGACCAATCAGTCTAATTAATTTCGCAATTAAACAACAATGAGTATATCTATGAAACCACGTACACTAAAAATCATAATTTTCTATTGAATCACTCTGAAAAAATCTTGAAAACAATGAAAAACACGTAGAAACATGTTGATTTTTGACAATTATTTTGAAAGGGTTGAAAACATACCACGAACCAAAGCTCTTAGTACGAGCACGTATCGGATACTATGATCATCTAACCGAGAACTGTAAGTTGATACGATGATTGGTTTTCCGTTGCCAACTTCTGAAACGTCTGCAATCCAGCCGGTACGCAAGATTTAAATAGGCTCTTAACTTCAACACCAGGACTGGGCTGTCTGTGAGCAGAATTTTTGGTCGCAGATGAAAGAATTTCAGTTTCCGAAAGTCCGGAACACATCATCAGTGAAAGTCGTTTTCGTGATATATCTGAACATTACCAGCATTGGTATCAGAAGTGAACACAACACTATTGTTGATATCTTCCTTTTTGAACCAAAGGCTCTTGGATAATGTTCACTTCTTTCCATTGACGTCAGAATGATGTAGAGTTCATCATTAAACAGAAAATAGAGAAAATTGATTTTTTTTCATTTATTTTTCATTCTATCGGTAAACATTTGTACAAGGTATTTGGTCAGCAATTCCAGAGACGGAAAATTGGTGATACGATAAGGATGAAATGAACCACCGAGACGTTTACGAACTGAATGTAATTGGATGAGCGAAGCGGAGACTCAATTCCACCATGCCCCCCAAAACTACTTTTTTTAATCTCTTTTTTTTCTTTTTTTTTCGCTCTCCACAGGTCAAACGGAGATTCGAAATCAGTTGAAACTTGGTTTTAACAAGTGTCCTTATTTACATCGATACTGTATAGTTTTGAGGCGCAATTGGTTAGATCACTTCTGAGAAAACACATTTCAAAGTTTTCGAAACCCCATAAGAATAACCCATGAGAAAAAAATCAAAAATATTTCATCCGAGAGAATTCAAATATCTAGGGACTTTCAATATAATGATGATACATATTATTCCGAACTTTTACTTGAATCAGTATGGCCGTTTTGATGTACAAAAATATGTAAGGTAATTTTTGGAAATCACTCAAAGCTATTGAGATACCTATTAGATTCAAGCAACAGGTGTATACAATTGACTGTGAACGATTGAAACGAAGCTTTCTTTATCATCATAGGAATTGATTGGGAAATGCGATGGCAAGGACTCAATTGTTTGGATCTCAAGGTGTGTGTATAAATAACCAATTCAGATATAAGTTGATATGAGTAGCTCATCCACCAACGCGGAAACACATGACGCGTTTGCCAAGTAGGCCCACTTGACATGGATGCCCACCAATCGAATAATGAGGAATTTGATCAACATTAAATAATGTATACCTCTCATGATGATAATAATTCTGGATACGTACACTCATGAGAGCTTGGGAGGAGAAGCGTATGTTACATGTGTGCGAGTGGATGTCACACCGGTAATAAGATGGTCTTCAGAAGACTGGATATAGTTTAACAAACAAACACATACACACACACTCAAATATATATATAAATATATTATATATATATGTATATATATATATATATATATAAATATATATACATATATATATTATATATATTATATATATATATATATATATATATATATATATATATATATTATATATATATATATTATATATATATATATATATATATATATATATATATAAATATATTATATATTATATATATATATATATATATATATATATATATATATATATATATTATATATATATATATATATATATATATATATATATATATATATATATATATATATATATATATATATA